>OX411545.1:56782913-57115413 GCA_948146395.1 Fragum whitleyi | reverse complement strand
CGAGGTTTAGAGTCTTGAGCCCCTGGTCTAATTGAGCAGTAAAGACGACACTTTTAATTCAACTGGTACCACTGTCAACTATCAATATGGCGATTATTTTAACAGTTGACAGCGGTACCAGTCTAACTTTTCATCTGAATATTCTTTTATACCAATTTGGATGTCAGATGATCTAATTTGCATATTGGACATAATTGGAAGTGTTGACATGTAGCGTTAACGGTAGTCCGTAGATAATCCGCGTTGCACAATATTTGATTTGTCAGCGATTGCCATCAATAACTGCTGATAATTATCAGCTTATGAAAATTTGTTATGCTAATCGGAATTATGACAGTTACTCGTTAGTGCTTCATCGTAGTTTATGATACGTTGGTGTTTGTGAAGGCTCTCACAATTTCATAAGACATCAACGACTTGTCCGTAGATTTAAACTCGCAGTTGAATTTACCGATGCATCGCCGGTGTTTGACAAATCCGTATTTCAATAGAGCCGATAAGACACCGATTTCATTACTGATTCCACAGAAACTCATCCGCTAAGCACCGCGGGTGCGTTAGAACGCTTTTTTACTTTATCTTATAACTATAGTGTATACAAATTTTTGTGTGATAACATCCCATATGATATTTTTTTATGATATCACATGGCTATTTTTAGAACATTGACATAATACGGTTATTTTTAGAAACTTGCATTTCTGTTAGAAACATAGACGTCAACAGCATCGACCGTCATGATATATTTAATGTGATTCGTCACGAGAAAAATAATTATTTGAGAAAAGTGAAAAGTATTGCTCATTCTAACTTGGTACGAATTGCGCAAGATTACAAGGCTCTTTAGGTTTTTTTATTATAATTATTTGCTGTTTTTGTCCAAAAAAAAAAATAATAAGATTTTTTACGGAATTTCCGTATCGAACCATTTCGCAGATATAATCGTTCAGCTGTTTATATTTATAATTGGTTGTGTCATTTCCAAAAACATGTACATTTCTTTCTTTTCTAGGGAGATAAATTATTTCATGAAATTGAATTTGGAAATGTCCTCATCTTAGAACCTTCACAAAAATATTTAAAGTAAGTTAAAGCGATTTATACAAATATCAGTTCAACGAACTGTGATCGTATTCCAGTGTTTTCTTACTGAATGAAAGTCGCCTGCTAGAGTAAACAGTATCTGTGAACTAACTGATACCCGTAACTTATATCTGCCTTTAATTATTCTCTTCGTCTGTGATGTTTCCGACATATTTAGTGAAAGTCAACCCAATCGTCTGGCTTTTTAACAAGCCTTATCAGCGCTCGAGTTTGACCCTTACTGAGATGTATCACTTTTGGGCAAATTTGGAAATGCATCAGAAAATGTTGCCCGTCATACAAAAAAGACCTTTTTTATATAAGTTATGAAAGTTTTTGAAAAAGCAATGGGAATTAGCAAGTACCCAAACATGTTCAACTGCATCACCAGGTGAAACGTATCTATAAAGGCACACTTAATTTGCTTTGAATTAAGCCTTTTTTTTAACATCGATGGTTCCCAAGTTTTTACAATTAAGATTAATCCCGCTCAATACCGCTTCATCCTGCCCATTTGTTCAGGAAGACAAAACGATGCAAACTGTTTGTCAATTATACCCCGCTTTGCATGTGCGCTTGCGTGCAAAGCGGGGTAAAATTGGTAAAACGTTTGCATTGTTAATTCATCCTGACCGCAGGGCTAAATATGAGGGAACCAGAACTCGCACCAACTGTGTTTGCTTAGCAAAGAACCGCTTTATCAAGAAGCGGACGCTCTACTACTCGATCTCGCACACCACATGATGTGTTCGCTGGTGCCTCGTTATCCTGACCGCGGGCTTGGGTCTAGAACCAGATATTAACAGCGTGAAAATTGACATTCATCTCGATCAAAAACATTCTAAACCACTCACCCAGCGCTCCGTTCATTCATTCCAAAAAACTCGCTCAAATCATTCAAAGGCGCTCCAAGAACATTTCATTCACGTCGGTCAAAAACTTGCATAATTATGTTATCATATGTGGTTTTCAGAGCATCTGCATTACCCAAGAAGACACACAAACGGTGATTCTTATCACAGAGAGGTAATAAATCATCGATAAATTCGTTCAAGTTGAACGAAATTAGCGATATGTATTATTCCCCTTAAATTTCATTCAAAACTTGCGTCACGTACTCATTTAATCTCACTCCTAAATCGTTTCAAAGTCATTCGACGTGTCAATTACTCGATGTTGTTAGCTATAACTCATTTTAATGTGTTTAACCAGCCTGAAGAAAATACACAAACAAGAAACAATTAACCCCCCCTCCAAAAAAAAAAAAAAAAAAAAAAAAAAAAAACGTTTCTCTTTGTGGTCCAAAATTTCAACCATTGCATCTGTCCATAACATATTTGAGCCGGTGCGGGACATTACCGACAATTTCACATGGATATAAATGACAGACATTTTGGTAACCTGGATAGCCACACAATGCAATAAACATATGGTCTGAATGCCTAAAGAGGGGTTAAGAACTTTTGTCTCAAGAAAGAAAAGCAAAGACTCTCGTCAGCCTGTGTTGATGCACAGGCTGACCAGAGTCTTTGCTATACGTATTCTTGAAATTGTTGGAAATGTCACGCACTGGCTCATTTATAATATTGTAAAGCGATAAGCAACATTCGACCCATCGTTTTCTTTTCTCCCTTTGATTGAAGACAGTGTTATCTTACTGGACTTTGTTTCTTTTTATGAGAAAGTTCGATTTGCGGGTGGGAGGAGCAAATGTTATCTCCCTAATAAGCTTATATGGATATCTTTATTACTTCAAAGGGATTATCGGTTGCGATTATTTGTAAAGGCGCAGTTAGAAAAACAAAATCAACGACAGAAAAGTTCACCCGTACGTCAAGTTTGCCGGGTCTTTCTGTGTGCAGTTTGACAGAATTCACCAATTATATCAATGTGAAGCAAAATCAATTCCTTTTAGTACGTGTAATATATTATATAATGTATATAATTCTACCCTGAATTGATATGTAAAGATTGCAATAGTTTTCACGTTGAATATGTGGACCTTTCAGGCCGAAAAGTCTTGAAGGTCGATATACTTTCAAAAAATTGATACAGACCACTATTAATTTTTGCGTTTAATTTTTACTTTAGAATGAAAAATACGAACATTTCTTCAGGTTATCAAAATAGGTTCTTTTGGTGAAAAGGTTGTGCTAAAAAGCGAAAGTGTCATCAAACTATGGAAGAGGAACAGTTGCTTAAATTGAGAATGGGCACTAATTCCGCATAACACGGAACGAATGTGAAGAAGTCTTTTTAAGAAAAATCGAGGCAAATTGAATTTATTTTTATGTAACTGTGCTTACTTTGAACAATTAAGTGCATTTTAACCCGTGATCAGCCTCAATAATTTAATAAAATCTTCGAGAGAGAGATCTAGGCGGACCATCTATGATTGTTAAATGCAATTTCAGAATCGTGGTTGACTTACCAAGACAGGAAAATATTGCAGGAGGTTACATTTTCATGGTATCTGCAAGATCTGTAGACTTTGGTAAGCGTCCTTTTCCTATTAAGGAAGTGAACCCGTAATAGATCCGCAAAGATTCGGGAGTAATAAACTTTAACAGTGTTATCCAAGGTTTCCTAATGATTTTCATTAGGAAACCTCGGTTGACATCGTGAAAAAAACATGTGGTCTGAAATGCTGCGGAACCATTACGGTCCCACTACCTTAAAATTTAGCCCATGGGTAGTCTTTTGCTGATCACCTGCCTTCTGCTGACGGATATTTTTTAGCGTGATAAATGAAATCAAACATAGGAAACAGTGTCAGAGTAGAGCATACACATCTAAGATGTCATTGGTTTACCAGGAATCAACCATTGTGCCTTTTGAACGATATAAAGTAATAAGTCCGTTTATCATCGCACTCTTATACCAACCCTTAGCGTCACTGATCCCATGGATACTACAGCGGATACGGATTTACGAACTATTTCTGAGAGAGATTCAATGACCATACACGCCAAATCCTATCGATTTGTAGGAATCAGAAATGGAACAAACTTATTAATTTTAGTCGATTGGTTCAAATCCCATTTTGATAGCAACGAAAGGCTTATTAAAGGTCAGAGAAGCCATCCCTGATCTAGAATTCAATCGAAAAGAAGACGCAAGCAATAATACTCTAACGAAGTCAGATTCCGCGATAATTGCTTAAAGCTAAATTTGTCTAGAACCCCGAGTTATCCCGCAGTATTGTCACTGTTCCGCTTCAATTGCTTGTCAATAAATTGTTGTTTTAGCTCAAGATTATAGTCAAATGAACATATATTTAGAACCAAAACAAAATTTCTAATATTTCATACCGGGGACAAAATTACCAACAATTTTGAGGAGTGTATTAAGTTAAATATCGGTTTGAATATTGTAAACTATTGAAAATGCCAATCCATATATATCACGATAAAAGACTGTACCAGGTTTTCATCTTTAAATTGCGTTTGTTTTAGTTATCTAAAGTAACCCACTTTCAGGATGCAAAAGAATTTGTAATTTGTAATTTGCTCAAAAAAAGTATCCATGTGCAACACTGGATGCCATTTCTTATTTGTCTCGCGGATAATTTCTTATTGAATTCAAAACACTGTTGAATTGGGTTCGTGTGAGCATTATGTCGTACTGCGCTGAAATTCGCGGAAATAGCCATTTAATGTAACATCTGACAAAATCTGACCAATTTTTCCGTTTCGCATGGCACTTGACAGTAATATGTATACATCTCGGTAGATAGTATTATTTTATATAAACAGGCGATGTCAAAATAACACCGCTACATCGCCTTTTGGCCAATCGACATTATTGCCAATTAGTAAAACCGCAAAGAAATGTTCAGCTGACTATTGTGTAAACACAAAGTTCAAGGCATGTCTGGGAATCATACTCTTCACGTTTGCGATAGACAGCCAATTTTCATTAAAGAGGGCATTAAATACATGTTCACTTTGTGATATACATTTATCTTGTTTTTGTGTTTTCTTGCAATCGGAATTTACATTTTGGTGGTGCCAACACCAAGGGAGAACCACTAAGAACCTTCTGTGTCTGTTAACGTTGGGAGCTACAATCTCCTTTTATTTTCTGTCCTCTTGGCTCGTTTTAACACTTCTGTTGAATTTGTGTCATGTTGCATATGCTCTTTTTTTTTTAAGTATTTCATTCTATAAAACCTATTTGCGTTTTAGTATATTTTTCGAAGATATTTCTTTTACATTATTTAGATGAAATTTGTCAATCTTTGCTAAAAAGTCTACATTTTCATTTATGTACTTTACTTAAGGGGAAGCAAAAGCATTATTGTGACAAATAGTTGCTAGATGATCATGGAAAACAAATGCCTTAATGATAATCCGTCAAGACTGATCCCAAAAGGAATTTACGCGCCTTAACGGTCCTTAAACCACAACGCTATCTGGGGGTTACATTAATTTCGAACGTGGGATTTAGTCTGATATAGTATTAATGCCCTCATATTTTGATAGGTCAACAACAAATTTCCGGTCATCCCGTCATGAGCCCGAGATATCCACTAAATTTAAACTTATTAATAGTCTAGAGCTCTCACTCAAGTGATCTCATATCTTTCCAGAAGGACTCTTGTGGAGAAACAATTGTTTTTCGGGGAAAATTTTCATTTAAATGTTAGTAGTTATTACAAGTATTTTTTGTCTATTTTTTTACGACAACGCAATATTGATATACCTAGATTGATATTAATATTGAAAAACAACATTCCCACTGTCTGCAGAGTTTATCATAATTGGGTCAGGCCTATACTTTCAACCTGAGTATCATTTTTGAGATAAGTCATTATTATCTGCTGGCTAATTTGCATATATATGGCGGGTTTTAAAAAAGGCAGTTCAGCTCGTCATTTTTGTTTTATTCCAAATTATTTTTCGAAAAAAAAAATTTTATAGAAATATTTCTACTGACAAATTGTACTTACTGCCTTTTCTTGTTCACAAATTAAAACTTTAGAATGAAAACAAAGCTAAACAACAACAAAAAAACAAGGAAATACAACAACTTTGCTCTGTAATTGTAAGAGAAAAATGACGACTTTCGGTGTGTTGATAATCCTGCGAATTACTGGGTTATTTAGGTACAGGAGTTGTATTTCCGACCTATTTATTATGACATCAATTCGAGCTCTGTTGAATAATAAACAGCGCGGCGCAACACAATATCCTTGTTTCTAGAAAGGAGAAGTTAACATTCCGTAACTCAAATAAACAATATGCCAGCATGTTGCCTTGATTTATACCATGTTTCATCATATTATATATTCTTTGGCGACCATAACCTCATAACTTCAGCTTTGATGAGGTAACAATTCATTGAATTACGAATTACGAGGTCCTGGTTGCCTGACGACGATATGTCCCGTATGTGGTTTTACCCGAAATTATTTAAAAAACTTTTTCGGCGCAGTCTTATAAACAGTATTCTCGACAAAAGAATCAAGTGATAGAATACATTGTCAACCTCATTTTCTTTTATTATTGTCCCTCTTTCCTAGAACATATAACTGTAATAGTTGTAATTTCTATGCCATATAGATCTTAATTTTTTGAAAGACTTCATGTGTAAAGATATATCCGAGTAATTTGCCAATAAGTTTGATGTAGTCAATTTGATGTCATAAATGAGGCTTTTCAAGACATTCTGGTCATTCAGAGACCAAAACTATAAATGAAGGAAAAGATTTTGATCCTATTTAATATCACTTTCAGGGTAGTTGTTACATCAAATTGAATAAGTATTTCAATAATTACATTTTTAACAATTCTTATTACGGTTACACTAAGGTTGTAAATTCATTTGCAATCTATCGACATACATACACACAAACATGCACAAAGGACCTTATGAACACCCAAAGAGTTAGAACGGAAGGGATGGTGTTATTACATCATAGGGATTAATTACAGGTCAATAAAACACGAAGAACTTTCTCAGACATGTTTGCTCCACATCAAACAACACCGAAAGGAGAGAAGCATGCTTCAGAGAACATTATGGATATCATTAGTGACAAGTTTACTTGTCAAAACAGGATTCTTCTCAACTTGTATATTATTTGTATTAATTTGTCTTAATTTACATTCGGGTTACATAAATAAAGCTTGGTACCGGTGAAATTCTAAAGTTTCAACGCTACACTTAAATTTATTTCTCTTGCCATTTTTTTACATCCAATTTGTGTACTCAAACATTTAGTTTTATTTGATAAAACTAAGTCCAAGGATATGTAGATGCATGGCGACAACTTTATATGCAGTAACATTTCGACTACCAACATCTTGATTTTTAGAGAATATTGAATAAGTGGTCATTGAATACCGAATTTACCGAACAAGTCATCTATAAACAGATAAAAACGAGGATTTGCCGATTTTTTTTTATCCGTTTTAGAAATCAAATTTAATGACTTCGGTAATTTTGATATTTTATATATAACATGAACTGAATTTATGCAATAAGTCGAGGAAAAAAATCATGAAATTTATAGATTCGAGTTATTCCGCAAAACATGTAACGCTGTTTCCGAGATGACGTCAGCTAATTGGTTATTGGGTCTAATTCACTACCAAATTATAACCTTGCTATATACGTTCCTAGCTCATATGCATCGTTATTTCACTTGTGAAATAACACCCGTATCACATCAAAAATACCAATCTAGGTTATTTCACTCCCGACTCATAGGTCAAGTTATAATATATATTCAACAAACATTAGTCGTAAACAACCAATACTAATCACAAGCATTTTTCTATGTAATTTAGTTTCGTCGCAATTGTGATTAACCGAACTAATATGTTCAGCAGCGTTTTAAAGTGGTTAGAATGACACCTGTTGAAGACATGAACACTCAAAGGCCACTCAACTCACAGAGAAATCAATTTGTCTTCTAATGCATTTTCACGTTAAAAGTGACAAAGAAAATAGCAGTTGCATCCATTTCGCACAGAATTTCTAGCGGTACTACAAATTTATACGCAATACACTTGGAAACTAATTAAAGTAATTAACTTGTACAAGAAAATTCTTAGGTCGGCAACCTCTCTTAATTAAGCTCGTGAGAATTTTTTTCTTTCGTGCATTTTTTATTTTTATGGAATCGACGAATACACTCTTGATATTTAAAACATTTGCAATCAGCTGAAAAGCATGTCTCTATTAATGAGACGTTACATGAAAAATAAAGTAATCGGTCTCCAAGAAAACCGGTCTAATTGACAATTCACTTAAACTGCAATTCTTTGAAGATTCAAAATGTAATATTCATAACGAAAGGAAAATAATGTCACTCCCAAAAAGAATAAGATCATTTATACCTTCTTATGTTTCCATATTCCCACAAACCTTACTTTTAATAAACTGAAATCAATTAAGAGGGAAATATTTTCAAGCAATTTCTTCCTTTTTATGCCCCCGTATCGAGAGATCGGGGGCATATTGTTTTACTCATGTCCGTCTGTCTGTCTGTCTGTCTGTCTGTCTGTCTGTCTGTCCGTCTGTCCGTCCGTCCGTCTGTCTGTCCGTCCGTCTGTCCGTCCGTCTGTCCGAAAACTTAACCTTGCCAATATCTTCAAGCCTATTCAAGATACAAAGCTAATATTTGGCATGATGATAGATCTCAATGATCCGCATCCGCTGGTACCAACGTTAAGGTCATGTGACAAGGTCAAGGTCATCTGTCAAGGTCAAACTTTGAAAAAAATTTAGTTACGGGGGCATTCGTGTTTCACAAACACATCTTGTTCTCAATGTTTTCTTCGTTAGTTTGCAGCCCATTTTCAATTTTAACGCACATCGAATTATCGTCTGCAAATTCTTTGAAGTTGGATTAGTCTAAAAAAGGATTGTTGTGTAGTATCTGGGTTAGACATCTGAAGTTTAAAGACCACGTCATTTTGACAGGTTTTCCTGGAGAACGGATCAAGTATACCATTAAAAAACATCGTAAAATTGACAATCATTTCGATCAAAATCATTCTAAATCATTCACTCAGCGCTCCTTTCATTCATTCCTTTTCATTTCACACTCACCCAAATCGACCAAGTACGCTCCGAAAGCATTAGAAATCATTTCGAAATCGTTCAATTATTATTATTTTTTAGTTCAAATCGATCAAATTATTCTGCGGTGTGGATTTTAAAGTGTCTGGTTGGTCCACGAAGGCACACAAACAGAAAAGTACGTATATTTTATTAAAGGGAGGTAATAAATTTCGCGAATTTTGTTCATTTTGAACAAAATTAGCGATATTGGATTTCCTCCCTTTAAATTCACACAAAAGTCGCTCCACACATTCATTCAATTTCATTCCAATATTAATCATCTTGTCAATTTCTGGACGTTCTCAACTGTAATTATGCCATGTGTTCAGGAGTGCATCGTGCAAAGTGGTGTAACATTTCTTACAAGTTTGGCGAACATGTTCATTTTGTAGGTAGGGAAGGATTCGCCAAGCTTTTATAGTGTGCTTTAACACCAGACAGGTGAAGCGATTGTGGTTGTTGTTGTTGCTTTTGTCGTTGTTGTTGTTGTTGTCGTCGTCGTCGTTGTTGTTTCTGTTGTTTGAAATGGTTTTGTTGGAAATTATACACTTGTTTCATCGGCTAGGTAACATTTTGTTTGGTGTTAGGATCTCCCCTGAAATCAAGAGATAATTTTACGCCGACATATGTGGTGGCCTCAGAGTTGCCACCACTTTTGGTCAATATCATGATCATTGTAAGTTTATCACTGCTTGGTTAACGCGACGTCAAAAAAGTTCCACGTCGCACTTAAAATCTGAAAATTTCCTTGATAACCTTTTTGTGAAAATATTTGATGGAAACAAAGAAAAAATACTTACGCACCTTAATGTCAAATCTGTAGCATTTTTTTTTTAAAGATTGCAATGTCGGTTTTCAACAAATATTCCAACGTCATCATTACACCCATATAAAATGGCAAATCAATGCCTTTTTAATAATTGTAATTTAAATAAATACAATATATCAACTGTAGGGATTCTATTAATGTGATATTCAATTTAGTTTAAAGATAGTTCCTAGTTGTTATTTTCAGCACAATAAACATTAAGATTTTAACATTTGTAAAAAAAGACCTTACTCCGGTGTTGTTGTTTCTTTTTCTTTTTTTTTTTTTTTTTTTTTTTTTTTTTGTTTTGTTGTATTTTTTTTTGGGGGGGGGGGGTGTCTTTTGTGATATTTTTTAACATATCATGGCAATGCCTTTTTCTTAAAATGAATTAATTTTGAGTACAGAAATTGTATCAGATAGATTGTTATTCAATATGCAAAGTTATGATGAGAATTGTCTAAACGCACAGCATGACGTCATCAATACACGAAACGACGTCATGTTGAAAACTGCCTTTTTTAACAAATTTTTACTTTGTAGGTGGTTGTAATCTATTCTGTTGAAAGTTTTGTTCCACATAAAACCTGATGATATAACTTTCATTAGAATTCACACAAATTTAAATTCAAAAGGATATTTGATATGTTGCGACACCCTGTACGTGCCTCTTCTAGAGGTTAACACAAATGTAAAATTGCGTAGACAGATTTCAAACCCAGTTCCCAATCCCAAGTCATGCTAGTTAATCTAAAGAAGAAGCACGTGTTACGTTGAAAAAAAATCTCATGTAGCATCAATTTTAGATGCCAAGTCTATAATGAATTTTAAAGAGTAACACATAAGTCGAGAAAAGTGATGAAGTGGGATTAATGTAATCCGTAAAGAGGTAAAATAAATTATTCTACCAGACTAGATGGAGCTAGGTGGCTTTGCTAATTGTTCGACAACTCCCTCTTATAGGCGCTGTATATTTCAATACAACTATAGATTATATTACAAAAAAAACTCAAGATAAAAATTAACTGAAAAATATTAAAGATAATGGCTACCTGTATGATCTGTGGTAAATTTTTGTTAAAGACAAACTTGTCTTAGTAAGCGAGCCTAATAACGTTTCTATTCTAGAACAGGTCGAGATCCGCTTGTCTCAAACTAAATCGAACAACAGTTTTTTTTCACACTTGTTTGGTACGTTAAAATCCATTTTGAAACGCTCAAATGCTAAAATACCAAGGTCGAGATCCGCTTGTCTCAAACTAAATCGAACAACAGTTTTTTTTCACACTTGTTTGGTACGTTAAAATCCATTTTGAAACGCTCAAATGCTAAAATACAGTGATAATGCGCGTAACATGGCATCTTGATGATGTAATTTAGAATGTGATCTTACACAAGAGTAAGATAACGATTCTTTGATGGAAGACATGGGTAGCAATGTGAGAAAGTTGGACTTTTTTCACTAGTGATTTCTATCAATTACACATGCAATAAATTGACGCATCGTCTTAGTCGTGACTCAAATGAAATTGCAAGGCGTTTATTTACTATCAAAAAAGAATTGCTACAGAAAATTTAATTCTAGCAAAAAAGAATTGCTTTTATGTAAGCTTGGACCACCTACATGTACCCTATATAATGCCAAAAACAAAATTTACTTGCAGCCCGAGTTTGTAAGTTTATGACAAAAGGATTGACATACGCGTATATGTTGCTCTTTCGATCATTTGATTATAAGAAAGTCACTCTTCCAGTACTTTATTTGTTTCAGCAACATATTCCAATATTCGGTATTATTTTTGTCAGTTCGTACTAATTTATCTTAGTCCGAATTCAGTTCCCTTTCAAACACCAAGTCCCGTTGATTCAACGTCCCTGAGATAGTAGAGGCGATGGTTAAGAATATCTGCTTGTCAATTCAACAACCGGATTGTCTCGTATGGCAGAAAGACAAAATACTCATTGTTAGCAAGAAAATTTGACACAAATATATTTAATATAAAACATTTGAATGGGAAATCATTTATAGTAATTAGCCATTTTTACAATTTGTATTGGATATATAGATTGTATTACCCGTGATTCTTGTAGGAAATATGCACACTAATGCAAACATTTAGATTTAATGGTTGCTCAAAAGCCAGTAATATTTTAAGCAAAGTCTCTAAATTGATCTGACAAATTGCTTTATACTCGACAAACCCACGATAATCCATAAACCTAGCGCAATGCCACTTGTCTAAATTCTCAAACAAGTGTGCAATTTTCAGGTTTATGAAAAACCAAGATTATAATTTATGATTCGTGTAATGGTCCCTTTATGCCTCTGAATTTAATATATAGAGGATATTGAATGAGTCGTCATTAAATACCGAATTTATTAAACGAGTTTTTATCTGTTTTAGATGACGAGTTAAATAAATGCGGTATTTAATGAGCCCAAATTTGATATTATGTTTAAATATTTGTGTTAAAACGAAGAAATTTCGATATTTATCGATTCAAATTATTCCGCGTCATTTCCGAAATGACGTCAGCAAATGGTTAATTACGTCATTTTCACAACAAAAATATATCGTTGATATCTGTTCCTTGCTCATTTGCATTTTTATACCACTAGTGTTATAACACTCGTGTAATATCAAAAATATCCAGCGGGTATATTTCACTCCCGCGACGTAAGTCATAATTATTAAAGAATGCTGATAATTCAAATGCTCGCAAAATTCCGATGTCCCCTTTCGTTGTATTTAAGGGGTACAAGGCACATTCTCTGCACTTCTACTTTGTGTTTTAATCTGGTTAGTTTTAGGACACGTGTTTGGCCCTTAAAATCTGAAAATACCCTAACCTGACCAACCGAAAAATTCTCATCGGAGATTCGATTGAAAATAATATTTAGATCAACCGTCTCATTCATTTATATATAAAAATATGAGTTCCTTAAAAAGATATGCATTTTTTAAAAAAGCCACTCAATATGAGTAATAGAAACTATAATTCATTCTTTTAATCCCAACAAAACCGTGTTGGACACCTTGAATGCAAAGTCCATGGGGCCAATGGCCCCATAATTCCAATGCTAGCACAAGCCCTAAATTAAGTCTTTTTTGTGACAGTACATGTAATTTTGTTTCACATTTTCTCTTAGTCTTGATTTTAATTTCGCTCTCAGACATTCTCAAATAGCATAAATAATTCTAAGTTATTATATTTCGATCAAGCTTAAAAAGTTCTGAAGTATCCTCTAAACCAATTTCTATTGGCTACAAATTAGCTTCTAGCTGACGCTTTTATAGTCCTTCTGTGTAAGTACTTAAGCCCATTTATGTTTGCACAAGTATATGTTTATGTCATTCATACGCATTTTTCGCTTAAAAGACGGTAATACATTGTGTACATAATATTAATTTTAGAATGGCCTAGATAGAGATCTCATGCCCAAACACGTCAGTGCATAATAACTATGGGCCAACTTATTTCACGCCCGGGCGGGACCCGTTTTTCAGCTTGAATCCAGCCCTGCGTTCAGGATGACAAACCGGTTCAAGTGATATCCCGCTTTACACGTATACTTGCGTGTAAAGCCGGGTATAAATTGAAAACGGTTTGCAAGATTTTTACAGTCTGAACGCAGGGCGGGTTTCAAGCTGAAAAACGGGCCCCGGCCGGGTGTGAAATAAGTTGGCCCATTATCATCACATTTACCTTTTACCAGCCCTGCGTTCAGGATGACAAACGGTGAAAACTTTTTGAAAATTATACCCCGCTTTGCACGTGCACTTGCGTGCAAAGCGGGGTGTAATTTGCTTAACAGTTTTCACTGTTTTGTCATCCTAAACGCAGGGCTGTTTGCTATGCTTGGAGATCTTCATGAGCCTGGGTCCCTATAGTCTATTTCTTCGTCGTGCTGTCTTCTTCAATGCAATATTGCCCTCATAACGCTAGTGTGAAAAGTACTGTGGAATTATTTTAATAGGCAACTCATAATGATGAAACAATGTGCCTTTTAAAGTATTAAAAATGCTACTCTTTACAAGGTCCTTGGACATACTATTCAAAGCACTGAAAATCCAATAGAGGGAAACAGAACTTTCTGGTCTTTGTTTTACATTTTTTTTAAATAGAATTTTTACCCGAGTCCTCTCAATTGAATTTGAATTAAAAGCTCGGAACTAGCATTTAGTTAACTGGGGTTCAGTTTTCCTTTATCTCACAAACTAGAGATGGGCTCTCTTAGTGGGATCTTTGTCTTCTTTATACGAGGGTTGTAACAAAATTTGACCAAAATCATTTTTTTTTTCCAATTTTGAATATCAAAATACGTTGTTGATAACATAAGAGTTGCTTTCAAATACTTCGATATCTAGATTATATCCGAATAATCTGATATCAAGATAAACCCTTATTAGCGGGAAAAAAATATTCTAGGGTTGTTCACAAAGTTTCGAAACAAATTTAATTCTTTATGGCAGAATGCCGTAGATATCTTAAATTCTTATATACATGTATATTTAATAATGTTAGCTTTTCTCGGAGAATCAATCACTTTCATATAAAGCTCATAACATGGCGCATGTTGGCTAAGCGGAGCGGGTATATAAGTTGACATATGAAAAAAAGAATTTAAAGAAAAAATTCTACCAGATTTGGACAATTGTCTTGTAGAGACGATTCAAACGATTCAACAGAGTACACATACTATAAGATTTCGTAGAGAAAACGAGAAAACAAAGATATTTTAGAATGACTTTTCCCGATCTCGGAATTAACAGTTCACTGCTGTCAAAAATCGACTGGTTAAACAAAGTACCGAATTACTTTAAGATGACTGTTTAAGTCCAACATTTTCCACCATTTTGTTTGAATTTTCTGAAGTCGTACAGTTAATAACATCTTAAAATTGACATCTTGATTAATTTTTGAATGAATTCTAAAATGATATTGAATGAGTGGGAGGAACGAGTTTTGAATTAGATTAAGGGGAGGTAATACAATCAGACACTTTGAAATCCATATCCGTTAATGAGAGCGTGCAATGATTTGAATCAAATGTTAATCACTATAAACGATTAAGAAGCATTTTTTAATGGTTTGAGTGAGTGTTTGGAATGAATGAATGAACGGGGCGCTGAGTGAGTGCTTTAGAATGCTTTTGATCGAGGTGAATGTCAATATTTCCATGTTACTAACTGTATAATTTTGCCGTTTTGGGCGCCCAGCAACGATTTGCTGTTTGTTACATGTCTTTGGCCATTCATTTTGCAGACAAATGACCTTTAAATATCTTAGATTTGTTTTGTGATGGAGGTCAGGGGTTGTGGTCAGCAATCCATCCATTGTCGAAGATCATTTGTTTGGAATGGTGTAGTTGGTTCATTGTGATCAGGAATATTTCACAAATGCGAAACGACTTGAAGCGGGACAGTCTCAGTATACCTTTAGAATGCAAATTCGGTAACATACACCCGACGGGACTTTCACCCGAAGGTCTCTAGTGGCGTAATCAACCCATTGAAGTAATTCTCTCGTTACTTGTCCAGAGAAATTTTGAGTATATAACAAAATAATATAAATGATAAACTTAATACCCTGATTTGAGACATAACTTAAGCGAGCTATAACAAATTCATCAATTACGACGAAACAAAATTGATATAATTGCCAATCCTGAAGATTCGCAATATTAGCAATCGTGTTTGGGCGATATTATGTTTAGTTGATATTATTGTTAATAACAATGATTGCGTATAGTCGCCTAAGGTAGTGGATCATTATTTCGGAACTCATAGTCTTTCACAATATTAACGGAGGTTTCCTAATTATTTCATTAGGAAACCTCGGTTAACACTGTCAAAGTTCATTACTTCTGAAAAATTGCGGAACTATTACTGGTCAACCTCTTTAAGAGTGCTAGTTAAGTTGATGGATATAAAACGCAAGTGAAAAGTTCATTACAAAAGTTCAAAACGATACATTTTCATAATTTTAATTCCTTTTGTCAAATGAATCTACACAAAACACAAATAAATATCGTCCTTATTTCATTAGCACTCTATAAAAAAGATTTTATGCAAGTCCTACTATTTTTCACAGTGCTAATATTTAATTCAACGACAAATTATCATATGCAAAATTGTCGTTGAAATGACAGCTGTCAAGTATAAAATAAAAACAGAAATATGTTATCTTTAAGCTTCCTTAAAATAATAAACATTTAGTTCAAATGATTTTCAATCGACATTTTAATATTAATATTTACAAATATTTGTATCATCAAATATTATACTGCAGCTTTGGTGAACTTCATCTGTTGTGTTATTTTTTTGCTGTTTCAATAATAAAGCCTTGCGAAAAAATACAATTTGGTGGTAATTTTGCTTAAAATTCAATATTTTTTTGAAAAAAATGAAGAAGAAAATTTATTTGGGTGTAAAAATTGTTCTTACTTCTTTGAGTGTAGGAAGAACTTAAGGCCATAAAGAAACAATACCCGAGTTTTCTAAACACTGTAAGGAACAGTACACATGTACTTCAATTCATTATGCAGCAAACACCACATATTTTTATTCTTGTTAATGAAAACGTCATCAGCCCTGCAATCTTGTTTACAAAATGTTGCGAATTGTTTGCCAATCAAAACCGCTTTGTACGCAAATAATGTATATGTTCAAATCGGGGCGTTGTTTGGAAAGAATTTGCACCATTTGTCATCCTGAATGCAAGCCTGGCAGATCTTTGCAATCATCCAAATATAATTGTCTCTATGATTTATCGTGAATGCGTTAATAGCTTCTTGCTCAAAGGTTCAGAAACATTATATAATGCGACCGTGCGATTGCTTCATACATTTGTAATCCATGAAAAGCACCAACAATATCTACTTGAAAATTTTAACATATCTGTTCACCACAATTATTGTGAATTCAACGTTAAACATGCACGTTGCCACATATAAAACATAATTTTAAATCAAATAATCTGGAAGACAAAGAACCCATCTGAGTCCGTACATTCACCGTCAGAATAATCATTTTTTCTTTACATAGACACACTTCATTTCCACAATGAACAGTCCTCGAAGCTATCCTTGCTTTGCACATGTATAAGACCACTTTCTAAATGGTGTTATCCTCACGTCATCTCAGCCAACGTTTATGCGTCATTTATTTGGGATGGGCAGTCAACCTCGCGTTTAAAAGCACGAAATTGACGTCACAAAATTGAGTCACTGATTTTGTTTGAGACAAGTCGATCTCTACCTCGTCAGAAAAGCTATTTAGTTCGCAAAGGATAGTTTGATAACATTTCCATTCCAAACATGGTTATGACCAGCATGGCTCAACCAAAATCTCATGACAGTTCAGTATGTGTATTTGATTCACCCTTTTAAAATTTCCTATATTTAAACAAGTCTTACTTGTCACACTATCAAATGTATCAGATCTTCTTTCTAATAAATCAGATCTAATTCTTTTTATCACAAAGCCATACATTGGTCTTTACTCTTCCAAGTTCGCAAACTAGCTCTTAAACATATATTTACAACATTTCAGCTTGCGAAACCATGATGGGTTGGTTGATTCTATAAATATAAATCTAATTGTTCCTTTGTGGAAGACGAATTTCACTTTCTTTCAAACTGTCCCGGTATTTCCAACCGTAGCATATTGACACGCAGAAAGAGTCTGTTGTCTCGGCGACATCGATGGATACGTAAATGGACTCGAATGCTGCTTAGCCTTTAGTCGTAGAGCAGCTATACTATTTGTGCAAGAATCTCTATTAGGTCCATAGATGTAAGGTGGGGCGGGGCTGGCGTACGGACAAGGTGAACTAGGATTGTTCATGTTAGTGGGAACTGAGGGGACATTGTTTACCATGCTTGAACTGATACTAGTCGATGGTGAAGAGAAACACATAGGCTGTGATGGTACAACTGATGATAGATGAGGGTTCATGGAGTTAAATCCCCATGGGAACGACTTGGATCCCAAAGGACTTGGTACTTTGGTGGCCCATGTGTTGTTATAGTAACCGTTGTAGAAAGTGTCGTCAAATGTAGGTTGCATTAATCCTGTGAATTGTGTTCCGAACCCGGTTTTGAATGTCTCCATGTTTCTCTCCCGTTTTCTCCATTTTGCTCTTCTGTTTTTAAACCAAACCTAAAAAGATATAAAATATGCATTGAATTTGTAGGTCCTTTAGAAAAGAGAATCAATCTCGGTTTTAAATGCATTTTTCCTATGATTTTATTGTTTTCTTTATTTATTTACCGATTCGCAATTTATTCTTGTATTCGTTATATTTATCTTTGAATAACATGAACTGAGCAACATTCACTTATTTAATTATCACCAGGTTTCATTTTTATACCAATACATTTATTTTGAATAAGTTCTGTATAACCTGTATTGTGTTTTTTTTTTTTTTTTTTTTTTGTTTGTTTGTTTGTTTTCAATTTATTTATTCATTTATTCATCATCATTCTAAATGCATTTTATACCTTAAAATGCTTTCATTCTTAGTATTAGTTGGTAACGTAAACCATTAGTTTTAAAATAGTCTTTAGTATTTGGCATTTGAATTCATCCATTGCTCTAACGTAAATAATCGACAGTGGGGTTTAAGAAAAAAATAACTATTTGATGGGCGTACAAGAAGAAAAACACCTAAGGTATACGTAAAATGCCGAGAAACAAAAACATGCTGATGTTTGTTTTATATTTGACAACGCTAATTACGCATGTTTCGAACGTGAGAAGTAACCCGTTAATACCTATCCCTACATTATTCAAGACAGATGTTCAATACCCGGGAGGACTATAAATATTTTGGGCCTACTTTTTGCTAACTTTAACTATCTTGCAAAGTTTACAGTGTGATCCGATATAAGAATCATTCTTTCCAAAATTAAAAGATGTTAAAAACACTCGTGACATATAAACTAGCTTTCTTTGTATATCGTGGGTATCATAAATTTCATAATTTATGGAAACAAACAGAATATGCTTTCGTTTGGGCAAAGGGCAATTTCCAAAAAAAAGGTATCAAGAATTCGTTAAAAACATGTCTTTAAAAAATTGGGCGAATCGAAGAAATATCAGATGTAACAAAAGGGAAATGTTCCGCTGATTTTTTTAGAACATATATGATTATATAGACAAGGGGTCGAACTCCATTTTGGAGCGAAAATCACCCGGCACGAATCGAGAGTCGATTTCTAAGTCAGTTTTTACCCAATCTGAATGCCCAATACATCATTTCATAGCTAAATGGATAAACTATCAACGAGTACTTAATTTAATGACCAAACAAACTTCGTTTACGAAAGCCAAACTAAAATGTCGTGCGATTCGACGTCAATTTCGCATCTAAGACAAAAACCTGCACAAAATGTTACAGGGATAAACGTTCATACAGACGCCACAATCATTGGTATTTACTCCAGATTTAGGTAGAATATTATTTATTTTCCATGTAAAGCTATTTTATTAACCATCACAACACTGGTCCGCATCGATTGAACTGTTTTTTTCTAGACGCAACTGAAAATATTTCTAATTCGCCATAGCGTAACACCGAACCTTGAAATGTAAGGAGCGATTTGATTCGTAACAACCCTATGAAACGAACGATAACTGTTCTCGATGAATAATCCATTATAACCGAAATTTGCGAAATCGATATGTCAAGTATTGGCAAGTTTCAAAAATTAATTTCATTTTATCAAATTCATTTCTATTTTCACTTTTTTTTTCCATTCTAACAATTTTAAATGGTGGACCCCTGCTTCAATATTTTGTTGACGCGGGAAACCATCTTCACTGATTTTAGGTGGCCTATGAAATCTCTTTACAGAAGAGAGACGGACCCATTCGGACTCTGTATTTATTTTTTATCTTATAACTGGCCATAAAAATAATATAATAAGTAAAATCATTTTTTAATTGATTATAAGTATAATAACGACCTGAATCTGGAGTAAAAACCAATGATTGTGGAGTCTGTATGAACGTTTATCCCTGTAACATTTTGTGCAGGTATTTGTCTTAGATGCGAAATTGACGTCGAATCGCACGACATTTTAGTTTGGCTTTCGTAAACGAAGTTTGTTTGGTCATTAAATTAAGTACTCGTTGATAGTTTATCCATTTAGATATGAAATGATGTATTGGGCATTCAGATTGGGTAAAAACTGACTTAGAAATCGACTCTCGATTCGTGCCGGGTGATTTTCTCCCATAAATGGAGTTCGACCCCTTGTCTATATTATCATATATGTTCTAAAAAAATCAGCGGAACATTTCCCTGTGGATGTAACAGTAATTGAGGAGACCCCTTATTTCTGAGGAGATTGTACATTTTGTAATTGTGATAAACAGGTTATGTTTTAAAATTAAAACGAAGCTAAGATATGTAACATGCTGGGCCAATTCAATATTTTACACTCTTTGCTTTTTGACCTCACGGAAATGTGTTTATTTACGCACCATTCATGTTGTGTCTAGGAGCACGTGACATTCTAATCCCAGCATGCATCATTACATATCTCACATGCTTCACGTTGGTGTGACACATGGGCTACATTCTAAAGTTATGGGTTTCACTTGACCTCCTTTTTACCATCAAAATTCTAATTCTTTACTGGGAATGGTTAAAAAATTTAAAGGTTATCGAAGGACCACTAGTATAAAGTATATTCCTTGAACTCTATACTACATGCGTTTATGCATTATTACAATTATCTGTTGTATATTTTACAACTTCTTTACACATCGTTAATGATATCTCATTTATCATTATTTCTTACTTTAGATATTTACTATTATGCTTTCAGGGCTTGTTTTTTTTTTTTTTTTTTTTTTTTTTTGTTTTGGTTTTTTTATGTTGTTGTTGTCGTTGTTGTTGTTTTTGTTTTATCGATATCGCCGACTTCGATGTACGTAAAAGTGTAAGAATTGCGACTGTTGCATCGATATCTAAATTAGTAATTGATTCTATAGCTTATAATCAACGTTTATTGTATGTACATTTTTTTTCCTTGTAGTCGTTTTATCTGACTCCAATACCCAGGTACAAAACGTCTAACCCCCAAATACTCCAAATTTAACTTAAGCTGCTTCAAAACTTAAATATCTCAAAACACATATAAGTACTTGTAATGTAATAATTTGAAATAATATCATTTTAATCGTTTTCTAATATCCATTTACATGTCACGGTATATGGCAAGAATCATTGTTCTATATAGCGTTCACCTGTTTTACTAAACATCTTACGATCATATTAAGCGTAAGTTAAAAATTAAAGTTGCTGTTTGAGTAGCAACAAAATATCGAATTCTGCTATGCATCATCTAATTGGAATCGTCTTCTAAAGACGATTCCAATGAGATATTGCAAGCCAGAATTTTATAATGAATGTAAAACACCAGGTACGATTTGTGAATTTGACGTACGATTAAATTTTTCATAAGAAGTTTAGTACAACGGAACTCCAGGCCTCCAAATCCCCATATTAAGCTATCTATTTGAATCCCTCGTTTTCCCGCAGAAAAAACGAGATAAAACATCGATACAGGCCACAGCTTGGAAACGGACGCGTTGTCGAACTAGAGCATGACACGGAAAATACATTCGAAAATAGTCCGCTTATGTAAACTCAGAGCTAATCGCCTTGCGTTAAGGACTTGAAGATCCTCTGTGAATGAATAGAAATACTACCCGCTTTGCAAATAGATACGCATGCAAAGCAGGTCCAAATTCCTCAAACGTTTCGAAAACATTTCAACCCAGAAGGCTGGGTCACACCTGCTTACGAAGTTTCTTTAACAAATCAAACTATTACAAATCGTTGTAACAATATGATATCAGTAATTCTTGTGTTAGGTTTGTGATAACCCCCAAAATAGTGTAAGCACCTGACCGACAATATTGTGTGAACTCGATTATTTTTCGTCTATTTAAGCATATATTTTTTGGGTAATTTGGTAGAATATCATAAGGTAAACTTTGTTCAGAACTCAGAAGTTCTACGAAAAAAATCTGAAGAATTTAAATAGCTCACGTGAAATACTAAGGTTCAACGTGTAAATAAACCCCATATAGCCTTTACCGTGATAATAAATAAAATCAGAAATGGAGAAAATCGGAAATGAGTCTTTATTTTTGCCGGAACCTGTTTTATGTTCTGGATATCGAAGAATAAGACCTAAGTTTGAAACATGCATTATGAGGGCTTCAGTCTGCAATGTGCTCGTTTGTGCTTCGTTTTCTTAACGCAGGGTTAATTTTTCCTACCTAAAAACAAGCCAATAATGTTCAAAGAAAATAATTACGGAAAGAGACTGAAACACTTGAATGGGTGAAACCAAATGTATATGAGTGAGTGTTTTGAATTAATGAATAGTGCGCTGAGTAAGCGTTTTAGAGTGATTTTGATTTAGTTAAATGCCAATTTATTGATGCAACTAACCGTACCATTCAGAAAATTCAGAAAGGGTCGGAGTTCAACACTATGATGCTAAAACGATAACTCACGACCCTGGGTTAAACATTACACAAATAGTAGCTCTTAATCGGGTTAAGCGCCTTGCCAGATTAGAAGGGATCGAGGTAGATACTGCAGACAAATTAATTGTGCAAACAAATAAATATTTAGGGCGGTTTTATACGGCCTAAATCACTAACAATTATAATAGCAATTGGCGGATTTTTATGAAAACACCTTACTTTTGTACCATAGCTTTAGGGGGATTTCGCGGGGATCCGTGTATAATGAAAGGCAATACTTAAGATAATTTGCATGAATATGTTGACTTGAATGAAAGGATAGCAGACATATTTCTGACATATTTCTGTGAGGTAGATTTATTCACTGATCGGTTCCAAACTACTGACTCAAGTTAGGGACATCGTGATATCGGCAAGGTGAATGATTTTGAAATGAAATTGAATGAGTGCGATGAGTGAGTTTTGAGTGAATTTCAAAGGAGGTAAAACAATATCACTAATTTCGTCCAAATTGGACGGATTTAGCGATTTTTAATCTTTCTTTAATAAAATATACGCACTTTTCTGTGTATGTAAATATTCAGTGACGAGTACCCGGGTATCGGGTAATATCGGGTATCGGGTAATTTTATTAAGTTGTTATAAATAACAACTTATTAATATTATCTTTTATTTTCATATATTTAATTAACCCAAAATTCGAGAAAATCTTTAGTTCTTGAAGTGAGCGGTTCGAATGCATTGAAAGGAGTGCTGATCGAGCGATTGAGAATGGTTATGGTCGCGGTGAATGTTAAATTCATGTTACTCACTTTAGAAAAATAAATTTACCCTGACTGTATAATATATCAAAGAAAAAAACCTATCAAATCATTCAAAACGCTCCTCAAAAGAAAAAAAATGTATTATCTTATTACAGTTTACATACAATTTTCATTTTTGATATTTAAAAGACATTCAGGGTTCAATTTATTGTAATGGAATTACAGCATTTGTTCAATCAATATGAATCAATTTGATTACTCAGTTAGTGCAGTTTACGATTTTTTTGTTTGCTGAAATTATTTCAAAATAAAAGACATGGTTTCCACTTTTCTATTGTATATAAAATTAAATTACCACAGAAAAAACATCTTTCAGAAATTCAAAGGCACTCGTTTAATACTTCTACTTTATATCAAAAGTTATTTGAAATGTACATTTCATCTTGCTCGAGCCACCACGTCTACTAAGCGACCCATTTCTATAAAACATACGTTTAGTAAATCCTTTAAATCAAAATATTTTTAAAAAGTAGGTATTTTTGAGACAAAAAGTATTGAAAATGAACTCTAGGTTGTAAAGACCCGCTAGAATCGTCTCAATGAGACGATTCTTTGAGTTTTTACAACATTGGATTATTGAGAATTTCGCAATAACATGCATATCCGATCAAAAAGTATGTTTCTTTTTGTAAACAAAACGTGTGATAACCTTTCATTTTTTGGCGACCGCGTTTTAGTGGTCGCTTTAAACAAGTTTTACTGTATCCAATTCCTTCTTTGTGCTAGTTACAATAAAACTCACATTTTATTTTGCTTGTCGTCGGATAGGTAATACTGATACAGGAGTTCAAACTTGTTGGACATATATATTTTGTTTTAAACAATAAATCTGTTTTTTACTTAGAAATTGCCAAGAATACTAGTATGTCATTGTCTTAATATCTCAATACGTCGGTTTGTGTGGCTAACCTTTTGATATTCATTTTTAGCTATCTTACATTAATTTATCGTTTGCTTTTTTTTCTGATTTGAGTTCAACTCTTATGGCTAAATATTTTACATTATTCGATTGGAACATGGACAATCATCGCTGAATAAAATATATAAGTAATCAGTAAAATGCAATTCATGTTCACTTTGAAGTAAAAAGGCGTCAAATAGACTTGAATATGGCCATTCTTTCTGGAAAATTCAATCTACTTCATCTTTTAACTGTACAAATATCCGTGTGATAACATCCTGTAATATATTTTTTATGATGTCACATACATGTAGTTATTTTTAGAACAATGATGTAATGTGGTTATTTTTAGAAACTTGCATTTCAGTTAGAAATATCGTCGGAAACAAGACAAATAGAGGTTATAAAGTAAATATAATACGTTCTTAGTGTATTATTTGAAAAAAGATATTTAACTCAGTTGTGAGAATTGATAATTGTCTGGGCAGAGCCTCGACAATTATCAATTCTCCCAACCTTTAGATATTTTTTTTCACACAAAACACTAAGTACGTATTATATATACATGTAAAACGCAGTGACCTACCCTGACTCTAGCCTCGGTGAGGTTTGTCCAGGCCGAGATCTCCTCCCTGGTCGCCATATCCGGGTATCTATTTCTGGCGAACGTGGCTTCTAGCTCCTGTAGCTGCTGGCTCGTGAAGTGCGTTCTCTGACGACGTTGACGCTTCTTTTTCTTGTCGTCATCAGGACTGTCGACGTCACTCTTTGATTTCATGTCTAATGATTCTGAAAAAAGAAAAAAATAGTGTCAATTGTGATGATCTAATTTTGAAAGGTAGCTTTCGAGTGGTTCTTCAACAGCCAAAATTACCTTTTGTGGAGCCAATATTCAATAAATGTGTGTAGGAATGTTGGTCGGCAGGGCGATATAATTCATAAACTAATTGTTTCATTAAAATTTTGCATATTATTATCGATTTCGATCGTTGTAATTGCTAAATGCTTAAGAGCGAAAAAAGTATTTAAGTACAATTTTATCTTCAAAGCATTGTTTGGTTTAAACCTATTTACTTTACATCGATTGGGAAACAAGTTGTTACAATTTAGATCAATCCCTCTCGATTTTGTTTCCTGGAAAATTCACCAGTACTCGTGACGAAATACAAGTTATTATTTCAAATTCGCGATTTCTAAAATCACTTTGTCGTCTTGTACCTTGCAATACTTTGAAGAAGAATTTGGTTTAAACGTCCGAAAAAAAAAATTCAACCATTATTTTAGAGCTATAAATATGACATCTAATTTGTACTTCTTTAGTCCGTTGTGTTATAAAAATCAAAATATAATTAAATTTTTAATGTTATTGGTAAAAATGAAATAAAAATAGACTTTTGTTAATATATTAGTCACTGTGCTTTTTCAAATATCACAACCAAGTCATTTCAAATGGGGTGCAACAACTGTAAGTTTTTATAAGCCACTGCACATGTTCTTCTCAAATTATCCTTTTTAATCTATCTCGAGTTATGAAAAAAAATATAAAAGCGAAATACGTGTAATGTCGTGTAAAAACTCTATAAAATTCGTTTTGTCTGATTTAAGATATAGCAGTGAAAAATATTCCAATGGGACATTCATTAGCAAAGGGTAAATCTATTAAAACCTTAACAGGTTTGAGAAATTCACTTGTTGCATGTTCTGAGAGTCTCAAGCGTCATGTAAGAATTTCATTGCCCTGAGAATGAAAATAACACTTTAAAAACTCGAAAACCAACGATACCAATTAAACCCACTAAACATCAAAAAGACATGCAGTGATATAATTTTCGTAAAGATGTGATTCCCGGCTCATAAACTAAAGTGACATACTTCATTAAGTGGGTGGGGGAGGCGGGAACCGGTCCCGCAATGGTGTGTCGCTTTGATTGCTCACCACGCCTGCAGAAAATACTCGACATTAGATCGGGAAAGACGCGTTTTCACATGAAAAAAGTATGCTTGTGCTAGAAAAATTCCACGAAACCTCTCAAACTAAGCAAAAATATTTGACTACAAGAATTTTCTTTTCGAAGCAATTATCATAGAAATGAAGATAACCATTTTTCCGTATTTAAACAGGTTAATTATGATTTATGTTTCATACCTTCAGCTATATGGGGAATAAAATCTTGTTCTTGCATTAATGCAATTCAAAACAAAGCTATTAGATTTTTTTTCTAGGAGTTGGGAAATATACACCAATTGTTGCGATAGCAGGAGAAATGGGTTGGCATCCTCCTTTTATCCGACAATGGAAATCGGTTGTCAATTTATAGTGTCGACTATCCACCCTTTCATGTGAAAAAATAAACAAACGAATAGGTATTTGGGCTCAACAATTGGGTGGTTCTAAATGTAAAACTTGTTGTTTTTTTTACATTTAAACAAAAGCTTTTAAATTCCAACTGTTCTGAATTTCAGTCTATAGATACAGTGTGTGAAAAATATCAAGTTATACGATACATTAAATAAGAAATTGGTCGAGGAATTTTTAGTTGAATGTAATTTATCCCTTTCAAGGCAAAATAGCAGGGACAATATTGGAAGAAATAAGTTTCGGAATTATGCTCTCTTCAAATCTAACTTTGTCCCCGAGAATTATTGTAAGATAATTTTACCAATCGGCCATCGTTCAGCTCTCAGCTTTCGTTGTGGTGTTGCGCCTTTAAGAATTGAAACAGGCAGATATGAAAACCTTAATTTAATTGATAGAAAATTTATGTGACACCTTAGAAGATGAGTACCATGCTCTTTTTCGTTGTAACATTTATAAAGAATTTAGACCAGGCCTTTTCACAAAGGCTTCTCGTGAATACCCAGTTTTTACAAACATGACTGATCCAGAAAGGTTAAAAGTACTCTTTACAGAACCAAAATTAATAAGAACTATTGCAAAAACCTGCTACCTTATATTACAAAAAAGACTACTTCTTATGTGTAAATGAAGAAGATTTTTGTTATTATTCCATCTCATACTGTTTAATCATTTTGTTTATATTTCTCATCTCTTAATTCAAATGCATAATTAAATGCAAGATTCAGTTTGTAATTGAAAACTAACTAGCATTTTTTTTTAATAAAATCATTCATTCAATTTGAATAACATCAGGAAATTTTCTAGACAAACTGAAGTCCATACATCACCTCCTATGATAATCCCATTTAAACATGCTCATAATTTGTAATGTTTTACACATTTGATTGTAGTTTTATCATTGGAAATTGGTTCTTTTTACAAACACTACTGACCAATGTTTATGATAATGAATTGATAGTGTAATATTTTACTCAAAGTCTGTTAAATTTCATATTTGAATGGTCATGTATATTCTATCTACATGAATGAGACTCTAATAAAGATATATATATTACATATATAAGCTAAACTTTTTTATTTGGAACAACTGCACGTAGTTGTAAGTTGATAAATCTGCCTGAAGAAAATTCCAAGAACAAAACTCAGAATGCAACTTTATTTATGAATTAACGTTTCATTTGCGAAACAATTTCCCGTTTTACTTAAACTCAGAATGCAGCTTTTATTTATGAGTTAAGGTTTCATTTGCGAAACAGTGTCCCGTTTTACTAACCTTTTTACGAAAAAAAATAATCGTAAGTCAATCACAAATTTTACTTGTTAGAATCTGTCTTGTAATATCTCATGGAATCGTTCCAATGAGATGATGCATGGCAATATACTATATTTAGTAAATACTTTAGAAGTCACTTTAATTTTTGATTTACGCGAAAAAACGATCGCAAGATATGCAGTTAAACATATATCCAATGCCCTTTCATCATTTTACAAATATCGAAAAGATCGTCTGTGTAGTACAACATTTTGTTTATTCTTAGGGAAAAAACATTGCTTTAATCATCGTGTGGGGGACTAATTAAGCGTTCAATTGCTTCCAATATATTCTGAAAACGATCTTTAATCAAGCAAATATTGAGACTCTCCCGACCAGAAGGTAAATAAAGTCACCGACTTCCGTCATAAATAACTGTGAAATTGTCTCGAAGATAAATCCAAGACTACTAAAATCAAGGGTCCTCTCAAAGTAATCAGAACTGTGCATTTTTATTAGCAACACGCACTTAAATCGTTTCGTTCTAGTCCTGACTTGCATTTTTGATACGTTATTCTTATAAATCAAAGATTTACTGTAAAATCTTCAATACTTTCTAAATTACTCCGTTATTTCTTTTTCATGTATTTTTTTCTTCGTTTTTCAACGTTTTTTTTTTTAATCATTGTTATGAGTAAAAACTTTTATAAATGAATTTATATAATAATTCATTTTAAAAACAATTTCTTGGTGTAAATTTAATCGTTGTTATTATTTTTTGTAATTAATTAATTTTTGTGTTTATTTACCTTACTTTTAACCGAAAATTGTAAAGCTATCGCTATTATGACAAACTATAATTGGATATAATATTCCGGAACACATTGCGATTTTCACAACTTCCATCAATATTTGTACGTTTTATTTTATGCTATTTCGGCATTTCTCATTCCAAGATTGTACGTTTTAGAAAAACTGAGAAAATATATCATTTTATTTATTTATTTATTTATTTTTCTTTTTTTTTTTTTTTTTTTTTTTTTGTCGAAGGTTAAGGCTCCTTTTAAATATTTACATTAATCGTATTTTCTTCAGCCAAAAGTCCTTCCTTAAAAGTCTGAATCAACCAAAGTGTGGAAAAGCATTAGCCAAACCCTTTTATACTACGTTACCTCAAAATGATACCCTCTGGATAAAATCGGCAGGAAATCGTCATCATATTAAAAATCTTTTTGAAGATTCGAAATTAAAATTGCACAATCTCACACACATTCGGCGAATTTTCTAGATTTCAGGACAAATTAATTGTTTTATGGAACCGATTATTACAGATAGAAAATTACACAGGTTTATTCCACGGCGTTCCACTTGAACCGACCGACGTGTTTATTTCACGGCGCCACTCCGTTACATTCGACCCCAAAATTTGAGAAACACAAAAGGGGATCTTGCTGGGACCCACTTGAGTCCCTGGGGAGCCGGGCCCGATAAGTAATTGGCAAAAGCCGAATCCTATCAGTAGATATTAGCATCAGTTCATAGCCATTTTATTGACAATGTTCTTCCGTTACATGTTTTGCGCGAAAAACGTTCGCGCTATTTTGACAAGTAAACGCATAAACACGAGAGCTTTGGTGAGCGAACAAAACCCCGTAACTTCAGCTTATTGAAGCTGAAGTTACGAGGTTTTGGTCGTCCACTGATGAAACACGTTTCTGGTAGATGATAGTTACCAGATTGAGAAGTTAGTCTGCGATTAAATTCTGTCAAATCGTGTTTTTACACTTGACGTATTTCTGCATATTTACTGCTGATGTCTTAATTGATGTTGATGTTAAGCATAGAAAAGCGTAAAATTGGGACCAATTTCAGTCACATCGAATTTATGTTCATTTATTCTTCCATAATTGATAAGCCCGCGTTTGAGTTTATTCGAATATTTTTTTCTGAAGGAAAAACAAAAATAATTTCTGCACATGCGTGCATTTGTATCATTTGAATTTGTATCCGAGTACTTTTAAAAGAACTCGTTACTAGTAATCATTTTATCAATGTTAAGAGAATTTTCTTAATAGTAACATCTTTTAAGTATTGTTTTATAGTCATTTAATCTAAAGTACGAATCAATGATCATTTGTTCGTCGTTGGTAATATCTACCCATTCTAAATGACGAACTTGCAAACCTCTATAGATAAAGAAATAAATCGCTTTTTTTATCACAGATAAATAAAATTCCTATTTTTGTACGTGTTTCGAATTATCAAAACCATTCAATAAATGCATTAGATTCGGAAAATGAAGAGACTTGCGGGTACCCATAGCGCCTTGAATAAAATTATGTTAATTAATTTAACTTAGAAATTTTTAATAAGAATATGTCCATATAGATTTTTAGAAATAGGGTGTCTTCCCGATTCCTCCCAATTTTGAAAATCCAATAATACCAAAGTTGTTGACCTGACCATTTGCGCTTTTATGAAATATTATCAAAAAATAAAAGCAGTCTCCTACATTTTATTATATCTGTTGTTTTAAGATTAACGCTAAATATTCTGTTTGGTAAACTCTTTGTGAAAAAAATATTCATATATATACATAAATCAAATTGAATATCGGATTGAAGAAAGACATTTCCCATATTCGCCAATTTTTGTGTATTTTCTAATCAAGAGAAGAACAACTAGAAAGAATTAGGATGACAATTATAAAACAGGGCTAATCTTTAATAGCTCTGCGGGGTTATCGCTAATATCGACTTGAAAATATAACTAATTCTGTTTTTATCATTTATAAATACGGCATCAATTTTCTCGGGGCAATTTTCCCGACATCTCCAGATAACTTTTGACCTCCTTCTCTGCAAATTCATACAAATTAGTTCTCAATCAAACAAAATGCTTTCGCTTATGAAATTGGGATATGAAGTTTTTTTTTCTTTTTTTTTCATAAACTGAGAAAGCGATATGAATTCACTTTATAAAATTCTACAGTTTCATATAATGATAAACAATAACAGTTGTACGAGTCCAAATAGATGCGTTCACAAAATTATTTCATTGGATATGAAACCAATTTTATGCCAATAAAAATGAATGGTTATATGTAGATGGTACTAAAAACTAGAAACAACTATATGAATACACAAAGCGGACCCATAAAATCAGTGTAAAAAAGGTTTTTCAATTAAAAAAATATCAAAAAAAAAATCTGAAAATACATTTTATTGTTTACTATTAAAGCAAACATTTATCTGTCGTCAGTTTTCGGACAATCTTTTTATCGTGGAAATATTTTGTGCCCTTTTTTCTAAAGTCAGAATTACAAAAAAATAATAAAGGTGTATGAAACCAATTTTTCGGGCAATCAAAACGTATAAACATATACGGATGGAATTGAAATTAAATTATTTTAAGGCAATCTTCTCACTAAAATCAAGTAGACATCTGTTGTTGTTTTTTTTTTTTTGTTGTTGTTGTTGTTGTTTTTAAATATTCGAATTCGTAATCTTATGCGTTAGTCGCCGTTAAAACAGGGTAGAAACTTCTCACAATTGGCGATTTTCTGATTGTGTAAATATTCTTTTACATTTAAACTTTAGCTTTAAACATTGTATTTTTCTAATGAGACCAAATAGGCAAAAAGAGGCCAACCGAGGTTTCCTAAAATAAAATGATTTATTTTATGCTTTTCGATGGTTTATCGAGAAGTAACGGTGTATTATCACTTGAAAATCTCTGCAAAAGCAGTGAAATTATCAAAAACTTATACCCTGCTTTTAAGCATTTCGCCATATTGACGTTATCTATACTGTGCGGAATAAGTGACGTCACAAAGAACCTTGCAAAGCAATCACTTGCAAAGTGACGCGCTTTACGAAAATATGTCCTAGAAATTACGCATTTTGTCTCATTTCTGCACAAAAGAAATATAATAATCGTTTGTTTCGAGGCGGAACGATTAATATTTCATTTCGTAAACAACAAAAGCTATATTTTCACCACTCGTGAAAATATAGCTTTTGTTGTTCACTCAATGCAGTATAAATCGATCCTACACTGAAACAAACGATTACCCTCTATATGATACAACGGGTCTATTAGAGGTCTATCAAAGACGGCATTGTAAAAAAGGGACTGAAAGACTTTTCTCTTTTCTTCAAAATTTGTTTTACTCAGAAACCCATCAATATAAAAACATTTTTATTTATTTGTTTATTTATCTATTTTCGAAATATCTTTTTTTTTTCAAAATGTAGAAACATGAAAAAACATGTGACGTAAAAATCGTTTGTCATTTAAACTTATGATACGTGTACTGCCCATACATGGGGGAAGAATAGGGCGAATAGAGTTCCTAAACATGTCTTCCTTTTTCGTTTGCTGTTTTTAAGCCGCTTGCGTTTAGGATGTCAATTCGATGCAACTGTTTGTAAATTATACCCGCTTTCACTCAAATGCACGTGTAAGGTGGGGTATAATTTGCAAACAGTTTGCATCGTTTTGTCATCTTGAACGCAGTCAAGTTATCAAGTTATAGGAAACGAATATAATTTTCATGCTTAGATCGGTTTGGGTTTTTTAGCTTCATACCCACATGACCACAATATCTCCGACTCTTCAGACCCGTTGTTTACTAAAGAAGACAAATCATGAATTCAAAATTTTTTCCTACCCTTTGCATAATTATTGTCCGTCCTGCAATCAATATTTATTCTATGTTTTTTTCATAAGCACATTCCTTTACAATAACAGTTTGCTTTTTCCTTCAAATACTCAAGCTGATTAATCATCGGTAAAACTGCGACGTTTTGATATATCTTAACTTATTTTTGATTAAAATGAATCTCAATATTTTCAAATAGAGCATACAATTACGATTAGTTACCAGGATAGTTAAAATAATATGAAAAACAATACATAAAAATAAATATTTGAAATATAATGAAATCGTTTATCTAAAAACATTAAATATGAATTGTGACAAAATAAATTATTTTGAAACCGTTAGAGCTACAGAAAAGTTGCCATTGCATTAAACTAAGTGAATGGATTTAACAAAAAAATTGAAAAAAATGAACACTTGAAAATTTCAAAACTGCACAACTCAAATTACTCGGCTCAAAAATAAGGGCTCCTATTTTCTAATATATTTTATCTATAATTTGTTTCCTATATGACCGTAGCATGTGGTTACATGTAAGTATAATTCCGTTATTTTCGGGTCTTTTTTACGTCTTTATTAGATTCTATTTATCCATAATTCTGTTCTATTTTATAATAATTTTTATGGTGAAATTTTATAATTGAGGTAGGGATCTAGCACCGTAAACGATCATTACTTTCGTCCAAGATATAAACGTCCTCGAAACGGTTTAGAAATCATATCCGCTTTACACATGTTCTAAGTACCGGTTGATATATAATCCATAAATATTTGCAGACGTTTTCGCATCCTGAACGCAAGTAAAGTTCATTATTTTGTCTTCATAAATTCATGCAACCTAAACATTGCACTATTCCGAAATACCGTTATTTTTCCATCTTAATTACCATGTTAAGTTTTATAGTTGAGATTGGGATCTAGAACCGTAACCGATCTTTATCTGATTGCATGTTATTTCAAAGACTCTTGAAGAGGTCTCTAGAAAATCTCCAGCTATGTTTATAGTGTTCTTACAACCGTTAACATTGAGATTCAAATCTTGATTAGCTTTATTAGCTTAAATTTTAATTCGTTCTGTTAATATGTTATTATATAAATAATGGAGTAAGCCGATTTTACACGAATGAAAAAGTTTTTTCCTTCGAGAACTAAAAAGAGACTGTGTAGATTTTCCCGCGGTTTATTCTAGCCCATGGATTAAACGCCATTCTAAATCTTAAAAGAAGTCTAACAATTATATAGAGTTTTGTTGTTCGTAAAACAGAATGATATTTACTTTGCATTATCACAGTTGTTTTCGGGAATTATGTTCTACTATTAATTAATTGTAGCTTTATTCGTTTACTTACATTTATAAAAAAAAAAAAAGATGCATATTTAACTAGCAGGCCCATTCTAAAAAAAATGTATGAGACTTGTGAAAAACATTATACATGTACATCTTTTTTAAAAAAAACGACCGAACAGCTAAAAGAAAAAAAAATCACCGAAATAGTATCTATTTTAATTTTCGAAAACCATATAAGGCAGAAAAATTCCTATTTATATGACAGAAAAATAGACCTAGATGAAAGCTTCGCTATTTCTGTAGAAATAAAAAAAATCTAAGCATATCGATAAAGAAAAAAAATCTAAATTGTGAGCTTACCGATACTAGTAACAGCGCATAATAAGAGAAAAATATATTCGAAGGTTTTTTTTAATCATTATAAAAATAGTAGTCAGATTATAGAGATCGTTTGCTTATGGTATAAAATGGCTGTCGTTTGAGAAATTTTCGGCCGCTGTCTATTGTATTTGTTATATTTGAATATACATGTATAGTATTCAATTGCTTGTTTAAGATTTGATTTAAATAAGGTAGCCATAATCTTACTAAAAATAAAGACAATAATTCGAGAAAAACTTAACTAGTTTCATTTGATTTGCCGCATTCCTTAGCGCTCTCCGCCTAAACATACATAAGACTCTGAAATCTGTTTGAAAATGTATAAAATACATGATTTTCATTAACTCGTTAGGAAATAAAAATCAGTGTCGCTATTAATTAGTCTTATGCAGATTCTTTTACTTTGAAGGCATTTTTGTCGAATGTATACAATTAGTCTTAAGGTAGGCAGAATAAAACTGGAAACAGTCTGTGCTTTCGAACGGTCTGCCCTAGGTTCATGGTGCAAAAACGTTTGGGGAACATTTGAAAACTGTTCCCCGATTTGCACGTGATTACACGTGCAAAGCGGGGTAACACTTTTCAGAAATTCCTAGAACCTTTCCATCTTGAACGTTAAGGAGACTGATAATCTGAATAATGTTAACGATACACCATTTTTAATACTAGGCTCGATAGGTTTGTGATTCTTCGCACATGCAAAATCTTTAAATAAGAATAACGACTTTTAATTAACTGGAAATATGAAGTTTTAAAAAAAAAGACAATGAAGTTTTTATTAGTTTTGTCTTCTTGGAAAAGCTCATTATAATAAGAAAAAAACAAACAAAATCGTTTGAAAATGCATTGATGCAATGACATTATTTCATTGAAAGTAAGTAGGCCTCTGGACCACAAAACAAAACGAATGTGCAATACGAATCATTGCATCTATATAGAATTAACAATTCAATAATAGTAAAAAATGTGATTTCATAAATTGGTACGTAACAACATATACTTTGGAACCGCACGGAAATCCATTGAGAAATCGCATTCATGTTGTCTTAGGATCTACACCAAATAAGCTATGTAAACGCTTTATTTTTCGTCATATAACGAACAGTAATCTCAATATAAGAATTGAATACGCGCAAATGGTGAGAATTCTTTTTGAAGAAGGCATACCTTTTTAGGTGTTATGTGTACCAAAACTGTGTTAATGCAATTAAGATTAAATCAACAAATATTTTAATATGCTAAGATATAATTATTATTATTTCTAGTCTTTTATTTCTCATGTTTTAGAATAGAACCTCTGCGAATGTTAGGAGTATGATAAATCATGTTTCTTCCGTTTTCATTTCTTGGCTATCGGTCACTCAAAAAATTCAAAACTGAAAACTTGTATTCAGTTTTAGATTGAATGCCCGATAGCAAATAATAAAAAAAGAATTAATGATATGAAATAAAATTATTCTTTATGGTTGAGAACTTCATATGAAACGTCATTACTTTCAAGTGCATGTCTTATGGATCTTGTAAAATTAGTTTTAAGGAACGCTTCAATTTCAATATAAAATGCATCGCCTCCGACCCGTTACATGCAACGTATGTATGATTGTATTTCGAAACAATCGGCATTATTATGTATGATAAAGACAATCGTTCCCTGAAATTACTAAAGTATAAATTTTACAGCAAGTATATATGTGAATACCTGTAGATTTCAGTTCGGACATTTCCGTGGAAGTAACGGCGCTCGAACCTAGGTGCGTGGTAGAATGTGGATTTTCCTGGCTCACCGAGGTTAGAGTCTCTAAGTGCATTGTATTTCTGCCGCGGGAACTCTGGTTCGAATTTCTATGGCCAACGTACTCGTCTAAACTAAGTGGCTCGGAATAACCATTCATCGAGCATTAGAGTCCAATGTGTGTAATTAATCCAGAGCGTTGTTTCAAGCTTAAAGCCACTGTTATTTTTTTATCCGAGTAGAACAAATTTGATATTCAAGTTTAAATCGTAAGAATTTATAGCTCAGGAATTTTCTGTCATTGATTTTCTTAAGTTATTTTAATTATCAATGTCTTATTCCATGTGAATTATTTTGTTAAATCACACTAATAGCTTAGACTATAACGTAAATATATAAATAACACTCTTAAAAAACGTTACAAAAGTGAAACGTAATGTCGACTCGAACCTGTGAACTATGTTTGTCGAAGCTTTAGAACTGATCAGACACGGATCAATCAGGACTTTATGGCGAGGTTTTGTCGGCGAGCAGCCATTATCAGACGATAGATTCGCTGACGTCACTAAGTTCAATTCGATTTGACGCGGTTTTAGTCCAGCCCCCTAAACCCAGATAAACCAATACTAAGCTAGTGCGCATTCTTCTCTATTCTATCGGGCGATGATTTGCATATTTTCCTAAGGCCTACAGAGGCTCTCTTATTCTAACGGAATAAGCTGCTAAACCCGACTCGATAGTATCATAAGCGTGCTAATACTTTACTTTTCAAGTATTATTTTTAGTCTTATTTCTTTTGAATTTTCGCAGAAAAATCAAGAGGTAAAATGTAAAAAAAGAGTTTTTCTTACCGAAAAAAACTATATGACTAGCATATTAGACAGTAAGGAATATAATTCAGCATTTTAAGATTAAATCGTCGCAAATTATTTCAATATATCGTCTAGAATTGAAACCATTCAACGATGCAAAGTGTATAAGCTAAAGCTATAATATCATAAGAGTGATAATTAGTCCGAACAATGTAGATTTAAACGGGTGCTTCAATTGCAAGTTTTAATGCGAATTATCCTCTCTTAAAGGATAAATCAATTCAAGTTAAAAAGTAGTAAAACTACTCCCTTGAATTCGTATTTAAGTGTAATTGAATGGAATGCAACGGAGTAGTGTCACAGATCTTTTTTAATTTGTAAAAAGAAACACACTCTTGTCACTGCAACGAATTCTATATTTTCAGCTGCACTTACCTATAGTGCGGATACATAATTGTCTTGTAATAGTACTTTAGAAATGAAATTTTAAAGGCTACATAACATGTTAGATTTTCCGTGAACTAATTTCTCCGCAAAGTTATCTCTTGGCCGAAATAGGAACACGCTTAATTTCATTTCTACATTCATACAACTCTTATTTAATTGATCGCTTGTATTACCACATAGTGCCCATTTTTTGAGGGAGTTAGTCTTTTAAATAAATGGAAAAATATAAATGATTATTAAATTACACCCCTTTTAATAAAATTCCCAGCAGATGACACCCCCTTTTCAAACTAATTACCCTATCTTGGACTTCACGAATATTCAAATGGTCTTTCTGAAAATGTTATTAATAATTCGCAAATATCATATGTTTTTAACTGACGAATCCTTTTAAAAAATGAATTCACTAGCAAAGCGTTTGTTTTATAACTTTTCTTACAAGTTTGCTTCTTCGACTTTGAAAAAAAAAGTTTTATAAACCTTCAATAAAAATTAAGAAATGAACAATTTGATAAACGATATATTGCTTCATCATATTTAACCATTTGTTTTTATTTTTTTTCTTCTTTTTTATTTTCAATTGTGTCTAGAAATTTTAGAAATCTGACTTATCGAGGGGGGAAAGGAGATCTCTGCCAATGATAGAATGAAACACGTCTTAAAGGAAAGGAAATATTCTTGAACGAATAGTATTTGCATTAAAACTGTCTCAAAAGAGTAAATCGTTTGGTCATTTAAAAATTAGATGAAATAAAAAGAAAAGATTTGCTTTCAATGAGCAATGAGCACTAAGTTACACGTATGACATCGTATGATACCGTAAAACAGCCCAAATATACATGAAATTATGAAAACGGGTTTCATTTAATTTGAAAATAAAAGAAACTTCATCGCTTTACTTAAAATTAATAGAATGTCAGTCTTTTTTTTTTCGGGTGTGTAAAATTTTATAGGACTTGTTGAAATACAGTTCTTAGAATTGCGCACTTTCATTTATCAGATTTACAGAATTGGTGCAAATTGAAATTGTACAACTGTAGAACCTTGAATTCACATTGGACCCAATTAAAAATCTGAAAATTATAAATGAATGGACCTGCTTTTAACGGAATGTAGGATGATAATTTCAAAAACCCGCGACTAACACCAAAAACAGCAACTAACACCAACAAGTAGAAACGTACATAATTACTAAGTGTTTAATACCAAAACTAGGTTAGATTTTGGTATTAAACGCACTTTGCATATTTGAAGATATAGAATAAGAGGTTACATTCTACGCAAAGGTCATGTTTCCTTTTCTACAATGTTTTCCAAAAACTAGTTCTTATTTTGACAAAGAAACCTTTTATTTTTTGTCTTCTTTTTTTAATGATATGCCAGACCGTTCCGCCAGCCATTGGCGATATTTTGACACTATTTTCGATAGTTTTGACAATAATCGTTACAAAAAGTGTTACGAGTTTTTTGATACAGGTTCTTAATTAGATTAAAAGTCTTACCACCTCGTCCATTATAAAGGTAAATCGAAATGTCAATACTCCACAGAGGCGCGAACGCGTCTTTATATCTCATACAAATGTGTGAGTGCAGAGGCGGAAACTCGAACATGGGATAGTCGTTAAAGACTTAACATGGATTGCCGAATTAGGGAATAATTTAAAGTTTTCATGTAGAATGTTGACGTTTCTAGAACCCAAAATAAACAAAAAATCTCACTTTATGCGTCATCATAATTCATAGCCTTAGATTACTGGAAGTTGCGTGACATTTGGAACAATTTCTGATTTTAGTACCGGAGCTTGTTTAACTCAAAACTCGGAAATTATGAATGACCCAGTGTGATTATTATTATTATTATTATTATTATTATTATTATTATTATTATTTTCTTCATTATTGTGCTATATTAGCCTATTATTTAAGTAGCCCAGGGGTACAGGTAAGAAGGGGTAGTGTAGTCTAAAATCTTTATTTCTTCATGAAACCCTATGTTGTTAGTACTCATTTTAATTGTCTATAATAATAATAATAATAATAATATCTTTATTTTGAGAAGGTAAAACATAAAGACATCAAATTCAACCAACAATGAGATAGAAAAGTGTCTTTTTTACAATGTTGCCTTCTTTCAATCCCAAACTCCCACCCTTTCCTTTACTCAAGCACACCCATCGACCCCTTCTCACATTCTCGATCACTTAATCGCTCACTCATTCACTCACTCGCTTACTCGATGAGACTATCCCATTGAATACAAACAACATTAGATTTGCGTCATTATTTTTGAATTATTTGATATAAAATTCAAAATACCCCCTCTATCTGTTGCTATGTATCCATTTCTTAAAAGTACCCGGTCTTCAATATTTTCAAAATATCTTTAAATGAATTATCAAAAATATTAGGAAAGGGACGTGTTTGGAAAATTTGTTTTTCAGTGTAATTGTTGCAATCCATTATTTTAAAACCGTTTTTTAATCATTATTATATTGAACATTGAAATGTCCAAATTTTCTTAAAACGTTATGTCTTACAATGTTGTACCATGATAAACAATTTTAAAGATTGGATGGGATGTCGCATCACATCTAGGACAAAAACTAACGCCTTCCGCAAAGTTTCACATCTAGGTCAAAAACTAACACCTTCCGCAAAATTGGAGCATCTTTGAATTTACAAAGTTTTTCACAAACTAGCAAAATACATTTACATCTATGTTGCGAAAACTTTTATCTTATCACTCAAAGAAGATTATCCAAAATCAAAATAAAAGAAAAACATGAACGTCTTATCCCCTGTCCGATAATGTACCTAACACAATCCGCGTGACCTTGGCGCGGCACTAGTTCAAACGGTAGGTCCCTATTTGTGTTAACTTCCCATTAGTTTACTTAGCGACGTAATACAGGTAATCCGACTGTCTGATTGCAATTAGAACCAAAATATTGCGGTTCATTTTAAGGATGGACTCATGGCCGAATAAATACGGTCAATGTTTTCCTTGAAATCGATCCAGGAATATGGTTGTCTGGTTTTTAGTTGATCATGCATCATGTTTTAGTCCACTTGCAACGTTTCGAGCCAAATGATTGTTATTTCATTCATAGACCCAAAGTAATGTTCTCTAGTTTGACAAGCAAAAGTGACTATTAAAGAGTAGAGCACCTAAATTTTATAGTCTGCTGAAGTAGTCTAAATAAATAAATGAATTATATTGTGAGAATAAAAATTCATTCCGCCACGAAAACTAATCGAAGTTTAAAAAAAACAAACAAAAAAACGCTCACACACAACCCAAAGTGAAAGCGTTTTTAAACAAGCTTTCTTCGGTCAGTTTTTCTGTAAAACATGACAATCATAACAAAATATTTTGTGAAACAAATTGCTTTTCTTAGGCGATTCCTATTTTCTCTTCGACCATGTTGTTTGTGGTATTTAAAAGGGGGATGTTTGTATCTGTAATGCCCCTTAAATGGTTAAAATAGACAAATAGATGTTGTTTTGTATTCCTTATACCTAGCGACGAAAAGACCTTTTCATAAAGATATGAAACAAAAACTCTTTTTAATTGTAAAAAAACTCCAAACAAATTCATAATGCAATCTTGCCAAAGAGACCACGTCTATTAAGCGACCAATTTCATTAAGCAACCTTTTCAAAAAACCCTTCTTTAAGTGAAAAATATCTTAAAAAGTAGATATTTTTGGCCTTAGAAATATTGTAAATGAATCTCAATGAGACGATTCTATATTGAGTTTTAACAACATAAGTGTAGGATTATTGAGAAATTCGCAATTACATACATATTCAATCAAAACCATACCTTTAATTTGTAAACAAAACGTGTACTAAGAGACCACGCTCCCTATCGACCACTTTTTTGTGGTTCCGTGAGTGGTCGCCAAATACATGTTTTACTGTATGTGGTTATGTTAATTGTTGATGTCGCCGTCGCTCAAAATTGATTTCAATGAGCAATGAAACCAATTTTACAGCCAACCAGAGTACACGAAACTTGATGGGCACAAAATGAAATAAATTATTTATGTATATTTAGGTACTTTTGTGACATTTCTAACGGAAATCCTCTTATCCGAACGGGAGTCCAAACAGAATCAAACAAGAGTCTTGGCATTTTAGAATAAAAGGAAGTTTAGGATACGGGGGAAAAAATTTGTTTTAAAATTTCAAAAATCATCATGAGAAAATTTAAAAGCAGAAATTCTATAGACAAAATCGCGCTTTATCACTTTTACTATTTTTAATATCTTTATCGCATGCACAAGCCCCATCTTGTTATTTGCCCTAGAAACACAAAATAGATTGGCCGACAAGGTATTCCAATATTGGTTCTATATGAAACATTATTAAATCAATTATCAGCCGTGTTTGTTCATAGATTACTATATTATTTATATATTTTGACAAGCAACGCCGATGAAGAATATATTGGATTTCACGAAAATTTACGACTATCGACTTCTTGCGTATAAAAGGGTTAAGACTTTTACGCACAAAAAAAATAAAGAAAAAAAGAACAAAAAACACCCTCAATTTTACTAAGATCGCAGAATGACCCACAAAACCGTTGTTTAATCAAAATAATCATTCCATTATTATCAAAAGTCAAATATCTACATAGATAGAGCGTTTCTATTCGATAATCATTATTAGAAGTATAATTTCAGCTGAGAGTGACATTTTTTACGAACTCAAGTGTGCACGAACCACATTCGCTAAGCAGCCTAGACAGCCACACAGTGTAATTAGAAGATTCCCTCGCTGCCTCATGGAGCACTAAGACCATATCAATCTATGGAGGGCAAAGGCAAATCTCTGGTAAGCCAGTGCGGATGCACAAGCTAGCCAGAGTCTTTGAGTGGCTCATGATGTAAAGTTGTTGAACATGTCAAGCATGAACGGTATCATTTAACCCTTTGCTGTTTGATCCCTGCTTTTTACGTGTCTGTGATTTTATGATTAAGAAACCATTGTGAAAAAAGAAGAAATTGCTTCTGACAAGCAATTTCTTCTTTTTCCACACTATTTTCTACCCTTCAGAATGGTTATTTTTCAAATTAAATCCACTTTAAATTTTTGTCTGCAAAACCTTTGAATTTTGAAAAGGTCCAAAATTTTGTAAAACAGGAAAGTGTTAAAACATTAGAAAGAATGCACACTTCAAGCACACGTAAACGACGCTTATATATCACAAGAAAGGATTTACACACATCTAACATTTTCAAAAACTTAAGCAGTGACTTACGTAAGCAATATACATTGCATATGATAAATAGAATTAAAACCACATACTTTCAAATTGTATAAGTTAAAAAATAAGCACTACTCATTTCACTTTTATGTAGTTTATCTTCAATCATCTCATTTTATTTATATGTTATTCGACGTATTGATTTAGAACGTTAAATAAAATTTTTGTTCTGTTCTGTTCAATTTGAAACGGATTTTTCTGTCTCGGAACGCGGTTGCTAATGCATTATTAAGATCTACTGTGTTTTACGGTGATTGTTTTCATAAAATAAAATAAAATAAAATAAATCATACTCTTCAAAAAAAATTCTTTGACACTGATTTAACATACGATTTTTCTGAGTTCATGTAAAAACTTCGATTAATTTGGATTGATTTATGAACAGTAATTTGGATGTAGGAATATCACATGAAATCGCGATAAATTACTCGACCACGTTTCTCAAAAGAGACGTCAACGTCAAATAACGTAAAATCTGAATTCGCATTCAGCAATTGCAGTTCCAGATTAACTGAAAAGTCTCGATCCCTTTCCATTGTGATGTGGATAAAATGCTATTGCTTGATTGCTTTTGAAATTGAACGTCTAGGCACACACCTGTAATGAAAACATGTCAAGCGAACGGAGGAACGACGTCATAAAGTTTTTGGTCGCCACAAAGAAGGCTCTATGAGACAAGCCGCTGCAAATGACTTTGTTGTTTCCTGACAGACTACCTTGTACCTCTTTCACCGCTACAGCATGCCTCACAGCGTTATGTGTAGAACCAGATCAGTCTGACGCTGGATAACAACGTTCGTCCAGGACGTCGAATGACGTAACTATATTTGGGATTTTTCTCCTACGTCAATGAACACTAAGGTCTCCAGTCGGTGAGAAAGTGTGGAACCAGATAAGAGAGGTCAAGTTTGCCACTATAAGACACGTGCGACGTAACGTCCTTAATCAACGTCTCTGTTACAAATTTTTAATCAAAAACGTATTTTTGTTTTAATACAGTGTGAAGATGCATTGACTTCACCTTCATTGGTTGACTTTGCTCATACATATAGATTTTTTTGTCGAAATTATAATCTGCATATAGATCAAATGTCAAAGAACTTTTTTTGAAGAGTATATTTTTGAATGACAAAAACCTATTGGTTTATAGTTTTTCAGATTGTGTTGCATTTTCAAACGACTGCACAACGAATCTGACCTCACATCACTCGAAAAAATGTAATATAGCAATTCTGGCAGGTTGTAAGAAAGAGAAAAAGACACTTTCATTGGGAAGCTAAAGGTATTTAATTTTACACATTATAGGCTTACCTGCGCCGATAAGAGGGTGTGAAAAGATTTATTAAATTATTCCTCCGTATTATAATTGAACAAAAGATGAAGTACGCGGCAATTTTAGAGCCCAAAACTGATTTGTGCGATAAGACAATGTTATTAAATATTTCAACTGATTCGTTTAGAAAAATCTGATGCATGATTATGACATGTTCCATTTTTTCAACGGTGTTCTATTTGGACCAAGGTCTGGCATAAATATCCCTCTAAATTTTATTTCTTTGAAAAACGCGGCTTCATTTGATCTAAACAGGATGGAATTCGATAATCATTATCATAAATATAAATAATGTGTTCCTTCAGATTTGCATAGACCGTGAAACAATAAAAAATATTTTAATTTTGTTTTTTAGTATTTTTTTTTTATTTTTTTATTTATTTGTTTGTTTGTTTTGTTTATTTACTGATAGCCATTTATCAATTTCACCGTAAGTTGAGAATGTGAAAAGTAAGTGAAAAATAAATGAAAAAATACATATCACAACGAACAGAATACGTGGTAAAAAGTTTTAGGTATTTCATCGAAGAAAAAAATATAAAGAACAAAATCAGAAAATTTGGCGTTATGTTTAAAATATGGTCTGTCTTATATATAATGAATTTGGTCAACGCCGTTAAATGTAAAATGGCATCATTTACCAAACGAATACATTATATCCTTTAAGTTAGTATTACTCTTCTAAAACTGTTTGTTTACACATATTTTGCTTTCAGTAATAATTCGTATTATTTTACCCATTTTTGTAAATAAAAAAAGCGACTTAAACAGTTAGTTTGACTAAGGGCCTCAGAGGTTAGTGTTTTGTACGAGCAACCAACAAAACGAACAAGATCCATATGCGTAATTAGGATTTTGAAATTTATACGCACTCAGAAGGCGACAACTAAAGAATATATATAAGATAATGGCGATGCATGTGGAATGTGACAATAGGTGAATGTTTTCCGTCTGCTCTCCTTTCAGCTATGATTTGAGCGTTGGTGAATGATCAAACACCATAACTACAGCTTATATAAGCTGTAGTTTCGATGTAATGATCATTCATCAACAGCATTTTTTCGAAAGAGGATTTATTCTATTACGCACTTGCGTAAAGTGCGTAATAGGAGCTACGCCCTCGAAGATCTCACCAAAATAGTGTGTCTGTGAAACGTCTTGTTCAAGGACAAGACACTGGTAATTAACCGATGTCATCACATCGTCTTTAATCAAACGTTCATATCAATTCCGGGGGAGAAAACCGTTCAATCTGTACCCAATTTGTTGTCACATGGACGCTTAGTCAACTCAAGTATCGCAAAGCGTCTCGGGAACGTGGCCTGCGCGTGCAGCCAATCGTCACATGACCCCCTGGGAATAGTCCATTCGTCATCAAATGACATCGCTCTACCGCAATTTCTCGCTTTCAATCTAAAATAATGACTTAGTAAATGTGCTCGTATTGAGAGATAGAGCGGTGATTCGCCGCGGCCGAACAAACAATTTATTTTGCATTGAATTCATTCTTTCCTTCATATTCGTAAAAGATATCAGGGCCGAAGGTTTTAAAACTTTTCTCAGACGCAGGCTCAATTTTCCAAAATTTAAAATTAAAATAAATAAATGAAAATAAAAGATTATATCAATTTATTTTTATTTCTAACAACTTATTAATATGATCTCATTTGTTAATACATTAAAATGAGTAATAAAACAGAATTAAGGCTTTAATCTCAAATTGAAATTTTAGAAAATTTTGAAATGAGCCTGAGAAAAGTTTTTTTAACATCGGGCCCTGGTCGACAATGAGTACATCAAAAAATATATTTTGATTTGTCTGTTGCTAATAAACACAAATAATTCCCCATTGAACGGGCTACTCATAATTTTTTTGAATTTTCGACAAAGAAAAAGACAATATTTTTGAGAAAAGTAGGATGTAGTAGTACTGTAAAACAATCAAGACCAAAACTCATGGACCCTGACCTGCGCTCAGGATGACAAAACGGTGCAACTATTTGCCAATTAAATCTCGCTTTGCATGTATACTTGCGTGCAAAGCGGGGTATAATTTGCTGCCAGTTTGTAACCGTTTGTCATCCTGAACGCATGTAATCGCCAGACGTCAAATTTTGCGTTTTCTGACCTGGGTCGAATATTTTTCCAATAATGGTCCTTTTTGCGCCTATACATATAAAATATAGATATAACTGAAACCTCAAGATTTTTTTATTAATTAAAACTAAACGAATTGTAAAAGACATGCACAATAAATATGAATTGCCGGTTTTTTTTAATTCATCAAGCTTTTAAATTAGTAAAATAATCTTCTGAAATAAAGGTATCTCAAATCCCCCGGCCTGATGTGCTCGTACTAAGCTTTATCTAGTCTTTGTTGGTGTTGACTTTTGACGTTCTGTGCTGTCACACAGCACTAAATTTGTGGCTTTTTTAATCGGATCTTAAAATAATAGGACGGCATGATACTGCTATAAAAAATCTGGCGAACTTAAACCATCAATTTATACATTTGAATATTTTTTTACTTCTCTAATCCTGCAAATAAAGTGCAAATGTTAATTTTTTGAAAGCCATTTAATTTGAAACGCCTGACACTTTACGATACTGAATACCAGTGGCTGTAGCTCGATAAGGATTTTCATTCTGATGAAGGAAAAAACCGTTTTAAATAAAAAGGTATTTTATAACTTTAAATCAGATTAAAAGTAGATAAGCAAAAAAAAAAAAAAGATAATAAGACAATAAACATATGGTGTCGGCATGTATTCTGCGTAATAAATGAACTGGCAGGGCGGGGCTTAACTGTGACGTAATTTGGCGAGTTTACTTTTCAATAGTTTGGGTTCTTTCAAATTTTAGTCGGTAATCATCGTTAACGCGTGCAAATAACTGTATCCCAAAACCTAAAGGATTCACGTGCTTTGAGAGAGTAAACACATTTCATCGTTTGGTTACCAATGCCTCGTAACTTCAGCTTGATTAAGCTGAAGTTACGAGGATTTGGTTACCAATCCACGATTTAAGGTCTCGAGTTATTTATGTCGACTCTCTTTTGAAGTAGGTTATTTTAGATAAAGCTGATTTCCCTTAACCTTAAGTGCAACGACCCGTTACTTAGGCCCCGCCCTGCCAGGGCATTAATCATTGATAATACTTGATTGTATTCTTGAAATATTTTAATTTACGTATATCTTTTAGTAAGTCAGAGTATACCATCATATCAATCGCAAGACAAATCCGAGAAAAATATGTGTTTAAACACTACATGTATATTCTGTTTTTTTAATGAACTGGTAGAGCGGGGCTTAGCCGTGACGTAATTTGGCGAGTTTACTTTTGAATATTTTGGCTTCATTGAAAAGTTAGTTGGCAATACTCGTAAAAGGGTGCAAATAACTCTATCCTAAACCCAAACAGATTCACGTGCTTAGAGAAAGTGAACACATTTCATCGTTGAGTTACCGATCCCTCGTAGCTATAGCTTGGACAAGCTGAAGTTACGAGGGTTTGGTTACCAACGTACGCTTAACGGTCTGAAGTTAATTATGTCGACTATCTTTAGAAGTAAATAATAACGAATAAAGGCTGATTTACCTTAACCTTAAGTGCATCGACCCGTTACTAAGGCTCCCCCTGCCAGGGAAAAAAAATCGTTGATTATAACACGAAAAACTGATAAAAATGGTTGTTGATTAAACAAGAAAGAAAAAGAAAATGCAAACCAAGTATACCGTAATGTTCACGGTATAGTTTAAAAGGCAACAAAAACATAAATGAACAAATACAAAATTTATTTGATCACAACAGGAATTTTCATAATATCATCTGCCTCACCACTCTAACCCAATTGAATGCCCCACGAAGTCAGATTTCCCAAACTTCATCGATCATTTAATCTTGTCTTGCATCTTCCGTCTTTATTGACTTATTGTTGAGCTGAACGATTAATAATTGCATTTTTTCCAAGAAATTTGTCAATTCACAATCGGAACTATCAAATTTTCCGAGTTGTTAAACATGTCATGATAAATTCAATATTTTCACATTATATCCGCGATGGCATTGCTGCCACATGTTATGTGATCTTATGTCCAATGTTGTGAATGGATTGAATCTACACTATTTTTACCTCCTACAAACACGCGAACGCACAGTTTGATATGAATGCGTTTTTTTCGGTACACAGGGCCCGTGTTTGATCCTTAAAACAGGGTATTTACCTACGCCTCCTCCCCAAAATCCGTAAATACCTTTATTTGACCCATAGAAAAATTTTCCCACGGGGTTCATTTTGACCCTCTCGACAGAAATTTCTAAGGGTCAAAACTATGAGCTATCCTTTAGATTTTTCAATGAATGGTCTTATATTATATCTTAAGTTTTACAAATTAATTGCTAGCTTCATATACTTCATATCTATATTCTTGTATATACTATACAAGAAAAGGTGAATTGATTTTCTAAACTTCAAAATTATACTTATGGTTTTCTCTTTTTGTTGTTTTGACCCCTCTAAAATTTGTCGAAAGAACACGAAGTCGGCATCACCATTGGCTACCGAAGATGTGTAATAGACGTTTCCACGGACTCTCAGGATAGAGACAGCAGTTGCTATATATTGAGGGGGAGTCTCGGGCACTGGGCGACAGGTCAGAACTGTTTTTAAAGAAATCTATTTCCAGTGCATGAAAACCCTGACTAAGTAAATCAGCAAATGGCACAGTTTACGACAAACAAAATAGGCATTCTAAGAAAAGATTGTCAATCGGCGAGAAAATTGCTGATTTACAACTGGAATTACCAAATTTTCCGAGTTGTTATATCATAGTGCCATGTCATGATAAATTCAATACTTTCCCCTTATATCCGTTATTGTATTGCTGACGTATGTGATCTAACACTCTAGACATTTATACATGTAGTATAATAATATATTTAATAAAACAATGTACCATGAAATTGACACTAATTTCGATCAAACCATTCTAAATCCTTCCATCAGCGCGCCATTCGTTGCATTAAAATACTTACTCCAGACATTCAAAATACTCACTCTAGACATTCAAAATACTCACTCTAGACATTCAAAAATCTCACTCTAGACATTCAATACTCACTCTAGACATTCAAAATACTCACTCTAGACATTCAAAATACTCACTCTAGACATTCAAAATACTCACTCCAGACATTCAAAATATTTACTCGAGACATTCAAAATACTTACTCTAGACATTCAAAATCGCCTAGGAATATGCTTCACAACTCCGTTTAAATTTAATAAATTGATCATATCATTACTTTTTTTACTTTTTATTAGCAAGTGTTTATTAAGAAGCGTCTGATAACTTCATGAGTACGCACCAGGGGCCTGTTTTACTAAACGTCTTACGAAAAAATTGATCGTAAGTCAAAACCACAAATCGCACCTGGCTTTTTCATTCATCGTTAGATTCTGCCTTGCAATATCTCATCGGAATGGTCTTTAGAAGACGATTCCAATGAGATGATGCATGGCAGAATTCCATATCTAGTTATGACTGTAGAAGCAACTTTAATTTTTGTCTTTCGCAAAAATTGATAGTAAGATGTTAAGTAAAACGGGCCCCAGACTATTCACAGGGAAGAAGGCCTATTTCTCTTAAAGGGGGGGGGGAGGTAATAAATATCGACGATTTCGTCCAATCGTGTTTATAGTCCATAATACGCAAATTGCCGAAAGTGTTAACTCGTGTCGTTTCGGTGTAATTAGCATACTGGAAAGCGATCACCGCGGTACTTCATTGAGATGCTCTGCTTGAGTTGTCTAACGTTATTAACCTTTGTGCATGATATCGGAAAAGTAACTGTCAATGCCGAGTCAATATTACCCCAACCCCCTGTGAACAATTACCCCGTTCGGGCAACATTAACGCCTTCATAAATCATCGTTTACATATAAAGACAAATTTAGCACGTCACTTTAAATAAAGAATCTCCCCTTGCCTCCACGCCTTTGTAACAATCAGATGCAGTTTTTAGACTAGACAAGTCTCTTGCAGGGATATCTCGAAGACCTTTTGAAACATTTGCGTTCTGCTTTCTTCTACTGACCCGGAATATATAGTAACCTTTCTTCATATCTTTGGATAAAGTTCAACCAAATTTTACAGGATAGGTTTCGATTCTTTGAATATGAACAACGCCTATTCATAACATGTCATTTAGATGGTATAGGCTATATTTTCTTGTCTGTCATAGATAATATGCGTGAACAGTCACTAAAAAGGGACAAAAACATGACAAAACTGAAATTAATTCTAGTGGGGACCAAACGGAGGTCGCAATTTTTTAATTCAATTAAGAGATGAAGAGAGTATTTGTTGATTTCATGCAGGTATGAAACTAATAACCCAATCACACTGTATGAATATTCTATTTTTCTTTTTTTGGATTTTTTTGTTGTTGTTAATAATTTCATTTTAATTTTTATAAACATCTGTAGCTCTGATAATACATGTATATATGATGTTGTCTTTTGATATGTACACAAATATTTCAATTCATTGCATAATTTTCAATGTGCATGAAATCTTAAATATGGGTTTCCTCAAACATATACATTTCACGACTGAAATAAGAGGGTCGGTACAAAAAACATCAGATGAAGGGTCCAGTTCGACAAGACGTAATTTTGATGAAGGACAATTTGATTTGATGAAATGTGGTAATTGTGAGCTCTCTATCCCCGGATGGCTATTCTTTATTCGATTTGTTCCACACAATTTCGTTCCTGATATTTCTTTTGGACGTTTTCGTCCCATAATGTGGCGAACTCTTTATTCAGACATACTTTTCGTTATTCAGAAAATAATAGCATTATGAAGAATTGAATGGTTAATACATGTATTTAGAAAAAAAATGCAGATGATGTAGATGGCATACACAAATCAAGTTTTAATAGCAACAAAAATAAAACTAGATGGAATACGTTTTAGTCTATTTGGCTTTTCAAAATATAATTTCATGTAATTAAAACTTCAAGAAGCTGAACTATTCCATTTGCATTCTATATGAGCCAGTGCGTGATATTTCCAATATTTTATGCGCAAAGCAAATACTCTGACCAGCCTGTGCATCCGTACAGTCTGACAAGAGTCTTCACTCTGCGTTTAGAAGATATATAAGGTCTTAAAGTATATGTAGACCATCAGATAACTTTATATTTAGAGTATGGCTGTCTATGCCACTCAGTGTTTGCATCAAAAGAAAATTGATGGAAATGCCACGCACAGACGCTTATAAAAATGGTATCGGATCAACAGACTAGGAATTATCATTTTCAGTATTTTAATCATCTTTTCGGTTTAGAGCCTTGGTTAATGTTGAGTAGTTCGAGGGCTGTTCGATAAGTTTGTGGGATCTAAGTAAATAGATTCCACGATATTATCGAGCAGCCCTCGTAAACATCGAAAATTTTTGCATATTTTTTTCGCATACAACCTTTAAACTCTAAGACCAGATTTATAGGGTTTTTCTTACGCGTTGGCTTGTAATTATTGCGCTTAATATAGGGATGAGTGTCTTTTTCCCTGCGTTTATTGGGGTATAAAGTGCAATTACCTTAGCACATGGCAAATAACGCCCGAAGGGCGTTATGATTAAGCCATGTGCTAAGGCAATTGGGGTATAAAGTGCAATTACCTTAGCACATGGCAAATAACGCCCGAAGGGCGTTATGATTAAGCCATGTGCTAAGGCAATTGCACTTTATACCCCAATAAACGCAGGGAAAAAGACACTCGTCCCATATAATTGCAATCATCTATATCGAAGAAAAGATTAAAATACTCAGCCAAACATTAAAGATTCAAGTCTACTTTCCGCGTGTATAGTACACAATCTATTTTTAGATCGTGTATTGTTTATCTCGCTTTCGAAGTGAATTGTCATATAGTAAAACAAATGATACACAAATAAAAGACAACATTAAAATTCGTAGAGGTACTTATGACCAAATAGCTTGTTTCTGCCAAAAAGTCTGTATTTTTAAACGAAAACAGCGTGGTCGGTCTTAGTTGAGAGGGTTGCTTGAAGGTCTTCGTCGACTCGCTGTTTTCTAAGTTTAGGTCGGCTCAGAATCAGAACTGCATGCTTGTAATCGTAAATTCTTCCGAAAATATATTAACTTATGATAGATTGAATAGCAATGTTGCGTTGATGATCAGGAACTAGGTTAATTCGAGTTCCTACAACACAGGACTTGCAGATCGAATTCCGGGGGTTTCCCAAAAGACCAATTGCATTTTATACAGAAATAAAGTGCAATGGATTTCCCCACGTGATGCTATTTAAACCAATCAGAATTCTTTATTTTATTGGATTGCAATTATCTACATGTAAATCAAGTGCACTCCTGAAATTTATATGAACATTATTACTTTTCTACTCTAAAACTAATACGACGCAAGGTAAACTTTTGACGATACAATTTGTGCGCCATAGGAAGCGTCATATACCCTGACGTCCTGGACAGTTTGATTGAAATTATCACTAAGATAATATATGAAGAGACAACTGATTGGGCTATTCGAGATCAATATTTTGATAACATATCACAGAAATCAATAATCGATTGTGTTGTGTTACTAAATCTCTACCCATTATTTGTAATCCACCTATTTTGGCTGTAACACATTTGACATTTGTTTCAAAACAGTGAGATAAAAGCCTTTTCCTCGAAATCAACATAAAAGTAACGAAATCGCATTTTATGCGTGGTAACATATCAATGTTTTCATGAATTTCAAAATGTACAAAAAGAATTTCGATGTAGACAACATGAAGGTTTCAATAATTCTATGGAGACTGTCTTCTAAAATGGAAATATTTCTGAATATTTAGCCATCGCTTTCAAGCAAATAGTAATGAGGTGATTTTTAGACTAAACGACATTGAACACTGTTTCTGATCACCATTTTAATGATTTAATGATTTCATCAGTTTTAAAAGGCGGGAAAATCACGGTCTCCCGTTAAAATATCAAGATATTAACCCTTATTCTTCTGAATTTGAATTTTGCCTCAAACTGGCTGCGAATCAATGAGGGAGCTCAACCAGTCTGGTCCAAGATTTCCCCTCAATAATTCACTAGAGAGCAGGCATTGTAGGCTAAGATCGGGCTGCACGTAAGTGCAGGCTGATCTTAGCCTACACCGCCTGCCAAAGCCTTGTGTGCAACGGGAAATACCGTGAACGGCAAGAGAAAGGGTTAAAACAATGACAATTTAGGCGATTTTAACAATTTTAACTTATCTCTTTGATACGAAGGTACGAAGAGGCCGGATAATCCCGGCAGATTACCCACATATTGGAAAGTGACACTGAATAAATAGACGGGACGATCACTGTTTCTGTAACTAATATGTTTATCAAAAAGATTTACCCCCTTTTTCCTCACACCCGGATTACTTCCCCTGGCCAAATTCTGGGGATAGCAAGCAACCTTAAAAATACTCGTTACTCTTTACATGGCTTGTAAATTCAGCTGTATAAAAATCTAACCATGATAAAGTCCCCGCAAACAGACAAAATGTATTGTGTTTTACAATATCACAAAATTTTTCCGAAGGGAATAGAATAAACATTTAATAAAAATACTCGGTCTTTCAATATTTCAGCAAAACATACCCTTTTCAAGAGAAATGAAACAAATCTTAACACTATTTAAGACATGTAATGATATAAATGAATACAGCCTTTTTATTTTATCTCATCATTTTATTTGAGATGAAATAAAATGGCTGTATCGATTTCAAAAGCAAGAATCTTTTGTAAAAAAATGGTTCTTGTTTTAACGCTACGGCCGAATCTCCAAAATAAATAAAAAAAAAATGTTCGAATTAAAAAAGGTAAGGGTATTTATCATTGTGTACGCGTGAATATGGGTAGATAAGCCGTAGATATATATTAAAATGGTTACCATAGATATGTGAAGAACGCTGATTGTTGGTAAGCAATGTAGATATCAAGGCCATTATAACTTTTGTATTCCACAATTGACGATATTGTGCAATACTGGTGTCAGACCCGAAATTCTGATAATAATTTGTTGTACTGCATTTATTCTACCAACGCAATTATTGTACCAAATAGTGAACTCATTCTTACAGCGCGAATCTTATTTCTTGGTTATAAATATACTTTCTATAATTTAATTTTGATGATCCCATTAATTTTCGTGCATTCTGACTGGCTGAAGAACTAGTTTTATTCCCCGATGAAATCAATTGTTAGTACACAGCTATATTGTAAGCTTGCACATAAAGTAGTGCCGAAAGAAAGCTGTCCAATTGGAGAAATATTTACACTTTTGCTGCATTATATCAAATAATAAGATACGAAAAGAGCATCTGTTGATTTCATTATAGGGATGAGTGTCTTTTTTACTGCGTTTATTGGGGTATAAAGTGCAATTGCCTTAGCACATGGCAAATAACGCCCGTAGGGCGTTATGTTTAAGCCATGTTCTAAGGCAATTGCACTTTATATCCCCAATAAACGCAGTGAAAAAGACACTCGTCCCTTATAATTGCAATCATCTAGATCGAAGAAACTATTAAAACTCTGCTAAACATTAAAGCTTCAAGTCTACTTTCTGTGCGTATACATTACACAATCTATTTTTAGATCGTGTATTTTTCCTCTCGCTATTGAAGTGAACTGACATAAAGTTAAACAAATGATACACAAATAAACGATAACTTTGAAATTCGTAGAGGTACTCATGACAAAAAACTTGTTTCTATCAAGTAAGTCTGTATTTTTAAATGAAAACGGCATGACCGGTCTTAGTTGAGAGGGTTGCTTGATAATCTTCGTCGACTCGCAGTTTTCTATGTTCATTTACGTCGGCTCAGAATCAGAACTGTATGCTTTTGATCGTAAATTCTTTCGAAAATATCTTAATTTATGATAGATCAAATAGAAATGTTGTGTTGATGATCGGGAAGTAGATAAATTCGAGTTCCTACAACACAGGACTTGCAGATCGAACGTCGGGGGTTTCCCGAAAGACCTATTGCATTTTATACAGAAATAAAGTGCAATGGATTTCCCCACGTGATGCGATTTAAACCAATCGGAATTCATTATTTTATTGGATTGCAATTATGTAGGTATGAAACTTAAAGCCTTATCACACTCGTGTATGAATCCGCTTCTCACATTAGTTTCATACATCCATGAAATCAACAAATGCTCTCTTCATCCCTTAAATGGGTTAAACTTTGCTTTTTTTAAATCCACAAATGAATTATTAATACATATTGTAAAGGATAAAGTTTGCTTCAGGCAAAAATAGACCATCAGGATAGTGCATAGTGTGGTGTCCTTGGTCTAGAGGTAGACCGTCGGTCTCTTGATCCAAAGGTCCTGAGTTCGATTCCCGGGAGCGGCTATCGATCTTTGTTCTTTCATTGGCCCACACATTCGGCGCGAGTACTTGTGAACTTCCAGGAAGCAGAATCGCGAGGGATTAATCTAAGTTGTAAGAACTTGTTTCCCAATCGATGTAAAATAAATAGGTTTAAACCAAATAAACCTGGATAGTGCATAAAGTGCCGACACTAGTCAGATTGAGCGGACTGCGCGGGCTGCCTAAGTCGAAATCCTTCAATTTTCCCGTGTAAACTAGTGTAAGATTTTTCGAAAAGCGACATCTAGTTGACCTCTATGAAATCAACATCTTTTTCAAATTCTTATTTTATGGATTTACAAGACAGTCCCTTTGCGCCTGACGGGCCACTTATATACGTGCCCCGTCAGGCGCAGAGGGGATATAAGTGCCCCGTCAGGCGCAAAGGGACAATCTAGTGCATCCATAAAATAAGTACATGCATTGGAAAGGGGAATGATTTCATAGATGTCAACCGGAGGTGAAGAATTATAATTCTCATCCGTTATGACGTAGACCTGGCGGAACTGAAAAAACGGAACAATTTTTTTGAGTCGTCTCTAGTGTAAGGTTAACCTTTGCCAGCAGTTTCAGAAAATCTATTGTGTTCCCCTTTTTAATATTAAAACCTTTTTTTAAATAACGTTTTCTTGGTAAGTTCCTCGGGGGGGGGGGGGGCGTTGAAACTGGTATTGTTGTGACAAATATCGAATTAAGACAGCCTTTCTATAAATGCATTAATTGACATTTATTGGTCTTTTATAATAATTGACTATATTTAACACGTAGACTTATTTAAGACGCGTTTCACGTTTAATATTGACACGTAACTTGTTGCTTTTCGACAGATTTGCCAAATAAAGTACGCAACCTAGGTATGATATTGAAAAAAAGACAATACGGCATACTTCGAAAACGTGTTAATAATAAGTTACATGCGAAATTCTACAATTATGTGCGAATCCCATAATTTGATGAATTGCCACTTACCCGCCTGAACCTGGCAACGATATATCGTGGGTGTTCGAATAAAACCTCGCAACTTCAGCTACGAGGATTTGGTTGCCCCTTTATATTGCGAATACCTTCCGTGTTTCTGGTTTTAGTCATTGTACGCTCAGGTGTTTGATATTATTTAGAGTTTTAAAATAATAATGCAGATTGATATATGTCGTTTGTGACGTATACACGTATATAAACTACTAGGGATCAAAATGAAAGCCCGTGTATTTTCCTTGAGAAATATTGTTCTTACTAAAATAAGAAATATCTGTTCTTTCCTTCGTACAAAACATAATCATAATTTCAAAAAGAGCATCGCCTGTGCATATTTACACTCGGCTGCAGACGTCGGATAATGAAAAAATATTCTAAGTCGAAAAAGGGACATAATTGTTACAAAATGTTTCCAGAGTTATCCTTCTTGATAGACTAAATAGCCATTGTGCTGATAAACGCACTTGCCAAGTTTCAAAAAGATATCTTCAAAAATATCAGAGGCATGGCTAAGTTTAAATTTTACTATGCTAACGTCAACGTCAACTAACGCTTAACGTAGTATTCAGCAGTATGTAGCGTTTAGTTAAGAACAATGTCGAATTGACTGTCATTCCAATCAAAACCGTTCTTATTCGGTTACTCAGCGCCCCATTCATTAAATCCAAACATTCACTCACTCTAACCATATAAAAACGCTCCAAAATGACTAAAAAGATATATCAACATCTATATTCAAAATTAATATAGATAGAAAAAAATCGCAAATTAACTGATATAGTTGGAGTTGTAAGCGTTTGATTGGATTTTGAATAAATATGTAGCTATTTACAGAACTGGTATACATATTTCATTAAAGGGAGGTAATAAATATCAGAGGTATTGGACTACCACCCTTTAGTTTCACGCAAAATTCACTCCACACACTCATTCAATTTTATTCCAAAATCATTCTAAAATCATTCATCTTGTCGATTTCACCATGTTGTTAACTGTATAATTAGTTAGCTGACCGTTCTAGGTTCGACCAATTCCATTTTTCTTTCCATCATTCTGTCATTCCGTCATTGAATTTGTCCGGAAATTTAGATTAAATAGCAATCAACTTGAAGCTTCATTGGTGGATATATGTAATTGAGGAGAAATACAGTTCATAAGAACCACAACTTTTACTTACATAATATTTTAGCAATTGCCCTTCGTTATTGACTTTTCATAGGTGGATACATCTCATCAAAGAGAAGTGCGGTGCACAAGAACGCTCATTCTAGCTAGCTTCAGTATACTTTCAACTTTTTACGGCGGGTGATGGCCACATCTGACATGACTTGTTTTGCATAGAGACTTTATCCTTTCATTAATAATTTTCTGTTTAATCCGAAATTAATTGTACAGCACTAAGAGGTCAGTTGAAATTACAAATTAGATCATGATTACCTAACTTTTTTTAAAACATTTGTAAATAACTATATACAGTCAAACTTGTTTTAAGCGACCACAACAAGGACCATGAAAAAGCGGTCGTTTCAAAAGAAACGGTCGCTTAAGACACGTTTTATTTACAAATAAGAGATATCCTTTTTGATTGAACATGCCAATTATAGCGAAATTCTCAAATCCTTTGTTGTTATAACTCAAAAGAATCGTCTCATTTTGATTTAAAGAAGGGGATTTTTGAAGTGGTATAAAATGGTCGCTTAAAAGACGTGGTCGCTCGAACAGGATTGACTGTATATGCTAGCATTTACCTTCTCCTATTCAGCAACACCTGTTTTCTGCGCACTCAGTACTTGGTAAAAGTGAATATGCCGAGAATCATTTTTTGCTTAAAAAGAAGTTTGGTGATTGAATGATCTTAGTTCTATTTTGGACAATAAATATCTAAAGAGAGAAAATTCCTTCCTAGATATTTCTTGCCTAAACAGTTCTCATGTTATTTTCTCGCCTAAAGAGAATCAGACCCATAAACTCAGTCGGTAGAGCTCCTGCCTTCAAACGCATTGAAGGTCGATATCTTTGGATCGACTCTCGGGCTGACACACTAACAAACTAATTATCTTTCAGATACAAAGTAAAAACGATGCCCGTGTGGTGGATCGAGCACGTTAAAGAACCATGGCGGGCCTCAGGAATGTATCATTTATCCCTGCACATTTATCCCCCGTTACAACTAACCCTCTTCTGATAAGGTCGCTCATGTGGGCATATGCTACGGCAGCGTTGATAAACACGCCGAGCATGGCCTACACCAGCCTACGGCCGGCTGCATGTGCTAGATAAAGTACAAAATCTTAGTCGAAAAAGGGGCATAACTCTTACAAAAATGCTGTCAGAGTTATCCCCCTCCATAGCCTTGATAGCTCTTGTGATGACAAATACCAATGCAAAGTTTCATGAAGACATCTTCAATAACATCAGGAGTATGACCAAGGTTAAAGTATGTCATGCCAACGCCTACGCCAAAGCCAACGCTAATAAAACCACCAAAACAAGCGCGATCGACGCAAAGATATTGACAGCAGGGTTTAAAAAAAACCCTAGAGGACCAGAATGGCCCCAACCGCTCACCTGAATTTGTTTGGTCCAGTGGATCCAAAGCAAGTAACTTTCTGGTAATTTTTCATTCAAATTTGTCTAGTTGTTCAAGAGAAGATGTTATTCCAAGAATCCAAAAATAGGCCCCCATATGCACCCTGCCATGCCCATGTTAATGGCCAAATCAGAATTTCACAATGATTTTTTGAAAAGAATCACCGAAGATAAATTCTGGTAAAGTTTCATTTAAAATGGTCTTTGGTTAAGAAGGTGATTGATTATCTTCATAGATTTCATAGTGAAAAAAAGGCAACACCCTGTTACACCTAAATTAATGGGCCGAACAGAATTTCGCAAATCAAATTCTAAGAAGAGTCTAAGGAACATTCATGCAGAGTTTAATTAGAATTGCCCAATTGATCTGGGAGAGAAAGGCATTTGAGGATTTCAAAGTGAACGCCTTGTAAAACTAGAGAATGTAACTATAGGTCTATGTGTAGAATAAGTACACTGCAACTCCATTAAAACGCTGTGGTCGGGGTCCAAGAAATGAAACAGCGGAAGAAGTGGATGTATCTGCTATAACGCTGTACCCCCCCTGCCGCCGCCGATTCCCCCCCCCCCTCTCGCGGCGACAATAACGTACCGTGGAAACGTAACATACACAGGGTCAATATTGATAACGATATCGGATATCTAAATAGGCCTATACATGTACATATCTAGGCCATCGCATTTTATATTTTTAAAACTCGGCAAGGAATAGAAGAACAAACGCGGTGTATTACTTTGATATTTTTATTTTAAGATCGTTTGGTTGTCCCCAAGCTAAACAAAACTATCTTTGATAAAGTAATCTAGTTTGTAGGGTTAAACGATCGCAGACTCCTCTAAGTTCTATGAATCCCGATTTCTCGGGCCTTCCCGCCCGGCAGCTGAGAAACACCGATAACGACGCTCTCAAAAGGGTAAAGTTAGTAAAATCCATAAAATTTCATAATATCAACGAATTTCATATTTTAAATGTTGTCTTCTCGAAAATAGGAGAAAACTTAATTATCTACGCAATCAAAATAAACAATACCCTACGTCCGATCGAAACTATACCAAAGTAATCGAATCTCTCGGAGTGCCGGACTGCATTCTTCGATGAGCGAGAAAAAATGCCGTAAATTCAATTAAATGATTCTGTAGTTACGACATTTGGATCGCCGGTTTGCGAAGATCATCTTCACGAGTCAACGGTTATCGAAAGCTTCTTCTCGAAAACCGTATAAGTAAAACGTTCGTAACCCTGGGTTTAAAAGTTATTTCACAGCTTTGATTATCAGATAGTAGATCGTCAGGACAGAATGACCAGACTAATGCGAAGCGACGCGGTCACCAACAGTTTCGCGCCATTTTCTTTGTTCGACACATTGCAGCGGGAAATGTAGGTTTATATATAGCTTCCTGTTTAAACTCAATGAAGTTGTCTATTTAGTGGGAGATAAGAATCAACGGTAATAATTCAATCGGGCTTTGACCATGACTATAGAATGAATAAGTTTAATGAAAAAGAAACAAAATTTTATCATATATTTAATAAAAACGTAATATTTATAAGAAAATTCAGCGGGATTGGCAAAGGGAGGTAATAAACCAATAAATTGGGTAAGGGGCGAGTCGCTTTTTGAATCGCTTGTCAACAGCGGTAAACGTTCGAGATTTGATAATATAAAACGAAATTAGCTCATTTTGCGAAAACACGGCTTCTTCTGAAGTTTATTAACTTGGATTTAATCGCATGCGAGCTAGACTTTTTTGTGTTCAATTGCGTCCCTGTCGTCGACAAAGAGCAGTTGGTAGCGCGCCGGACTGTCAATATTGGGATTCCGTGTATCTCCGACAGCGGCGCTCATTTTTTCTGACTATAAGTCACTCACCCATGGGTTAATAATCGTAGACCTAAGCGAGATAGCAGTTTGGAGTTAGGAAAGATTGTTGTACTCGTGAGCTTGGTACTCCAGCGGTAGTGATATAACTATACGTCTGTCAGCCATCAAACTAGCCATTTCTCTCTGCCCTGAGGCATTTATCGCCACCACTGCCCCGCTGGAGGTGTGAAAAACAATTGTATTGATTTACCTGGCTTCGCTCAGTATCGATTTTTATCTCAGTGTTTTCACCCTTCGATCTAAAATCGCGATGAAAACAGCGTCAACGTCGGATCGGGTAACATCGCCGCAGCATCCCAAAATGGTCGACCCCCCCCCCAAATTTCGGGAGCCAAGCGGACCCCGCGTTATATTGGATTTAGCGCTCTAACAGATTTCGTTATAATGGAGTTGCAGTGTACAATGATTTGACGTTATAAGTCGACTAAAACATGATATTTAATCAACTAAACCAGACAACCATATTCATGGATCAATTTCATTGAAAACATCGACCGTATTTATTCGGCCATGAGTCCATCCTTAAAGTGAACCATTTGGTTACTGATGTGAAGATGTTTAAAGATTTCAGGATAAAAAAAAATCTACCCGCAATGTCCATGTTAGGGGGTCAATCAAAATTTTATGAAAATTTATCAAAAGTTTTACAAGTTTTACTGAGAAGAACTGCCGACGACTTCCCAAGACAGACGCACGAAGATCGACGCACGACGGACAAAAGGTGGTCACTAAATCTGACCTCGTTGTAGTCAGGTTGGCTAAAAACAGTCGAAAGTATGAACGGAAATACACAAAGTCAGGCCACTTTTCCACAGAATTGCCTTAGATATTTGCTTGTCAAATGGGACCAAAACTATCGCCGCTGATGGATAAATATTCCGAACAAACTGTTGGGAAAATTAACCCTTGTCATGCTGAATAAATTTTGACTAAAAATTTCATCAAAAGCAAAGGGCAAAAAGCACTGAAAGTCCAAACTGTAGGTCAATTTTTATTTGTGAAAAACTAAATCTATTGAAAATTCTGGTTTGAAAATGAGAAACAGGTGGTGTAGACAAACATATCAGACTGCACATATGTGCAGGCTGATGTTTGTCTATAGCTCCTGCCAAAGCAGGAATATTCCGGGTTCAGCATGACAAGGGTTAAATGATTGTTTGAATGTATAGTTGAGGTTTATCGTCGCCTTTAACAATATTTCAGTCATATCTCAACGACTGCAGCTCCTTTCAACTTTTTACTGCCTGGTATTTTTCATTTTCCACTTCCTGTTCTTCATTTCCAATTTCAAAACCGCTGTCACACATAGGTTTTTGATAATCTACCTTTTGGTTGGAGGCAAACTCTCGAAAATATGTGTGCCGCCATCCAGAATCGAACGGCAAAATTGTTGCAAACAAAGTATTTACTTATGTTGTTGTTTTTCTTGTGTATTTTGATGAGAAATTCTTAACTCGGATTACTTGGATTTAAAATAACAATTCAGAAAGGGAAATATAATGTACTTTAAAATTTTCAAGGGATTTTATCAAGAAAGAATGTATGGTCAGCGTGTGGAGAAAACACGTTGAACGTGTTTAAAAAATAGACATTAGTTCTTGACAGTGTTTCAACTTCAAAGTCTCCTTCCAGATCTCAACTTATTTTACGGTCTTTAAGCAAAGACATTAGCAATGGATGCGACAGATTTCAGCTACTAATTTCTCAAAAACAAACATCTTAAACTGACATAAAAATACGCCGTGCTGCGTGAAAAAGGTCCCTCTGGTTTCAGATCTAAGCCATCGTTTGTAGAGCTTAAGTAAGCAAGCATATATAAAATAACGCATTCAATGATAAGTACACACACTTAATAAACATAAGAAATGCGTTGCTAAAATGTCACACTTATTCAATATGTGAACTGGAAACTCCTAAAACTAAATACAGATTTCTCTAATATGTTGGCCAACTTTTTGATGAAACGGCCGAATGCTATTTGTATGCAGAGTCGGCTTAGTCCAGCACTTCAGCCTCGAGTATTCGTTCCTCCTTCTCAAACGAACACTTGTGTCGGTCTTTTTGTTCACGGCGAAATAATTTGCATAACAAACGCGACTTAAGTATCTGTCCTTGTAGCACTCCCTAAGCGGAAGATTTGTATATCATCGGAAACAATCGCTGATCATTTTTCAACTTTGTAAGTCGGTAATCCTCAACCAAAGATTCTGTCGAAATAGTGTTATGATTGACATGGTGGGACAGACGAAAGATTCTCGGTCAGTTAATTAATACAAACCCGACTAGTTCCTGACTGAGGTCAGATTCTGCTACTTCAATACGTTCGGGTAACACGATATTCAAACTACCATGAAAAACAAATCAATCGAAAACAAATGTAATGCATCCGCCCACGATAAAAGGATATCATTTAGGAAATAAAGATTAAAATAGTTTTATATTTTAATATATCCTTTGTCATATAAGAGCATCGATTACAACATAAAAGAAACAATCTACGTTATAAAAAATATAAGTAGCATTTAGATATGCATTCAAATCGCGTTTTATTTGTGTCAAAGAAAGTCGTGTTCACGCTGAAATGGCGTTTGCCAAAATGATGCGATAACAAGAACACCTGAAAAATAGTTATCGACACTTCCTTGTAACAGCAACTTTTAGAAACAAAAATAACTCACATCCTTCGTTATATTTAGCGGATTAACACCACGGACATTAATACGGTAACTACATGTACAATATTTTCGTAATTAATAATACATTCATTTTTAAATAGATTAACCGTAACGAGAGAAGACTGACATGGTGCCGGAATCAAAGCCTTCGCTCTTGTCAAAAGATTATTCTCTCTTCTGTCATGATTGTGTTATTCAAAGTAGTCATCTCTTCTTAATTTCTGTTGGATTAATACCCTTTTTATGTTTACCCAAGAAAAGACAGCATCACTTAAAGTTTTGAATGGTTTGGTGCGAATTCTCGGATGAAATAGAAGAGGCAATATCACGGCGGGAAATCATGTAACACAACTTCGATATTTTCCGATAATTCTTTAAATACTTGACCGACTTGAAAAAAAAATTATAGAAGAGGAGGCAGACAAACGCCAGGATATAGCAGGACGACTTTTCGAAAATCAGTGAAACAAAAAGTTATTGACGGACCAAGTAATGTTTTACTTAGTTGTCAATGACTTTTTATCCACAGATTTTTTAACAGATCTACCACATCCAGCGTATTCCAGACATTTCCCCTACTTATCTTCTTCAAACCGAAAATTTTCAATTTCCGTCAGTTTACTTTAAAATCATAAAAAAAATCCGCGTATTGTTTTTATTACTCTCTTAAAATTGATTTATTGAACTCATTGTATGCCCCTTTTCGCAACATGTAATAAAATATTTCAGTTCAAACCTTGATATACAGGTGCATCCTATATTTCGAAAAATAACAAAGGTTAACAGGGAACTCACCTCTATTTAATAGGGAAATTCTCGACCGAAATTGTTTTATCTCACCAAGAAAAAGGTTTTACAGTCGCCACATTAAAAAATAATGAGGGTGTATATAAACGATATAGGATCATAATTCCGTTATATTTTATTTCCTCATTGTCCGTGCGCTGACTTAACTGGGCTTAGAGAGCCTCGTAAATCAGCAGTGTCGGGACCCAACCTGATGCTGCGCGGTGGATTATTCACGGTGGGGAAGATGTGCGATTCATTAGACTAGAAAAGTTTAACGCGAGCATTTTATTTGTGGTGAAAGCTGTGTGATTTTTTGTAGTTGATGCTTTTCTTTTGAATAAAATATTTGAAGTTATTTAACTGTTGGCATTTTCTTTTTAGAAATGCTTTATGTGTTTGTTTTGATTCACGAAGGAAACGACATTTCGACGTCTGAACATTTCATCTGTATTTTGATAACACCACTCTTATAATTTGATCATCATTATGAGCATTGGACAGATTTGTAATGAATCGTGTTAAAACTTATACAAATTGGTATAATGAAAACGCATATTTTATCAACCTGAACGCAGGGTAGGGCTTTTGATTGACAGTCAGATGCGTTGCCTATTTGGCTATCATTGCGGCTTCGTGACTGATGGCAAATACTTTCCTTATTTTGTATTCACCAAGTCGATGTGTTCGTATTTTGCTTAACTAATTGATCAAGTCCATTACTTTTCCAACATGTGAACACTTAGCAGAATGTTGCGCAAACATGGAATTGTTGGAAATGTCACGTAAAGTCACGATTCCGAGTCAATCTAGTCCAAAGTTAAAAATCGGTCTACAAATCAGGAGTTTGTCTCATCCTTTTAAAGCTAAAGTTCGTGGAAAAAAAGAAATAGTACCCTGTTTTGCAGGCACAAATTCCAAACAAAACAATGCAAAATATCACCTTTACTTGCAAATCGCAAACCTTTCGGCATCCTGAACTCGAGTGTGGTTTTAGAGCCTGACCGCCTCGGAAGTCTAGTGGGAAAGATGTTCGACTCGTGACCTAGAGGACCGTGGTTTGAGCTCCACCGTCAGCGGGATGTGTTTATGGAAGAAATAATTAAAAGCCAGCCCAGTTCAGCCAGTTGTAGAAACGGGTAGCAGTTGGTTTAAACCACCGCCTCTCTCTCAGGGACGTGAAAACACCAAGATTGGGTGTCCGAGAGCGACTCTATAAGCTTAAGCTTTCGTTACAAAAGAACTAAAATAGATTTAGCTTTTGCGTGACATTTTCAACAATTTGACATGTCTGTGAGTTGCAAACTTTGATCAGCCTAGACAGCCACATTGTTCAAATACAATATAGCCTGTCTGTCTAAAGATACTTTAAGGCATTTTTCTATCCACAAAGTGCTAAGTGGAGACTCTGGACAGACTAAGCAGATGCACAGGCTGGCAAGAGTCTTTGCGTGGAACACCTTAGAAATGTTGAAAATGTAACGCTCAATAAGTATAAACTCAACTGAACTAGAATGTGGTTGTAGTTTTTTTCAGTCTGTATATAAACGCTTAAGTCCCTGTCACACCTCTAACGCGTTTGAGAAAACGATTACACCGGCGGATATTTTAAATAACAAGTATGTTCATTTCATAAGTAAAGGTTTAATGAATTCAACATGTGAGAAGATACTGACCTCTACTTAAACGTTGCGCATGTAAATGTAACTTAATTGAAACTGGTCTTTGACCTGCTGCGAATTCTCCTCTATAAAATACATGTTAATGTTTATAACGGTGGGAAAAGACAAGTGCTTACTCCAAAATGACCAAGGGGGTAGGCCAGACCCCACTGTTCAAATTGTAGAATGAATATTGTAAGACAAAAACAATTTTTGACATTAACATGGTTTAACGCAAAAAGTATGGGAAGAACCTTTTTTTCGGTTTGTTAATTAATTATCTAAATTATATTCTTCAGCATATCCCTGGATTGTCTATAGTTAAATCTAGTCAGCTTCATTTGGAGCTTTCATCAAACTTTTCACATCTTTTGTTACGATGTAACACGTTGACCTATACTCCGGTTAGGGGGCCTCTCACTCACTCAAAACCGTTCCAAAATCGTTCAAAAACACTTCGATATCGCCCAAAACGATCAATGCTTCATTCGAAACGTTGAAAACATTGAAACCTTGAATTATACATTTTAAGGAGTATTAACAAACCATTTTTGCGGAATAATATGGTAGTGCATTTTGCAATGTAACGTGAACAGTTTTAAATAAAAGCCGTAGACGACAGAGTATTGCCGCCCTAAGATATGTACTTGACTAAAATAGTTAAATTTCTGTACAGTTAAAAAATATTGTGAACTTGAGAATCACCTCCGTCAAAATCATTTTAAATTGCTAGGTCGGCGCTCTGTACAATGTATTCAAACCATTAACTCAAAATCGTCCCAAAGTCGTTCAAAAATACTTCGATATCGCTCAAAACGAACAATATTTCATTCAGATCGACCAAATCATTGTGCGAATATATTGGCTAGTGTGGATTTTAAAGAGTCTGATTCGCTAGTACAGGCACACTTACAGAAAAGTTGATATTTAAATTGAGATAGTAAAATATTGTTCATTTCGTCAGATTGAACGAAATTGGCGATATTATAACATATATAGTAAAAACACGTGCTTTTATAATAAACTTTTGACAGATGAAATGTCCATTATTCCTTATTTGGACATGCTAATTAGCATATCAACGGTCATGTCATCTTAAACTTAAATAGCACGTGATTTTTACCGTTAGTACTCGCCTTTTCATCAAGTTTTCCTCGTGAAATTCCCAACTACTTCGTTTAATAATGTTTTCTGATTGGTCTTAACGTGTGAATATAGGGTTCATCTCAAAATGAATAAAATCAATAATCAATTATCTGGTCGAACAGTTTTTGGAGAAAGAGAGAATATACACAGATTTCATATCCAACGGTAGCAAAAATCTTAGACAAACTTAATTATATTGAAAAACTCGATTTTATAGAAATACAATTCACTTAAAGTCTTACTCTTTTGACTCGGCCCCTATGCAAATCAGTACTATTTTTGGTATACAATTCGCTGTCCCGTTTAATAAAGTAACAAGTAGGTATGAAATGCAGAAAGTTAACATGTAGACGGACGGACAAAATCATTATTTTACATTCAAAAATTCTGAAAAACAAAATTCGTCATGGTATTAGCTGGGAAAAATGATATGACAAGAAAAATATGCGTTTCATTAATTAATTTCCGAGATTTTTGGCGAAATGTTGGTCCATATAGAAGTCAAACGGACTATAGCATGGTTACTTTGGTTTTAAAACTGCATTACAATTAATCTGTGATAATTGATAATCACAAAGAGAAATGTTTATGACAGTCATATATCACAGGGGGAGGGGGACCTCTATTGGCTCGCTTAGACAGGTGGAGCTATTTAATAAGTAGCAGGTTTTACTGTTAGCAAAGATGACTGCTGGCCCTTAGTGCGTGGATATCACACCTTTTTAGTACTGGCCGTAGATCTACAATATATAACATTTCAAACATTAATTGGTAGGTGGTAATTCAGCACTTAATTTGTCAGATTAGTGTCAAGTTCTACTCGAAAAGAGCATTGGTCATTATTCAAGGCTGTAGAGTTTATAAGACGTCAGAAAATATTAGATACAATTATTTAAAAGATTTGAGCCTGTGAGTTAGTTTCCCAACAGTTTCAAATATGCGAAAAGCAAAGACTCTGGCCAGCCTGTGCATCCGCACAGTCTGACAAGAGTCATCACTATGCGTTTTGTAGATAGATAAGGTCTAAATATATTTGTAGACCATCAGGTAATTTTATATTTACAGTTTGTGGCTTTCTTCGCTATCCAATGATTGCACCTCACTATCATTTCAAATTGTTGGAAATGTAACGAACAGGTTCATTTGTTGTTTTTACAGTAAATCTTGCTCGAGCGACCACGTCTATTAAGCGATAATTTTCATTAAGCGACCATTTTCAAAATACTATTCTTTAAATCAAAATATCTTAAAAAGTAGGTTAAAAATTATTGAAATGAAGTCTATTTTTTTTTAAACTCACCAGAATCGTCTCAATGAGACGATTCTTTTGAGTTTTAACAACAGAGTATTATTTAGAATTTCACAATAATATGCATATATCGAACAAAAAGTATGTTTCTTATTAAGTAAAAAAAACGTGTAATAAGCAGCCATTTTCATTAGTGGTCGCTTAAAACAAGTTTCATTGTACTTATTTGTAACTTGTTTGCATTTGAAAGCCACGAATTCAATATAAAACTGTAAGTCGCAGTAGATTTTTACAGCTAGTATCATCATGAAATTGACATACGCCTTAATCAAAATCATTCTTATTCGCTCGCTCACAGCTCAATTTTTTCGATAGAAACAGTCCCTCGAACCATTCAAAAACGTTTTAAAAAAGTTCAAAAACGCTTCTAAATCGTTGATACCGAATTACTTTTCTTTCAAATTGAACATATCATTGCACTTTTTTATTATCGGTAATGGATTTGAAAACGTCTACGCGAAAACATATACAAACAGAAAAATACTTTTTTTCTATTTTATATTTTTGTCATTTTTTTCCCCAAGGAAATAATAAAAAATCTCGCTTATTCCGACAAACGGAACGTCAAGATTATTCCAATTATGCCAGTTACTTTTTTTCTAACAACAGTAAATCTTGCTCAAGCGACCACGTTTTATTAAGCGACCACATTTTATCAAGCGACCGTTTTTAAAATCCCCTTCTTTAAATCAAATTTCTTAAATTGTAGTAAAAGTTGGTTCAATAACATTGAAAATGAATTCTATTTTGTTGAAACTCACCAAAATCGTCTCAATGAGACGATTCTATTGAGTTTTTACAACGTAGAATCATTGACAGTGTCGTAATAATATGCATATTCAATCAAAGAGTATGTATCTTATATGTAAAAAAGTGTATTAAGCGGTCATTTTCTTTAACGACCGCTTTTTTTTATGCGACCCAGAAGTGGTCGCTTAAAACAAGTTTCATTGTATATCTATTTTAGATGAAGGTGTTGATCTTATCTTTCTTTTAATTTTGGAGAGTTTTTTCAACGGTTTGAATGGAGCGCTGAGTGAGCGATTTAGAATTGCTTTGATTGAGATAAGTGTCTATTCCACGATGTAACTTACTGTGCGAACATTGATTTCTGAAGCTAGCTCTTGAATTCTGTGATGTATTATTTTTAAGTTCTGAAATATGTATATCTTAAATTCATATTACAAGTAAAAAAGCCATTTCTGTCATAGAGTGTAATACAATTCGTTAATCATTAAACCTGATTAAAATCGCGTTAAGCATATTAAATGCCTCGATTTTAAAATTTAAAAGTAGGGGTCCTGGATATAAATTAAACTTTAATGAATGCACGTGCAGCATTATTAATACAGCTGAGCAAGTTAGCGTTATAGCACATATTCTACTTCCGTTGCCAGCAGAAAAAAGCGCCTGCTTAAGACATAGGACCTCGGTGCTAAAAAGACTTCACTGTTGCATTTCTAAGAATAAATTTTAAATGTTTAATTTTGAAAATTATTTCTGTTTTCCTATTAATGAAACGAAAAGGATCTGTCAAGAGATTCACTTAGTTTTTACTCTACACTTGGTTAGAATCGGCTTGTCTGAATAAAATTGAGTAACCCATTCGTTTTCCGAAATATAGAACAGATTTGTGCTTTTAAGCGCTTTTCGGACGGACGCCAAGAACCAAGGAAATGTTACATTCATTCAGATGACCTCATTTAAAAGTGATCCTATAAAATGTGTAAAAAAATATATCATATTTTTATGTTTGTTCATTATAGAAGATAAAAGTAGTTATGTGAGCCGTCATGCGAATTTGGAGCTTTTGAGAACAACGTAAAGTATCGACCCTGGTTAGTCAGCGCGATCTGCGCAGACTGACCAGGGTCGAAACTTTCCGCAAATCTCATAATTTCTGAACTTTGATTGATTATGCTACCTTCTTATGTGATAATTTCCACAATACACCTTCTGGTTGACCTGTGCTGGATCCAATCTTTTTTTCAAAACATTTATTTTGCGGAGCTCATATAGGTGGTCCCTTTTCCCGTGACGGGTCACAGTTTTAACCCTTTGCTGTTTAATCCCTGCTTTTTACGTGCCTGTGATTTTATAGTTGAGAAAATATTGTGAAAAAAGAAGAAATTGCTTACGACAAGCAATTTCTTCTTTTTCTCCCTATTTTCTTCCCTACTGAATGGTTATTTGCCAATATAAATCCACTCTAAATTTTCGTCTGCAAAACCTTTGAATTTGGTCAGGCCCAAAATTTTGTAAAACAGGAAAGGGTTAAGAGAAAAAAAACGCTTTAGGTACACAAGGATCCTGGATGAAAATACATGTATAGGCTGATCCGAATCGTTACTTTGCGCACCTGTTAAATTGTTGAAAGTTTCGTGTTCAAACATATTTTAAAGCATTGGTATACCGAGGCTGAGTAACAAATATACGTTTTGAAAATTAACGCCCTTTAACGAGCTGACTAACAATTGTAGTCTGTCCGGGCATTGCTATAGAAAGTCATATAAAGTATATAAAAAAAACGCAACTGCGTTCACATCATATCGTCAAAAGCGACGGGGGAGGGGTAGAGTAACGACTAGAGAGCCTTATGAATTCTAATACATGTTTAGAGATTGAGTTCTAAGATCCTAAACGTAGGAATTACTCCTAGCGGCGATAACGTAGCCCTCCCCCGAAGAGCTTATGGAGAGAGAATCTCCCTCAGCTTATCAGAGAGAGGGATAGTCAATATAAGCTAGGTTGCTCCTTTCGTATTTGCCAATCAGTCGGTTCTTTGAGCTTCCAAGGCCACCGTCTAAGCGCAGTTGGTAGCGCGTCAGACTGTCAATTTAAAGGTCCGGTGTGTGATCCCCCGACAGCGGCACTTTCGTCTACTTGTATCCCACCAATGGGCCGATAATCTGCAGACCTATTTGGGATAAGAGCTGGAGGCTAGGAGATGATGCAATGATAGCACTGGTGCTTGTAATACCAGGAATCCATTGTTAGTTGCTCTAGCCTCAGCGGTATGATGGTACGATTGTTAAAAGCAGCGTAGAAACCCATTCGAACAAACAAATACTGAGCTGTGATGTGTCTTTGGTATCCCTCCTTGTGCACCCTTTGATTTCAGCAAGCTACGCTCCTCTCGGGAGAGACCTAAATGAGTGACGGATCAAATACAAAGGAGAGATACGATTTCACAAACATTCCACACTTTCCTGTAAGTGTGCGTATCCAATTGATCATTGAAACTCCGGGGTGGCTATACCTGTATAGTCTTAATCCTACTAATAGCGAATTAAAATTGTTCGCACCCAGCACTAACAAGAAGCGCATGTTGAAATGAGACAAGACGCCGCCAGTCAAATATTGTTATTATTTTCTGAAATAATGAATATTTAAATCTGATTCGCTTTATTCCTGGATTGTGCAATATCTATCCAGTTTTGATAGTTTAACATTTATTTGTTTGATGTGTAAACTATAAGTTAAACTACAGTGGACAAGGACGAAAAGCTTTTCCATCGTAGATATACTGTCTTGAGAGCATATATATATGTGTGGTGATAAACCAGTTATTATTCTTTTAACTATTTATTTAATAATTAAATCAGAGAAGTATCCAGTCAAAGTTTGTTTTCTTCACTTTTGCCGGGCCGGCGTTTGCCGGATTCTTCTTTTCTTCTCTCTCTCTCTCTCTCTCTCTCTCTCTCTCTCTCTCTCTCTCTCTCTCTCTCTCTCTCTCTCTCTCTCTCTCTCTCTCTCTCTCTCTCTCTCTCTCTCTCTTTCTTATATACATGTATATATATATAGATAGATAGATCTTCAGGATTAAAGAACCATTCAATGGTAAAACCAGTAGAATAACTTTTTATTTGCTAATTTCAATACTTTATAAATTAAAAAAAAAAAAAAAATACATAAGGCATAGACAACATTTTCTCCATTTTCCCCCCTGTATTCGTACGTATTTGTGATCTTTTTTCGCATTTTAAGACGATATATATACTTTACTTCTTAAATTCAATATTTTCCGCATCTACATAGATATATTATCAATAACTTGTCCGGTACATAGAATATTTCTTGATAATTCTGTATGAACAATGCTTCAGCTTTAAAGATCCAATTGTTTTTGAAATAACCCATGCACATATTTCAAAGCGATTTACGAAACTATAAAGATTTGTATCTTTAAATTGAGCCTGCGCTTGACATGTCCACCATTTATTTATTAATTTTTTCTTTATTTATTTTCATTTTGCACATCCGACAGATATAAAGCTGCATTGACAGCCAGTTAAGTAATCAGAAGATACTCGGAGACCGTATCCATCTACACATGTAGTAGGCACATAGCGAAAAGTCCGGTCAGACTAGCCAGAGACCTTTCTTGGCGCTGATATTATATTGTTGGAAGTGTCATGCACAGGCTCAATTGATAGATGTAGTCGACACCGCCGTAAAATTGTTTTGTGCGATATACCTCATCAAAGAAAAAATAAATTAAACTCATTTAAGGTTTTTGTGTACTCTTTAATTTACAGACACTGTCCGCACCAGAACTTAATATTTTATTAGTTGAAACCCTTTCACGTATTATTCTTTGGTTTATGCAAGAGCAAGGTCATGCTGGTGCTCACAATATACAAACGATGGGTATTGTCATTTTGATTTTTTAAGAGAAATTTCATCGGCCTCAAAATTGTTTTAGTACAAATGTTACTAAATTCAATCTGATGAGTTCTAAATTATATCATGTGGTATGGAATGTAAAAGAAGTCTATCAAATAAATGTATGTGCTAATTTGAACCACTCCGTATTCAAGGCTTTTGGTTTTCTTTGCGTTCCTTTTAATTATTGGCATTAAATAGTTCTTACACGTACAACATTGGTAAATTATACCGTCAAACGGCGACACGCGGTACATGGGGCTCTTTTGATGAAACAATTTATGAAACCTAAACTTATTCTTTACGAGCATTAATTAAGCCGAATTCTTGAACCCTGTGGGTAATAGTAGTTTGATGAAAAAATAGCAATGAAATATGTGACCCTTCTATTTTCAACACATTTGATTTTCACACAATAATAATAACAGTTTTATTTCGTATTTAAAATATACATCTAGAACTTCACTTTTGTTACAATCTTTTAAATAACTCATTTTCATACTTTGATCGTTGGTGTTGATGTATTTCGAGTCTAACTTTTGTGGGGATGAAGAGAGGAGAGCAATGCAAAAAAACCAACAGTGCCGGGTATGAAAACTGATTTATGAAGTCTTTAAAGCTTTAACATCCGAATTGTTCATTTTCTCCCAAAGTATTATGTTAAATGGTAAGCAGATCTATAAATATCAGGTAAAATAAATAAACAAATAATTTTTAAAAAAAGTTGACATGCCCTTTTACATAAAAGTTTTTTTTCGTAAATAGTAAAAGTTTTGCTAGATAAACGCTTATTCAATGTTGTTCAGAATTCAAATTCAATACTTTAACTCGTCATTTCATTTCGACCCGAGAAAAATCAAAGACAAGTAGATCTAACGCTATTTCAAGCAAATTAAGTAATATCCTATTCGGTCCTATGTTCGACAAGAAGTCATTAAATAAATATCAAGACGGTGTTTTAAGAGCAGCGTGCCGCGAAATACCTAACATGTTAGGTTTCTAATTAGTAATTTCGTTTTTATTTTTCGCTCCCCCTTTCTTCCACTAATCCGACATAGAGCGAACCTATTTGCGAGGGATCACTACTGTCTGGGTACAGACAATTTGGAATCGCCCCGGGAGTGAAACACCCTTATTTTGTGTAACAGTTTTAATTTGTAATGTTTATCTTTCGATCATTCAGTTACAGTTAGTCACATCGTGAAATTGAAATTCGCCTCAATCAAAACCATTCTTAATCGCTCACTCAGCGCTCCATTCATTCATTCCAATCACTCACTCAAACCATTCAAAAACGCTCAAACTCATTGAAAAATATAGAATCAACAACGTCTTTCAAAATAAATTTTGAAAGAGAAAATCGTGATTTCACTAACACAATTTAAATTGATAGCGTCTCATAGGTTCTTGAAGAAATAAGAAGCTATGTATAGAACTTGTAGGCATTTTTTATTTAAGGGAGGTAATCAATATCGCAAATTTTGTTCATCCTGAACAAAATTTGCGATATAGGATTACCTCTTTTAAATTTCACTCAAAACTCGCCCCAATCACTCATTCAACATCATTCCAAAATCGTTCACCCTGTCAATTTCACGGTGTTGATAACTGTAAAAACATCGTGAAATTGACAAGGTGAATGATTTAAGAATGAGTAATGAAATTGAATGGGTGGGGGAGTGAGTTTTGAATGAAATTAAAGGTAGGTAATACATTATCGCTAATTTCTATTTGGACGAATTATCGAAACATCATTGCCTCCCTTTGTAAAAAAACATACACACTTTTCTATAGAAAAGTTTACGTGTCTTCGCGGACACTTCTTAATCAACACCAGCTAATAAAAAAGGGAATGATTTTCTTAAAATTAGAATGAAGATTTGAAATATTGTGAACGAATCTGGGGCATGTTTTGAAATACTTCAGAGCGTTTCTGAATGGCTTGGGTGAGTGTTTGGAATAAATGAATTGAGCGTTACACTTGGCAAAATCTAAATTGTTTATTTATATTCTGACTCTGAATACCAACTTAAACCATTTGTTCCGGTTGCCCATAACCTTGCGAGTACAAAAAGTCACTTTGTTCAAGAGAAATATGGCTGTTCTTTTAGCGTGTGTAGTCCTCAAGGTTATACCAGCGACAGCCTCCCCCCTTTTTTAAAGGTTTGGTCCTACACAGTTTCAAAAAATATTTGCAGCTCTTCTTGCTTTCCCTTAATCTTTATATATTCAACATCCAACGAAAAGATACTTTTCATAAGGCATTTGACACCAAATAAGTATGCCAAATCTTTAAAGACAAAAAGCTATCAAAATCTTCGTTGTACGGATAGTTTAACCACCAAATGCAATAACTTTCTTTCAACAAGGGTGCAAAAACTTCTGATAGTTTTGAAAGGGGGCAGAACAGCGTAATTCCCCTTTTTATTAATTAAATAAACCGGAACGCCTTCTTTATGGACAAGTGTAGTAATTATGACGCTCATTCGCGTTTTCATGTTTTCTATTTAACATGGTTTTCATTACTCCATCCTGCGATGTAATAGTATCAATTAAAAATGCTGCCGACGATAAAATAAAACTGTATTCACGTACTGAGCTGGTATGCCCACCGGCTATTTCAAGGAAGAAACCTAATGAAATAATCAGAATTGATTCAGAATTTATTTATATAGAAGGAAAGAATTAAAAAGATAATTAGCTCATATTTTAAGTCATGTTTCGCACAAAAATTATTGAAAAAATAATTCAAAAGTAAGGTTTATTTTTTTGTAGTGACATGTGTAACAATCAAATTGAATACAATTACATAATACATGAATAAATAACACCCGGCCCCATGGGCCTATATGTCACTTTTTAAACAAGAAGTAGCTTTTCAATATGTACCAAAATATTATATGCATTTATCCTTTTATACTATTTGCACATTTTTAATGATCGGATAGGCTACAAGTATTTGGATAAGGAATTACTCTCCTCTTTTTGTTCCAGATATCAAAGCTTCATTGAACTGGCCGAAAATCATCACCGGCTCAGACTACAAGGCTGATGCCCACTTCGTATCTATTTATATTGTATGTAATAGTTATAATTTATTTCTGCCAATCTACGCGATATTACCCAAGCGGAGCGTTTGAACGAAATAGCAGCCTTTCATTGGCGAAAAAATAGGGCGATCAGTAAATAGGGAATAGGTACGAAATTGACGTCAGCCTGCATGGCCTATCAAGCAGTTGGGGCATCACTGTTTCTGAAGAGTTTTTGATTCAATTTGGTTTGGCTTTGAAAATTATTCTGTCTCTGTTAAAAACTAAGTGCACAATCAGGGGGTGAGTGCAACACTATTGTAAGTGACTATATATATATATATATATATATATAGGCACTTACAATAGTGTTACTCTGACCCCTCGACATGTCTGTGGTAAATGTTCCGTCATTTCTACTCAGTTTCGTATGGGGCCAATATCAACAAACATATTCGCACATCCAGAAAAACTTAACACAGTCGACTATGACATTTTTCGGGCTCACACGGAAACAGAAAACACGAAGAAAACAATGCACAATTTTTGGTTATATTCTCTACCTGCAAAATACATGGTATCAAATCGATTTTTACATAAGATCTGAGACAGTTCAATGTTTACAAAACCAGACTTTCTATCGAAGACATCCCAAAGCAGATGACTCTCAAATCCATCTTTCCTTTAATCATTTAATGGAATCTTGTTTCGGAAATGAAAACATCATATATGTTTGGTTGCGCTTGAGTTATTTCATCAATTAGATTGGCCAAATTATGTTCAAGCTCAGCGCTGGAGATATAGTTCTTGCAAAACAAAATGCGACCAAAACTACTTGTATTGATGTATCAGTAAATTCGGCGCTTGAGGGATGAAATCCATAACGTTTGTTTGAGGTTTGTTTGATCACACCGTCGTCACGAGTTGGTCATATATATTTCTTTTAACGTGATTTACTAGAACTCTATTATATACATGTATGCTTTCTTTCAATATGGTAATCCATAATTCTAATGTGGAATTCTTTGACTGAATTTTTACTGTAAATTGCTAACCAATTTTGGGCTTAAATTTTCTGTTCAAATTTAGAACACTGTAGATCGAGAAAGGGCTTTTTCGCTCCTCTTTTAAACGAGTTATCGAAATGTTGATTTTGTTCAACAAGCATAGGATGGTATTAAAAAGACTGGTTAAGTTGATTCCATCATATCCTCCTCAAAATTAAGTAATCATCGAGAATCATCTATCTTCGACGTATCATTCATTATATTGGAGTATATTACATATTAATTATATCCCGTTAATATCCGTTTTATCCCCTAACCACTTATATAATCATATTGCATGAGGGGAATGAAGATCCGAGATTGATATTCAGTCCGATAAGCCCTCCCAAATTTACCGGTCTACAATACTAAACACATGGAAGCTACAGTTACAGTTAGTTACATCGTGAAATTGACATTCATCTCAATCAAAGCCGTTCTAAATCGCTCACTCGGCAATCCTTTCATTCATTAAAAACACTTACTCAAGCCACTCATAAAAGCTCCAAAATGGCTAAAAAGTGAAATCAACAGCTACACTCAAAATTGATATTCATTGAAAAAATGGCGATATCAATGACACATTTTAATCAGAATAGTAACATCTGATTGATTCTTGAAGAAATAGGAAGCTACTTATAGAACTTATGTACATATTTTATCAATGGGAGGTAGTAAGTATTGCTAATTTTGTTCAGGAAGAACAAAACTAGCAGTATTGGATTACCTCCCTTTAATTTCACTCAAAACTCGCTCCACACACTCATTCATTTTCATTCCAAAACCATCCACCTTATCAATTTCCTGTAGTAACATTATGTATTTGACACTCGTCACATTCTAAATCATTCTAAATCGCTCACTCCACACTTCATTCAATAACTACAAATAGTCTCTCAAACTTTTCAGAAACGCTAAAAATCATTCGAAATGCCCCAGATTCGTTCAGAATAGATCAAGCCATTCAAGGGCGTTCAGGATTCCAAGTCTGCGCAAACAGAGTTAAATTATTTTTGAAAAGATATGAATGTAGTAAAAAGAGATCAAATAAGCACAACATGCTCAGACAAAGTATACATTGGCTCATCTAAGCACATCGTTCTCAAGGGGTACTTTGAGGGTGGCATCGTGTGCCACCGTCACTCATCTCACTCATTCAATTTCATTCCAAAATCATTCCAAAATAATTTACCTTTCATTTCACGATGTTGTTAACAGTATAATTCTCTGTAAAGAGTCTTCTAACAATCTTAGTCTCACTTGTTATTTTTCGGTATTTGGAAACCTTAAACTGTAAGTTACTTCTTGAAAATATTTATGCAGAATTCTTTAATGCTTTTCGGTGGTTTATCGAGAAATAACGGTAGATTTTCACTTGATAATCTCACGTAAAAGCAGTGAAATTATCAAAAACTTATACCCTGCTTTTGTGCATTTCATCCTATCTGACGTCCTCAATGCGGGGCGAAATAAGTGACGTCACAATGAACGTTGCATAGCAATCACGCGCAAAATGACGCGCTTTACGAAAATATGTCCTAGAAATGTCACATTTTGTCTCATTTTTGCATTAAAGACATAGAATAATCGTTTGTTTTTCGTGTAAGATCGATTAATATTTTATTTCGTGAACACCAAAACAAACGATTATCCTCTATTTAATTATTGGGTTCCTGCAATGAATCTGCAGTGCGGAACCGATATGGATGAATTTTGACCTCTTGATATATATATAATACGTACTTAGTGTTTTGTATGTATAAAAATATCTAACGAGGTTGGGAGAATTGATTATTGTCGAGGCTCTGCCGAGACAATTGTCAATTCTCACAATCGAGCTATATATTTTTTTCATACAATACACTAAATACGTATTATATTTATCTTATAACCTATATTTGCCTTATTTTCGTCGATGTTTCTTACTGAAATGCAAGTTTCTAAAAATAACCGCATTATATCATTGTTCTAAAAATAACTATGTGATATCATAAAAAAATATCATACGGGATGTTATCACACGGTTATTTGTATCGTTATAAGATAAAAGGTTATCTCAAGACAGAAGATATTGATGAGATGCTATAAGAGAGTTTTCAGGTTCAACTGGCATGTACTCTCAAACCACTAAGTCAATTTCAAGACAATTCGGTTGAATAATAAAATATATCTTTTAAAACAATGAATAAAAGTAAAACTTGTGTTAAGCGACCTTTACAGGGACCATAAAAAACGGTCGTTTGCGGAAATAGTCGCTAAATACTATATTTCAGAATAAAAAAGATATGTCATTTTTATTGCATATATAGATTGTGGCCTATTTTTCAGTGATCAAATAATGTTCTAACTCAATAGAATCGTCCCAGTGAGACGATTCGAATGCGTTCCAAGATCATAAGACACCATAATGAAAATCTGAAGAATATCCGCTTTTCACGGGATATGTTTACGGTGAATGGACTTTTTTTTTATCATATCGCTTAAAAAAGTGGTCGCTTGATAGATTTGGTCGCTTGAGCAATATCGAATCAATATATCTGGTTGTCGTAACAACTTAATCGCACCAAGCGACAATGAACAATTCTTTATCGCATGCAATATTCCTTTTTTATCATATCTATATTTATCAATCAGATCTTATGTTGAGTCCCAATCTATTGCTATATGAAGCAAAAAACTAATTTGATAATAATATAATTCTTCTGGAATTTCATCATGACTTTTGAATAGTAAGGATATTAGATGACAAAGATTTGTTTCCAAATAGAAAGAAGAGACCAGTTAAGCTTCATGGGCCTGTTTTACTAAACAACTTGCGATCATTTTTTACGTAAGTCAAAAATTAAAGTTGCTTTAGTAACTAAATTTTGAAATCTGCCATGCATTATTTCATCCAATGAGATTTTGCAAGGCAGAATCTAACAATGAATGCAAACACCAGACACGATTTGTGATTTTGACTTCCGATTTTTTTTTTCGTAAGAAGTTTAGTAAAACCGCCGTTTTCCGTAATAGCTCTTTAAGTGAGAGGATGACATTCCATTACAAAGGTACAGAGCGATTTTGAATTACAATGAGGATTACGCTAACACATTAGCCAACACTAAAACATTTGAAATGAAACATTAGCAACCATTCTTCTCAAAGACAGAAATCTTTAATGTTGTAATAAAGAAATCTTTTCATTAATAAATATAAATGGAAATTGGGTAAAGTGTTTTCCAGGACTCTATAGTATACAAAGAACTTTCAACGAGACGCATTTATGGCAATGGAAATAAGAATTTTGTAAAACTTTTTTCACTGTAGTTTCTCTTATAGTATATGAAGTGATTAGGAAGTAATGTCCGAGGACTATAAGTTTTTGTAAAGCCACTTTTCGTATTTATTACCGTTGCTTGTTCTCGAAAATAAGTTAATTGAAGATTTAAAGGTTTTTATTCAAAGACCAGGACCCCTAACCGAGGTATAGTTACAAGAAAGTCGATTTCTGATTTAAGCTTAAATATGTTTCATTCGGATAATAATGTTCAATTCTTTGTGAAGTATGTTGAATAATGATCAAAAAGTAAATCCAAATTAAATCCTAAGTCTCAGTACTATATATTTATATAAATCATACACTGCAAAGCTAAATACTTTCTACAGAACATATGTTTCCGGATGACGCAGCCGAACATGTCGAACCAGTTACCTTTAGAAACTCGCTTCTAATCCCGGTTACATAAAAATCGTGAATTTCATTTCCCTGGTGGAGCCACGGGGATTACTCATATTATAAAGCAAAGCCAACTTCAATTCCTGAAGCCAAAAACCCCTTTGAAATTCATCTTTCTAAAATCCCAATTCCTCTATATATGATATTTACCGCAAGTTTTTAACAGCCATTACGCCAAAATGGAGTATTAATAGAGGCTTATAAGCAATTAAATCGGATGCCGCAGACACAGTAAGAGAACATCAATTTTCGTTTACTCTTAAATTCTGAAATTGATTCATTCCAACACGCTTTTAATGCCCTAAAATCAGGCTTTACACCAAATCTTATCCCAGAGTTTTAAGCGATTCCTGAAAGATTGTTGATTTCTTAACCTCCTAATTCGCTTAAGCCTAGATATTCTTAATCCAATCCTTGCATGCGCCAGGAATCCAATAATACAAACAAATCGTGTAAATCTAAGGAATAATTTCTTTGCAAAGGTGTCTAAGATATATTTTGATTTATTGTTTTCCTTTGATTATTTCAAGTGAAAATATATCGGATATATCAGAAATAAATCCATATCGGACGGTTTGATAAGGTTCCATATACATGAACAGATGATCCAGTGCTAATACCCCATTGTCTAGGACTGGTTCTTCCATATGGTGATTTCAAATGACGTCATTGTCGCCGGGCTGTGTTTATAGGCAAAACACTTAATAGCCAGCCCAGTTCACCCAGCTTTAAATTGGGTAGCAGTGGGTTTAAGCTAGTTTAAACCACTGCCTCTCTCTCATGGACGTGAAAACATCAGGATTGAGTGTTCGACTGCGATTCCTTAAGTTTAAGCTTTCGTTGCAATCGAATTAAATAGATTAGTATAAATTAAACTAAATGACGTCAGTTGAGCAATGACGTTTAAAAGGATAACATGCAGGGGCGATTGATTCAATTTCAGACAATTTGCTTTAAAAATGGCCAATATGTCTAGGTATATGATAAAAGGTTGGGCATTCGGTTGTTTTACAATATTTCCTTATCACTCCTTAGTAAAGTAAAGTAAAGTGTCCTCGATCCAAGTCTTTGAGAAATTTAACAATTATTCTCTCAGGAAAATTCAATGTGTAACATACTCATTATTGAACATTGTCGTATTCTTGTCTTGCCGGGAATATAATATGAGCATGTGCGTGACATTTTCAACAATTTACAATGTGCGTAAGGAGTAAATATTGAGCAGGGTAGATAGCCGCATATTGTAAATATAAAGTTACCAGCTGGTCTACTGATACATCAAGACCTAATCTATCTACAGTCAGCTCTCGTTACAACGACCACATTTGTTCCCAGAAATTATGTTGTTGTAACGAAAATGTCGGTGTATTGAATGAACACTAAAGTCAATTGATGCAGGATTACCAAAAAGCAGCGTACATTATATAATATACTATGTATAGTACATGTACAAATTAAATAAAACACTTTTTTAGTTATATTAAAAATAATTTGGATATCTTTATTGAACTAATCTTTTTTATACTCTATTTGCCATGTGCATTTCTATCAACATTTAAATGCAATGATCTCAAAACTAAAATTTTCTGTATAGCAAAATAGAGAAAAGCTTAACAAACAAATGTAGAACCAATCTTAATTAAGTGTATTGAATAAATGAATGTGTTAGAGGTGCTAATTACACATTGCTATTGTCAATCATTTCACACATTTTAAAGTTAAGGACTTGTGAATTATCATCTAATTTTAGGTGTTTATCTATTATGCATATGGTTCTGTGTATTTAGCCATCATGACAAAAATGTTGTGTCGTTGTAATGAACAAGCTTATATAGGGAATATGCACTTTCGTTCCCTGAAAATCAGTGTCGGTGTCGGAAAACGAGAATTCCGTTATATCGAATGAAAAATGCACTGTGCAGATCTGTTCCCAACAAATTAGTGTCGTTAAGTGAAAATGTCGTTGTATTGAGTGTCGTTAAAAGAGGAGTTGACTGTACTATAGTCCGTTTGACTTCTATATGGACCGACCTTTTCATCATTTGCATAAAATCGAGTTTGAATGAGCAATTTGTATGCCATAAAATCTTAATTTCAGCTTAAGGACGATTTCGGGAGTTCGTTCTTGCGCAACGACTTTGCGCATCAAACTCTTCAAAAAGGAGTATGCGCTCCAAACTTGCACTTATCTCGGACGAAACAAAAACACTACAAAACCCCTCTAAATTTCTATATATCGCGGAAAATACGTTAATGAAGACGATTAATTAATCCTATCACTAAAATATAATTATATAAATTACCGAAGCCATTTTAATTTATAGAAATAAAGGATATGACGTCAGCGTCGTTTTTGTAGGTAATTGTGACGTTAACGTTCCCGCGCATAATCAGACATCAAACACTGTTATCCGATAGCTACATGGAACCGTCACATTTCATTTAGACGGGGCTAATTTTTGAAAGGTTGACCTTGATAGACGATCCTGTCGGTGTCAAATGATCTTGTCAGATTTTTAATTTTCAATGTTTGGATTATTTTTAACAGACCTGGGTGTATTTGAAATTTTATTGAGGGATGGGGCTTTGAGCGAGATAGATGACTTTGATCTCATCATATGACTTCGATCAGTGAATTTGATGATGCTTATTGACAATATCAATTATTATTTCATATGTGAGTATTCTATTTTCAACAGGCTTGAAGATTTTTGAAAACACTAGATTTTTGCCTGATTTATACATGTAACGTTGGCATTAACATATGACCTTGACCTTTTCATATGATTTGACCTTGGGATTCGTTGAAGCAAAACAAAGTGATACCCTAATTGTTGAGGAATTCAACTCCATAATCGATCAATTTAAGAAGGATTGAATACCCTGGATTTTGTACATGAAATTGGCACGAGAAAATGAATCTGGAGTGATTTTTTCCGTAGCGTCAAACTGATTGACCTAGAATTTTGCATTTTTTCTCAAAAATTAGCATGGTGACCATACCTTTTTGATATCAATATCACACGAACATATAATCATCTACAAAATATAGAAAAAATAAAATTTTCTATCTCAGAGTTTTTGAGAAATTTGATCAAAAGTTATAAATTTTGAAAATATTCTCGTTCATTTTCGATATACCAGTTTTTACGCATTGGGAAAAATACGTAAAAAATCATTATTTTTCCTTTCAATCGATAATTGTTTATTAGATTCAGTGCAAATAACTTCCTTTCTATGAAATTAAAATAGAATTGATATTAGTGGTTTGATAAGATTTGATTGTATTACGGTTTTATGTCATTACCAAGAAATGAAAATCGGCGAAAAATCGGACAAAAATTTACTCGATACCTATGACATTCTATGACGTTTTACGAAAAATCTGAATCGGTGACCCCCTTTTTTCTTTTCATTTTTGCAATAAGCATACTTTAATGTACAAAATATGAAAAAATAAAAAAATTCTATCTCAGAAAATTAATTCTAGCAATCGTCCTTAATACCATTCCAAAAAATATTTTTTGAAAATAAAATGATTTCAAAATAAGGATTTTGACTATCTAGTTAATGTTGATATTTTCACATTTTCCGCTCTTAAACACGAGGGGTGAAGAAGGCTGTTTAGTTTTAACAAGATGTAAACAATATAGTAAATACACGTGGTTTCATACTAAACATTTGACAGAAGAAATATCCATTCTTCCTTATTTGGACATGCTAATTAGCATATCGACGGGCATGTCAACTTAAACTTAAATATCTCGTGATTCGTACCGTTATTACTCGCCTGCTTTTCTAGTATTCCTCGTGAAATTTACAACGACTTCGTTAAATAAAGCTTTTTGATTTGTTTAAATATGTGAATATGGGGTTCATCTCAGAATACATAACAACAATTTTAATTTTTCAGGCCAAACGGTTTTTAAACAAAGAGAAAATACATTCAGTTTTGATATCCCAAGGAATTAAAAATCTTCGACAAAATTAATTTTACAAAAATACTTGATTTGTGCCAAAACGACTCACTTAAAATGATACACTTTTGACTCGGCCCCTATGCAAATCAGAACTATTTTTGGTTGGGTAAGTCGCTGTTCCGTTTAATACAGACACAAGAAGGTATGAAAGACTGGAAGTTAACATGTAGACGGACGGACAAAATCATTATTTTACATCCAAAAATTCTGAAAAACAAGATTCGTCATGGTATTAGATGGAAAATATGATATGACAAGAAAAAAATACGTTTCGTTAATTCAATTCTGAGATTTTCAGCGAAATGTTGGTCCATATAGAAGTCAAACGGACTATACACACATGGAGAAGACTCTGGTCAGACAATGCGGATGCAAAGGCTGTCCAGAGTCTTTGCGTTGCACATATTCTTTTGACAAGGGTTTTCATGCTTCCATTTGCATTCTTCAGTCAGTGTATTCAAAGCATCCTAAAATTTCTTGTGGTATTCGATAATTTACACTAGATATAAATATTGTCTGCCAAGGGGGGGAGAGGGGGGGGGGGGGGGGTATGATACACTTGTTGATATCAGGTCACTTGATCGCGTGATAGCTTTATCATGTCACTCGATCACGTGACCAGTCGGATTTTCTTTTGCGATGATTCTGTCGTACAAGAGTCATTTCTGAAACTTTATCATTTTAATTTGGGATTCTATTTCTTTAAAAAAAGACATCTCTCTACACTCTCGTATCTAAATCGGACAAATCATAATAACATCGATGACGTAGTACATGACTTATGAAGTAATCTTGTGTAAATTATGTCGTAGGTTAAGCTTCTGTGCATGCAAGCCCGATTTTATTTATTCTTTTTTGTATTTTATTTTTTGAACATTCGAATTGAATAAATCTGGATTTTGTTCGACCAAGGAGGACTTTGAAATTCTTTGCATTTGATCACAATCTATGTCCACCCCTGGATAATTTGCTAGGAATGCATTCAATTGGGGTTTGTTTTATCTGCATGACAACAAGTTTTGAGAATAAGTAGTTAAGAAGGTAAAGATTGGTGATCGACTAAAAATTCATCCGTTTCATATCTTCTTTATTAATGCGATATGTTACCATTTTAAAAGGATTGTTTCTTTGTTAAATCTTTTCTCACTTCCAGCACCAAAAATCCCTAAACCCAGTGTGTTCATTAGCCGTAAGCGATCAGCCCCACATCACCCATCCAATCATTCTATGTTAATCAATTGCAGGGGTAAATATGCACTTGAATTAACGTATATTTATATTGAATAGACTCTTTTTTAAAAATGTAAAAAAGAATAGATGACAGGTAAATTGAGATTGAAAAGTTTTTCTGTCTAGACTCTGGAATTTATCCGGTTCTCCGGCTCATCAAATAAATTTCTTCGCCTTGCCCAATAAAATATTTAAATCACAATTCACAAACTACTTTTTGTCTATATCTCTACCATTTATGACAGCCTAGAACTGATTGCATTTTGTATTTGTGATAATAATGAATAAAAATACCAATTGATTGTCTCTTTTAATCACAACCGCATATGTCGATCAAGTTTATTGATAAAAGTTCAGTACTCTTTATTGTCTTTTAGTTTAGTCCTTTGCGCTCGTTCGTCTTTGTTTTGTATTTCATTTCTTGATATACGGTGACAGCAAAAGATAAATATTGCATAACTTGCCCCATTTGTTAAGAAAAGCCTAGAAAATAGGAGGACGTTTTATTTTTAAAAGTAAACTAGCTATTAGCAACAGTTTTGTAAGGCCATTTTTACGTATTTCACGGAGAGAAAGAATTAAAAGATTATGCCTACAGCTTCTGCGAATGTACATGTACAAACATTATTTTTTTTTAAATAAACCAATTATAATCAGCTGCATTATCATTATTATTATTATTATTATTATTATTATTATTATTATTATTATTATTATTATTATTATTATTATTATTATTATTATTATTATTATCGTTATCATTTTATTATTATTTTTTTATCATTATTATTGTCTGTCAACAATAGTTTTGACAAGTCCACAACAAAAATAACAAAACAAATGCAATTGCGTACAAAATGCTCGCAGTATTTATTTACATTTTTTTTCAAAATAAAATATGTTTAATAATCATTTTAATTTTTATATACACAATGCAAAACTGAAACGATGTATGAAATTACTGATACCGCTCAACTATAATGAAGAATTAATTAAGACATTAAGCAACAAAATTCTAGTTTATGCCGGATAATCTGTTTAAGTGCTTCTAACATATTTGTCGTGAACTTCTATTTTGTGAATTAATCCGAGATTAAATTTCCTTAGAAAATCCTCTCCAATAAATCAACATAAAGATCTTGTTAAAATAACTTAAAATTTTGTTTTCCTGACTAACATCTGCGGATAGAAATTGTATACACCATAATTTTTAGCGAGGCAGAAACCGATAAAAAATTCAAAAATCAATTGAAAAGAAAGTATTTACAAATTCATAGAGTAATCAACTAAAAACCTTACCTAATAAATAAATACATTATATATGAGTAGGTTCTAAACCCCTTTGTGATATAAAAAAAAAACCCGGGGGATATCTAACTTAATATTTTTATTAAAAGCACGAAGCAAAAAATTTAGACATATTTTCCGCAGATTTGGGAGTACTTCGTGCACAAGCTTACAAAATATGATGCCGCGGTGGTTCGACAACACTTAGGATCAACAAATTGGCTCGAGTCGTAGAATGCTTTGAGTCAGTGTAAGTAAGCAAATTTTGAAATCACGAGTCGTTTCAATGTGTTTTAAACTTTTTTTTTTTTTTTTTTTACATTTTTCTCTTTTGATATGAATTACAATTAATTCACTATAAATAGGTTTCTTGATATCCTTTTACAATTTCATTTTATATACTTATGCTTTTGATCAAACTAATTAACATTGAAAGATCTTTAATATTTTAAGTCGATAAACGTGGAAATCGCGTCACGTCTTGATAGAAAACGGCCACAATGGTAGTGGACCCGAAATAGCTGGGCAACATTTTGGAGCTGATGATCTTTCACAATGTTATCAGAGGTTTCCTAATGAATTCATTAGGAAACCTCGGTTATCACTGTTAACATTCATTGCTTCGGAAATGTTGCGAGGCTATTACGTGTCCACTACCTTAAGGCCCTTTTCATCTAATCATAATGCATGGACACGTCTAAAAGTAAGTTGTTTCCAGCAATTCAAAATTTGACTTTTCTATTGTAATAAGCATGGCTCCCAGGCTGTCAGTAAGTGTTCAGTTTGAAATAAATAAGGTACACCACTCATGTTTTACTATTTCATCCTATCCAAATCTCCCCATTTTCACAAAAACTGACACTGATCGACCAGTCAAAGAACATGAGCTGAAAAGAAATTACACTTTCTCTAGTTGAATCTTTCTCATTTCACAATACTTCAGATAAATGGAACAGGGGCCTGTCTGTATTGAAATATAATGCTTGTTGGGCACATACACATCAAGTTTCCTGCATTCTGATCGATTGAAAAAATGGCTCCATACCGACATTAAAACAATTTAAAGAACGTTTAATAAGTTATTGTAAATTACTAATTATTAATAGTATCTTTTACGTTCAAATATTAATTTGAATTCTAAATTTTAGACAATTCTCAATTGACCTAGGGCCAAGTATGAGTTGGGTTCACGATAGAAATAAGTCTCTTGGACCTTTATGATGTTATCATCGAGTAAAAAATATGGACATGCCCTGTTATAATTTTCGAGATGAAGTATTTTGGTTGTTGCTGTAATTTTAATTTTTCGATTGTTAATGTTTTCCATGTGGTTTCTAAGATTTAGTGAGCCTGTTCATAGAATGGGTCTACAACCTACGGTGTGCCAAACGTGCACATACTCGAGTATCGTGAAAAACAATTCTAAAACGCCCAAACAATGGTCGTCTGTAAACCAGAAAAAAACAATGCCACAACAGCACATTTCATTCTTCTTGCAATTGTGCGCGGGGAAATACGAAACATACATGCTGCGTTTTCAAAGCTTTAAGGTATATTTATTCCACGGGGATCTCAGTTGGTCCCTTTTTGCGTTACGGGCCACACGTGCCTCTCATTTCGAAAATTATTCACGATTCCAAAATTCCTAATTCCGATTTCTTTGTTGGAAATTCTATTCAAACGGCTTTTAAGTTACAAAATACAGTAAACATATTCTGGAAAATGCAACTCTCTAATCCCATCTTTGATCAAACAAAAAAAACAAGATCTTTCGGTTTCAAATTCAAAGAAGATACATATACTCGTATCTACTATATGCGAAGCAATTATTTCAATCTCATTTAACTGATGAAGACGAGCGCCCTACTGCTATTCTTCCATCATTTATTTCAATTATATATATTTGGAACTAAGAACCCTGGGTATCCTATCGGATTCGGAGAAAAGTCCCATAATCCTAGCGGAGATTGATGCGAATTTCCTAGTTTAGTCTAGTACGCTGCATGCATATATCTGTCATTTAATTCCCCTAGTTTCGTTATATGGCCATTTTAGCATCGGGATTCCTGAGCCCTTAATCCCCTGTATAATGAAGTCAAAGCGATGTCCAGGAAAATTCAATACGGAATTATTACGAGAGAAAATTGCCTTTGTTTCTCTGTGGAGGAATTTCCACATTACTCAGAATACAATGTAAATACGCATTGTTGAGATTTTTTTCTAAATACAACGTTAAAAGTGATTATATTGATATCTTATTAGCAAATAAGATTTTTTTTTATTGTTTAGAAGTAGATCGATATATTTCAAGAAAAGCCTGCTTAAATGGCAATAAAATTGACAACAGACTCTAAGTCCAATTCCACAATAAATGCGAATTCTACCATTCTTTTATCGTGAAAAAATATGTTGTTTCCGAAGAGAATTAGATGCTTTATACCTTTTTTCGTAAACGTTTAACAAAAAAAAAACGATTTTTTTCTATGCACCAATGTTATTAAGTGCGAGAAGATTGAGGAAAAAAGGGAAATTGCTTGTTTCAAGCAAATACTCTCTTTTTTTCTCAATGCTTTTACAATATTTTGCTGTCCTATTTCGATTTCAAAACACATTAAATTAATGGTTGAATCTCTTTGAATTTGGATTAGTCTAAAATTGTTCGCTTCGCATAATGTGGGCAAGGCAAGTGAAGTCGAATAGACGGGTTTTCCAGGAGAACGGATCATTTCGATTTCCGTGTGATCCTGATTCGTTACCGATATCTTTGGGACAACTATTTATCGGGAAAAAAGTACTTATACCATGACTTGAAGATATTCACTGACAAAGGTTCATGCAATTTCCAATCTTAGCAAATCCTTATTCTATCAATGTGTAGTGGAAAATTAAAAATCACCATGGCATTTTCTTAGTTAATACTCTCAATGGATGTAATGAAAATAGAATGTGTTGTAACAATTTTGAGAATACTCTTGTCAGAAAAGATATCGCCATTCGTGAAAATGTGGGTTTGTTGTTCACTAATCGAAAACCAAAACGATATTACACTGTAAAAAACCCAAACAATTATCCTCTTTCTATTTGTCCAGATTAAAAAAAAAGGTCAGGTCGAGGAATTGAGTTCCGGTAAAAGCCGTGATACACAACGGTGCAGACTTTTAGAAAAGCACACCCCACCTTTTGTCATAGTGAACGCAGGATAGAGCACAGGAAGCTGGAAAAAATGTTTGATCGGAATGTCACTTTCCACCTTTTCGTATTTTAATTATTTCTGACCCGTCATGAGAAATGGGACCATATGGAAAGTTCGAAAATGTATTCAAATATAGGTCCGGAAAACAAAACGATCGCGAGTGCTTCAGAATTGTACCTTCCATCAGTTTTGCTATGATATGTATCTAATGCGTATTTCAAGAGGAAATTACTGGCGAGCGCTTTTATACTATACGCATTACTTACTGAGTGTATAATTAGATTCGTCTTCATTTTATTCCCCTTAATGTATTCATAGAACATACATGTAGCTTGGCCACCACTAACTCCCCAATTCTTTGTCAGCTATATAAGAACTTGACAAATTATAAATGAGTACATACTTACATATAAAATATCACATCCACTTTGACATAAGCTACTTTCTTAAATAGGCGCCTTTCTTATAAACATGCACCTGCGAATTTCAATAAAAATACGTTAAATTTTCAAGTATCCATTAGCCACATGTCCGAAGTATAGTTTTTTTGTCGCTTTTATTACAAAAACAGCCATTCCTGAAACTATATTCCACCATTTCTATGTCTAAGAAGAAATAAAATACGTTCAAATGACTTTCCGTGCCCAGACGGAGTTTTATAACCATCGGGTAAACCCAGAAAATCTGGCGGAATCATTTCTAAATACCTAAAAGGCCGAGAATTATAGAGAAATTTAATTTCGTGAAGAATACCTCTTAATTGCATTGGTAGAAAAGCACCATGGATTTTGGACTAAGCGCCATACTTAACTGTAAGGCTAGTTTCAACTGTAAATGTAACACTTTTACTGCTCTTTGCTGGGGAAATACGGGATCAAAATTAATGAAAGAGGCTCTTGAATAAAACACGGCAAATACCTAAATTAATAGCGGTCCATCAAAAACAAAGTATTTGGGCACACTAAAGAATGGACTTATGATCAATTATCTGATATATATTCATAGAAATCCGTCTCGAGACTTCCAGATATCCTCGCTTGTCTTCTTCGGTAATGTCAGAAAATATCCGAATGATCAAATATGGCGATGTCTTCCCGGAATTACGTTGATGTTCCCCGGACATTTGGAAGAAAAGACAATCTGCGATCGTCTATGAAAGGAATTATCATATAAATGGCTATTTAAGGGTGAAATTTTCTGGAAAATGTGTTCTTTGAAAAAGCGATTTGTAACAGAACTTGAATTATGAAAGCCAATGACCCTACTGAATTAATGGTCTATGGCGACATGCGCTTGATTTTGTTCAGACTATTTAACCTTAGTTCTACGTAGCTTTCAGCCGTAAATTTAAATGGGTCTTTAACCATTTGGAAACAGAAGAACGACTCCTTATTTGCATTTCAAAGAATGGAAAACATTTTAAAGTACCGATAATTTGGCGAATCTTAATCGATTGGTCAACGAAAAACAGTCGTAAATGCCTTATGTTTAAAGATTGTCATAACGGTTTAGCAAGATACAAGAGACACAAGATACAAGATTAGCACTGTTCCACCGATTCAAGAGCAAAATATGATCGCCGTTTAAAATAAAGATACAACTCAGTACGAAAAAGAAGAAAAACAATTATCGTAAGTATAAAAAGCTATCTAAAGAGGTGTTAGATCAAATTAAGTTCAACCAGAGGTCACATTAAGGTTTTTTAACAAATAATTCTTGATTCAGAAAATCTGTAACGGTTTAGAATATCGTGAAATTGACTGTCATTCCGATCAAAACCATTCTTAATCGCTCATTCAGCGCTCCATTCATTCATTCAAAACATTCACTCAAACCATTCAAAAACGCTTCAAAATCACTAAAAAATGCTAAGATAAACAACTACATTCAAAATAATAATCGGTTAATAAAACCCATGATTTCACTAACATAATTGAATTTTATAAGCGTATGATGGGTTCGCGAAGACATAGAAAGCCATTCATAGAATCTGTTTGCATATTTATTTAAGGAAGATAATCCAATATCGTTAATTTTGTTCAGGATGAACGAAATTAACGATATTGGATTATCTCCCTTGAACTTTACTCAAAACTCGCTCCACACGCTGATTCTTTTTCATTCCAAATTTATTCCAAATACGTTCATCTGGTCAATTTCACAATGTTGTTAACTGTAACAGTGAAAAGTTGCGACCCTGTCCAGCCACTGAATTGGATGACGTCATAACGCTACTATTCCTGAGGACAAAAATCACGTTTAGGTTTGACATTTCTGTACCGTAACTTAGCATCAAACAATACAAAATTATAATCAAAACTCGAATTTATACCTTGAGCAAATTCTGCAATTGCAGTTACATAAACTACCTTCGGAAAACACGGCTTAGGCAGCTCTACATAAATTAATGATAATAGTTTATTAAGCACTTTGGCCTCCGGACCAAATACGCATACACATTTACAATAATATAGTGGTGACTATACATTTGTAATCAGAGAGGACTGTCGTTTTTTTGTGTTTTTTTTAATAAGACTATTTTTCTCATTTTGTTTTATTCTGATTTTTAATAAATTTTAGTTGTCTGTGACATGAAAACACTTAAGTTTGGCCCTCACCTTTCCGATGAAAAAATATCTTTTTTCAAAACGAAGAAGTTAGAGCAACTGGGCAGAAACATTTTTCAGAAAAATAAAGAAATTCATGAGTATGAATAAAGATAATAATCGTTACAAAATATCACAGGAGCTTACAGTGTAGTCAATTTCTGACCAGGATTTTCATGCGGACCCTATTACTCTAAGATTTGACGGTACAATACAGTCTTAAACATTTTACAAAAGAAAATTCCGTGTATTTAGGGCGTCATATCGTATAGCACGACTTTTCGATATTGAAATATGGTACAAATTATCTTCGCCGAAATTTGCCGAATTTCGATTAATTAGTAGTAAATTAAAGATGCCGTTACTTATCAGTGCTGATATAATTTTCAAGTTGAGAGCATGTGAAGCTAGTCTAACTGATAGTGTTGATTAACATCTCGTAGACTGTTAACATCTCATCAAGGTGATATCATAGCCAATATCTAGAATTGTCAAGAAGCTTATTGCGATATTTTAAAAAAGTGAGCGGAAGTCGGTAGACAAATGGTCTATAAAACCCTTTAAAAAACTATAGATGTATATATACTGAGTTCCATAAGAAAGTGTGCAGTTTCACTTCTTGAATTTCATTAGATTTTTGAAAGTTGGAGGAAAATTATGGAGTAAATTTGATTCCATACTTTAGTCAAGACCTTTTGTCAAAACAGTCTTTGATAAAGTATCGCATGCTGCATACCTGCATGCAGAACTTAAATTGTTGAGCTATGACTTCCTTAAAATTTTTTCTTTGGTAAGAGCTATGTGTTGATGTTGCATTGTCTAGTTTTAGAAGCCATTCCAAGCTATTTCCAAACAAAAAAAAATATTTTTTATGCAGACGTTACGCGTACGTCAACGTTAGACATTACTACGTTATTATGCCAGTAACTTTTCACTGAATGGTGCTATGACGTTCTATGACATCTAGATTTACTAATCAAAGTCTTAACAAAATGATGGCGTTGATTTCTATTGGAATATGAATGCTCAATCAATTTAAATAACGTTCTAAATCTGACAAGGTTCGATTTTGTTCAACGACGATTATTTTTGGTCAAACTACGCTGTAGCATCATGAATAATTGTATTGAAGATGTGATTTTATGCTTAGGAAAGCTGCAAAGATTCAACTGAGTGCATTTTCTGACCAATTGTTCGTCTAATGCATGATGCACATGCAAAATATGCAAAATAAAATGTCTCAATTTAGCAGAAATTGTTTGCTCATCGCGCGATTTTTAGCTCGGCTGTTTTCGGAGAAAACCCGAGGTATTGCTATAGCCTCCGTGTCGTCGTCGTCGTCGTCGTCGTCGTTGTCGTCGTCGTGCGAAAACTTTGACATTTTGTTATATCTCTGGTTCTACTGAAGGCATTCACTTGAAACTTGGCACACATGTTCACCATCAAAAGAGCAACCTATACTATCAAGGGGGATAACTCTAGATGCATTTTGTGCAAATTATGCCCCTTTTTCGACTTAGATTTTTTCCCATAATCCAGCACTCGACAGCCGAGCGTAGGCACCCGTAGGCGGTGCTCTTGTTGTATTCAAATATGGTTTGCACATGTCCTTGGGGATGGTCATACGTCGTTTCATGACGATATATTGTGTAATTCTAGAGATATTCAAAATTCAAAAGTGCACACTTTCTTCTGGAACTAAGTATATTTACCATTTTAGTGTTAATCTTCAGTGAAAGGTATAAACTAAACCATCTTCTTATCGGTCATTGCATGTTTCTCTCTTTTCGACAGATTTACTAGAAGAGATTTGAAAGGAAAATTACTTTCTTGTAAAGAAAACTAGATCTCAAAGATTTTGGTAAAATAATTGTGCAAAAAAGATTGTTAGATTGTTGTCCCTTAGTACAGGCGCACTGGTGAAGGGCAGACGTCTAACGTGACGAAAAGTGCTCTATCCTCTCGAATAGACGTTACTCTAGGGCGTCCAGATCTGTCAAGGTCCTTAACGTCGTTTGTCTGTGCGTGTTTTTGTACCAAACGTGTTATGACACTGTAGTGAAACCCCAGCTGTCTGGCAATGGCTCTACAAGACATTCCAGAATCTCGCATTCCAATTATTCGCCATCTTTCATTTGTAGACAATCTACGCCTTGCCATGACTGAGTTTCAAATCGAAATGTAAACAATTGCACGAGGTACACGACGTAAGTATCTCTGACAGAAAAGCTGATTTTCCACTTTGCACGAGCCCTGGCTTTACAGTCATTGTACGAGACTTGCTGAATATACACGTGCATCCGAAACGTTTGTAATCAATAGCTACAAGGTTGTTCTAACCGTTTGACAACATAGATACGTTATTAAAGTTTTCGATAGAAATTTTATTAACTTAAAACTTAGTGGCGCTTAACTTTATGTTCTGAGTATATAAATATAAAGATTAACTTTGGGCAAGTATTATGAGTGTGATTCTTAAGCATAGCAATAACTGCTTTCTTCTAGCTCTGATTGCAATGATTTTGAATTTTATTATCATGACTTGACCCTGGCTCTTGATATGTATGCTGATATTTTATATCGGTTCTTTAATCTTAGATTATATACCCATCTGATATATACCTTTTGATAAGTTCTGTCTTGTGTATGTTCTTGGTGACAATCCTATAACTGGATTTTTTAACCAATAAAGGAATTTGAATTTGAATTTGAACTAGTCATGTTATTTCAATTAACAATTAACAGAAGAAAATGAATGTGGTGGGGTTAAAGGGATTAATGAAAACAGTATCCTATATTCTGCAAGTTTAAAATATTGGAGCGTTATGCACAATATCATGATGTATTCGAAGAAGGATAGCTCTTCTATAACATATAGTAGGGGTATTCATCATCCAACACAACCTCCATGTTGAAGAGACAGATATATTTCGCACGAAGTGAACAACAAGATGCATTTACTATATTTGTTTGTTTGTATGGGTCAAAGAAACATTATAGCGTTAACTTAGTCGATTATGGTATATGTATATGGCTTTTTTGATATGAAAGCAGTTTATAGAAATATAAAAGTTTCAAGGGTCATACTGACTTTTATCTACGTTTTGTATGGTTATTTCAAGAAAAAAAAAAATAAATAAAAAACGTAGAATAAAAGTAAGTGTAATATCAAGCTAACATGTCTTTGAGAACTAGGCCCGTAGGTTCGACCCGCTCATTAAAACCTTGCCGAAACGAAAGTCAAGGTTTTAAGCGTGTCGACCCCACGGGATTGGATACGTATATGGTCGGTGGGCGACTAAATGTCGCAAACACAGCCCAGATGGTGTTGTGCCTGCGACATCCCGACCTCCCAGCGATCATAAACGGTCTGAAATAAATCTGCTGTCTTAAAACAACAACAAAATCAACCAATAATATTTGTCAGTGTATATCAAAAGACGTATAGACCTGCAATCAACTAAGTGAACGGGCTATCAGAAATCAGCAAACCAATTGCATCTCAAGATTATTAAACAATATTTTCCGCGCTTTATTTGGGTGACCGATCGGAAGTTGGTTTAAGTTAAATTGGAAACACAACACAACCACTGGCCTCCTCGGCAACGAGAGTAAGTACGCGTTCCTTAACAACATTATTTGATTTGTTTGCATATGTGCATAACTATTAAATTCGTGATTTTCAGATCTGGATATCAGCAGATAGTCGGGGAATGAAAGATAGTCCTATATCATTGGATAAAACTGGAGAAAGAAGAAAATATATAAAAAGCAAACCGTTATTTACCCAATAAAATATCAATTTCGAAAAAGGGAAATAAGATCCATTTTCGGGCTTTTTCATGGGTTGGACTTAAACCAATTGATGTGATTCTTTTCCATGTTTAAACGGACCATTTACACCCAATGGTAGTGTACTTCATCACCGGTTGTAGTGATCGGTTTAAATCACGGTGTGGCGTGTGTTTTTTTTTTTTTTTTTTTTTGTTTTGTTTTGAAAGTTTACACTTGTTTCATCGGCAAACTAAAATTTGGTTTGGGGTTAAGATCTTCCCTGAATTTAAGGTGTATCTTTACACCGAAAGTGGTGTAAACTAAAGATATATTTTATTTAGTGGCTAAAGATCTTCCGATTGGCCGAATGTCTATGAATAATGCTCTAAACCATTCGGAACATCGTCGGATTTTTTCTCAGACGAAAGTGTAGAAATTTAAACCGGAAGAATAATTAGGGATGGGTGGGTGATGATTGAATTGATATACTTATACTTACGTCTTATGATAGACATATAAATGATATCTCAATTATACATTTAATGGTTTATCGTAATCTTATCTTGTCCTCTTCAAGCACAGCAGTAGCAATGCAAATTTTATTTGTAGGAAATTCATTTGAAACCAATAACAAGTTTGATAGGTTCCCTATCTCTCTTTGATTTCCCTCCATTTTTTATTTACTTGCAAATCAGAGAAAGAGAGGCACAGAAAACATAAGAACACATTCTCTTATTTCCATCTGAATATTATATTATTCGACGAAAAGGAAATGTATGCTGTATGTTTTGTCGACCAAAAAAAATTAAAATCATTGTCAATTATCGCTATGCCCCTGGCAGCTATTGCCAATTGGGACTTTTCATAGAAGTTTGATCTTATTTATCATTTTTTTTTTGTCGATACATTTTGCAAGGTTTTCGTACGTTGAAAATTGAAGGGATGCAATGGAGTAGGGTCGATGTATACCAAATCGTCATTCGATCAGGCTCATGTGATATTGCGGATATCAGCCGTGCGTTTAGGATAACAAAACGGTGAAAACTATTTGCAAATCATACCCCGCTTTGAACGCAAGAGCACTTGCATAGTGGGGTATAATTTGCAAACGATTTGCACCGGTTTGTCATGCTGAAAGCAGGGCAGTTCGTTTATTCGATAGATCGGTGGTACCGCCCCTTTACACCATCATGACACACCCCTCAATTACCAGGGACATGAAACAAACAACTTTATGCTTGGCGACCTGATTCATTGATTGAAGAGGGGTTTACGTCGCCCAAAACAAATTTTCCGTTATATCGCGTCGGCTTGAGATCTAACAATAGATTCCTGGTATTCCTCACACCAGTACTACAATCACATCTTTTTTCTAGTCTCCAGCTGCTATCTCACATAGGTCTACGATTATCAACCTATTTGTGAGAGACTAATAATCGAATAGGATGAGTGCCGCCGTCGGGATTCGAACCGGGAACCTCTTTACAGTTTGACGCGCTACCAACTGCGTATTGATGGCGGAGTGGACGGCCTGAACGTCTTAACTATAGCTTTTGTAAGCTGTAGCTACGACGTTACAGTTGTCAATTATACGAAATAATATGGAACAAAATGGCGTGAAAATGTCAGAGTTCAACAGTAAGACCATTATAAAATCGAGTTTTTGAATGGCTCCAGCGATCTGTAAATTATGGTTCATCATTCTGGTTAAGTTCGGATTCTGTAACATTTGCGTATCCTGAAGCCTTTCGTTGAAGCCTCCGCCATAGCATAGTTGGTAGCGCATCGGACCATCATGGAGTCGATCCTCGACGGCGACACCCGTTGTTTCCGACTATTTGTCTTCCACCAATTGGGTAGACCTATATGGGATAGCAGCTGGAGGCTAGGAAATGATGCTATTGTAGTTCTGGAGTGAGGAATACCAGACATCCATTTTTAGGTGTTCCAGCCACCGCGATACATCTGAAAAATTGACGAAAACGGCATTCACTGACATACTGCAATGATATGAAACCGGGAAGCCACGGCCGTAAAGTCCAAAGTACCACAGTACGTACACTATAAAACCAATTTAGAATGTTCGTATTATTCAGGTTTTATTCTGGTATTCCCTGCAAGCAGGAGGAAAACGCTCCTGAAACGTTTAAAAATTGAACCCCGCTTAGCACGTTTACTTAAGTGCAAAGCAGGGTACCATATTAAAACATTTGCAAACGTTCTTGTACCCGGAAAGTAGGACATGCTTAAAAGAAGATTTCATATCAATTTTTCAAATATTTTATCACAACTTCACAAAAAAAAGCTTAACAAAGAATAGTTAGAGAACTTCACCCATCTGCCTTCGTATGTGAACAAATGCATGTAAGTGAAGAAATTATTCGGTATTAAACATTACGAAACTTGTTTTCATTGCGCTGCACATGTGGTCTTTGCGTAGAAAAAAACTCTTTAAGAAAAGCTATTGGCAGTGATTGATCTAGGAACGTGCGTTATTTCCCTCATTATCGTCTGCAAGGATTTCCCATAATCCCACGTAATCCCGTTCTCGTCCTTACGAGATTACAACTGTAATGAAACTGAAACTTGCATGAAATTCTTCGACTCCAATTCGATTAAAGATGCCCCATACTGTGCGAGAGCAAGATGATACGGCCATATGACAGGAATGATCGGGAGCTCCGGGAAAAATAGTATGTATGGTACAGATAAGACAGAATCGTGAAATTGACATGTGGAATGATTTTCCAACGATTTTGAACTGATATTGAATGAGTTTGATGATCAAGTTTTGATTAAAGTTTAAGGGAAGTAATACATATCCCTAATTTCGTCCAAATTGGACGAAATTAGCTATGATTTATTACCTCCCTTCAATAAAAATCCGTTTGTGTATCTTTTCGGACTGAAAAAACCATTTGAAATCCATATAATGAGAATAAAATTGTGCATCTTTTAATCGATTCGAAAGAAATGTTCATTTTGAAGCGTTTTTAAACGATTTGGAACGCGTTTGAATGTTTCCGGTGATTGTCTTGAATGAATCAACGAAGTTTTGAGTGAGTGGTTAAGAATAGTTTTGATGCAGGTGAATGATAATTTTACGATGTCGCTAACCGTATAGAGGGCTATATCTTCGATACGAATTTTAGAAGATCGTCGTAGAAAATGTCTAAATGGGTGTTCGTGAATAGGGACGAAGAAAACGATTATAAATAGTGAAGAAAACACCAGACGCTTTCGCTGTTTGTTTGTTTGTTTTCTTTTTATTATTATCTATTTATTTTGTTTTTTATTCTTTCTCACCTTAAACAGTTACTTTTCGTCTGACCACCCGTCCGTCCGTCTATCATTCCGGTAAATCAAATTTCTTAACCCTTTTCTAACTGTTGGCAGATAATTTTGGCTAATAATCGGTATGTCTTTCTGCATTTAGGATTTACAGAACGAGGTAGAGTAGTTTTGACTATCAAATCTTGGCGTTTAACCTTTACCTCGAATGTTATTACTTTAACAAGCAATACCATAAGTCAGATTATGAAACAAACGTCTGTGGTTTTATCTATCTGTTTTAATAAGTAACATTGTGAGGTTGACACCCCTATCACTAATAACGCAACAAAATAGTTCAAAATGATTCGTAATCGTTCATACATGTACCGACCAACATTTCATTCAAATCGATAAAAGAGAATACCCCTTTTTCATTATTGTATGTGGATTTCAAATGGCCTGGTTAGACCGAAAAAGGGGGGGGGTGTAGATTATCGCTTATTTCGTCTAACTGAACGAAATTATCGATATTGTATTACACCCCCCCCCCCTCGCTGCCCCTACTCATTCAAAATAATTCCGAAATCATTTCAAAATAATTCCCCTTGTAAACTTCTCGATGTTTTTAACTCAGCCTGAGCGTGACATTTCCAACAATTTCATATGAGCGCAAAGCAAAGACTCTAGACAGACTGTGCATCCGCACAGTCTGTCCAGATTGTTCACTTTTCCCTCCGTAGATAGAATAAGTCTTAAAGTATCTCTAAACAGACATGCAATCTTTTTTCTGCACTGTGTAGCTGTCCAGGCCGCTCAAGGTTTGCAACTCAAGACATGTAAAATTGTTGGAAATGTCACGCACAGGCTCATTACTGTAGTTGCCAAAAATGAAAACTATAAAAATATCATTGGGAATACAAATTCTGCAACAAATATTGTTCCTAATCTTTTCGAAATAACAAATAATTCGAAAATACATCAATCTAGTTACAAAGAACAATCGAAAACACAGAACTTCAAGAAATCCATTCATTATACAACTTAGCTAACAAATTGTCAATTGTAACGATTGTTATGCGGACCCTTATTTGCTCATTACGGGGTTCATAACATGGTCTTCTCTAGCAAATTAAACAATTTATTCTGGAAATAGGTAATTAGAATCTCGTTAATGTGCAGAACAACGACAATGCCCATATTTGGAATGGCATTACAATGTAACACTGCGTAAATAATCCGCATTTTGGTATGGAAATGGGTTTTGTTCAATACTTTGCTAAAACTCTCTCAAGTAGTTATTGCGATTTCAGTTTCCCAAACGCAATCATTACAGAGATAAATAGAATGGTTTTAATTTCTAATGGGTCACACCATGGCGATGTCTTTTCATATTGAAGGTGAATATACCCATTTCTTACAGTAAGTTACATTGTGATATTCCAAATCACTCATTCAAAGCTCCATTCATCACAGACACTCACTCCAATCACTCAAATACGCTCCGAAATTGTTCAAAATCGCTTCGTTCATAACGACCAACCATTCATTCTAATCGATCGTAGCAACGCACGATTTTATTAGTGGATGTGGATTTCAAAGCGTATGGTAAGTCCGAAAAGATAAACCTACAGGAGGAAAGTTTTTCACTTCAAAAGTGAGGTAATAAATAATTGCAAATTTCGTCCCACTTTAATTTCATTCAATACTCACCCCTATAACTCATTCAATATCATCCGAAAATCATTTCTCCTTTCACTGTTACGATGTTTTTAACTCTATGCGTGCGACGGAGAGTGGACCAAAGTACAAGTGTATCTTTTTTCACAACAGTCGCTGCTACTATAATATTTTGACAATCTGTTTCAAATGGGCTCCATGAATACAAAATGAAGAGCTGAATAAACAGTAGCACACGGGCTAAAGTCAATCTACATTTATCATAATAAACATCCTTATTCCGAGAAAGAAAAGTTTAACATAGGGGTTCCTACTGCGACTTTTTTTCTTTGAAAGTGTGTTTGTGTGTGTTTTTTTTTTTTTTTTTTTTTTTTTTTTTTACTTTAGGTTTGCTGTTTATGTTGCCTCTGATGCAATTGCTTTTGCTGTTGTCACTTCTGCTGCTTTTGTAATTGTTGTTGATAATATATAGAGGATAATCGTTTGTTTCAGTGTAAGATCGATTTATATTTCATTGAGTGTACAACAAAAGCTATGTTTTCACGAGTGGAAAATATAGCTTTTAACGATTATTCTATTTCTTTAATGCAAGAATGAGACAAAATGTGAAATTTGTAGGACATATTTTCGTAAAGCGCGTCATTTTGCGCGTGATTGCTATGAAACGTTCATTGTGACGTCGCTTATTTCGCCCCGCATAGATGACGTCAGATAGGATGAAATGCACAAAAGCAGGGTTTAAGTTTTTGACAATTTCACTGCTTTTGCGGTGATATTATCAAGTGATAATCTACCGTTATTTCTCGATAAACCACCGAAAAGCATTAAAGAATGTGTTTGAATCGCCAATGATCCCGTACGTAATAACGTTGACTTTCAAAAGCACACGAAAACGTTTCGAATATATACCGACTTGGTCATTCAGTGCTTAATGTGCGCACTTGCATCATGGTGGCTTCAACAAAAAGTAACGTTTGGTGACATATTGAGTAATATTGAATAAATGGTCGTTAAAAACGGAATTCATTTAACGAAAAGGATAAAAAAGGATGAGGTTTAAACATTCGGTATTTCATTAACGTAAATTTTATATTCCTTTTATATTTCGACCAGATTTTTTGCGAAAAATCGACAAATTACGTTCATTTGCATAGCTATATTACCAATATTAAAACAAATCGCGGAATGTAAGAAAACTTCAATGTAGTTATTTTACTCTCGTGACATATTGTAATTGAAATTTCGGGAATTTCAGCTTAAACGTACAAGTTATTTCTTTGCATCTTAAACAATAACTAATAGACCTCACTACATTCAACTTCCAAGATTCGAATTCTAGCTTAAAGAAATTGGGTTACAAAATTTTTAATAAATCACTGCTTTGCAGGCTAAATTCAACAATTTTCCACTTTGACCCACGTTACTTGACATTTAAACGTGATATTTTATCAACGCCACAATATCAAAGGCTGGAAATTCCAATAATTTTCGGCCCGTATAAAATGTATGACCTTTAGAGGCCTCACTTCCCAAATATAAGCCGATTTTGGTGTTTATTGCTGTTTGGAGTACTCAGTGGTCATTTCATCTCTAACTATTGGTCAGGTCGGTCGCGCGAGTCCACTGTCCCAGGGGTCATGGGTCAATCCGATTCAAATACTACAAGTCTCTCGTAGAGTGTCCATCTGTTTCGTGCTTTGACCGAATAATGTCCGCGTGAAGAAAGAATATAGAAACGATCTTGAAAAGGACCGGTTACACTATCAAGAAGGAAATAATATAGATATATATTTTGAGAGAGAATTTTCGAGCATTCGTGAAAGTAGGTTTCAAATATGAACAATACATCTTCCATTAAAAAGGTCTCAATGAGCAAAAAACTATGTTTGCTTAATTCAGGTTGTGAATAGGGAGGCCGCTTATAAAGCTGTATGTGTTTTTTCTGTCGTATTTAATAAAGAAGTATATTTGATGCACATGTATTGGAGAAGTTGAAGATCATTTTAAATGTCATTTACTTTCCAAAAACGCCCAGCAATATATGGATATACTTCTTTGCCGTTCTCGTAGGATTCTGAATGTAGAGAAGGGTCTTTGAGTTAAACGTTGTTTTTGTTGTTGTTGTTTTTTGGGTTTTTTTGCGTGTGTGTGTGTGTGGTTTTTTTTTGTTTTTTTTGTTTTTGTTTTTTTTGTGTGTGTGTGTGTTTTTTGTTTGTTTTTTGACTTTTTTTTTTAATATTTTGGAAGAGTAGCGGTTATCGTACATTTCTTAAGGTAGTAGACCCGTAATAGTTCCGCAACGTTTCGCAAGTAATGAACTCTCAGGACCACAATGGAAATAACACGGAATATTTCTTCTATGTGTTATCCTTGGAAGTAGGGCGCATAACATGTTTCTCTTTTTTCCTCTTAAGTAATCTGTGCAATATTTTTGTAATGTTATTCTTTTTATACCATGTTTTTACTATTTTACCTAAATGGAGTTATCATTATAATTAACAGTGTTAACCGAGGTTTCCTAATGATTTCATTAGGAAACCTCAGTTAACATTGTGAAAGATCATGAGTTCCGAAATATTGCAGAACTATTACAGGTCATCTACCTTAACTTGTAATTCCGTAATATATCTATATAGGGTTAAATAAGACATTTTGTAACTTCTATCAAACCACTGTACTTCCGTGAAGGAAAAATGACCACACGTTATTCAGGGTAACTGAATTTACAAGTGCCCGGACATGCCTTGACCACTCACATCAAAACGGCGATTTGACGGCCAAACAATGTCCATACAAAGGCCGACATGGTCATATTAGAGCGTCCAGCTTGATGAAATGTCATATTTTTTCTAATATCCTAGTTAAAACATCGTTGTCATAGTTATTGCTCCTTTATTAATGTCAATTATTTAAGACCCTTTGCACAAAACGGACTATCTGGGAACTCGATTAAAAGAAAATATTTGAAAAAGAGATTGGTTTCAACAGAGGTCAACTGGAGATCGCATTTCAAAAATTCTCATACACGAAGGAGAAAAAAATCATTCTAGATTCGGAAATCCAGCCAAAATACGCAAAGTTTCGACCCTAGTCAGCCTGCGCATTCCGCGCAGTCTGACAAGTATCGTCACTTTACGCAAAACCATTAAGTTCCCTTATCACTTGACATGTCACAAAATGTCACACTTTTTCCAATATCCCACTTTAAAAAAAAACCTGTCATTGTTATTTCTACTCCATTTATGCCAAATATTTACGGTTCTTTAATGCTTTTCGGTATTTATCAAGAAATAACGCTAGATTATCATTACTTACCAGTAATATTATCAAAATCTTATATCCCGCATTTGTTCATTTTGAACACCTGATATGACGTCGTCTAAGCGCAGCCAAAAAAGTGACGTCATCATAGACGTTGTAAGGAGATCACGCGCAAAATGGCGCGCTTCAAGAAACTGTGTCCTAAAACTTTCACATTATGTCTCATTTTTGCAGTAAAAAAGTAGAGAAGTCGTTTGTTTTTCGAGTAAGATTGATTGATATTTCATTTCGTGAACAAGAAAAAATATATTTCAATCGTGGTTCTGCCCCTCGTGAATATAGCTTTTGTTGTTCACTCAATGATATATAAAACGGTCTTACACTGAATCAAACGTTTATCCTCTATTTATCCTTTTTGTAGTAAAAAATAGAAAAGTCGTTTGTTTTTCGAGTAAGATTGATTGATATTTCATTTCGTGAACAAGAAAAAAATAGATTTCACTCGTGGCTCTGCCCCTCGTAAATATAGCTTTTGTTGTTCACTCAATGATATTTAAATCGATCTTACACTGAAGCAAACTTTTATCCTCTATTTATCTCACATCAAATAAACATCATTATGATAGTCTTACGTATACGATAGAGCTCTATACATTGTGTCGTCATTTGACGACATTGTGTCGTCATTTGACGACAAACCCTCGTCACTACAATTTAAATCATTTGCTCCGTTCGTACTAAATATTAACAAACTCGTTGGGAAGAAGTGGCTTGGAATGGGTAAACAATTTCACGACAAATTTGATATTGATAACATATTCTTGGGGGAAACAAAAGTGGACTGTTCCCTTTTGTTTCCCTTACCCATGTACATGTTTTTCCCTATCAAACCAGTAAACTGAACAGTGAAGCGCTTTTCTATTTCTTAATTTGAATCTAGTTTCATTGGTATAACATTGATAAAAAAGAAAACATGATTATATATTTTCAAATGATCAATACTTTGAGATATCATTAAAACGATTTCTGAACTTAGAATATCGATATGCGTTTAAATAGCGTTTACTCATCAGTAACAAACCAGATTGTTAAAGTCAACGCAACGCAAAGTTGTATCAGTTTTGTGCGTAACGTCAATGCTAATTAAGATTCATGCGATTTAATTGAAAAAATGCCCCAAATACAATTTAATTATTTATGCTTAATATAAACACTGATTAGTTCATACAATAAAGTGGTCTTTTTTATTTTCCCAAAACTTATACCAGTTTCAAGAAAATTCAAGTTTCACTGTCACCGTTCGGAAGACGTATCATTTCACATGAAAATGAATAAACGAGGGTCAATTTAAAGATAATACAACGTACCTAATAATTTCTTTAACACTCATTCAACTAATTTGAAATTCTGCGTACATAGATATATTTATGTATTTGACCAATTGCTTAGTAGCTCTCATGTCCGAAAACTCAATGACGTCAGAGCAAGACGTTTTTACATGACGTCACATAAGACGTCATGGACACGGTCAAATGTAAATACAATGAATGCCTATGACAAGGTAACCTTTAAGTAGAAATACTTACTACGCACCTAGAACCTTGAGGATCTTGTGGAGTACTCTATACTTAAGTTTCAAACAATTCTAAAGACACGTTAGAAAATTAGCTTTTAGTGCGTATCTTCCTATAACGCGAAATCCCCCCCCCCCCACCAGCACGACTTCCAAAATTTTGTTTGTTGTTTTTTATTTATTTATCTTTTTCTTCTTTTGTTTTTTTTATTATTATTTTTTATGTGATTGAATAATATTTTAAGCTCAATTTCTCTTTTAAAAAAAATCAATAAACTGACAAAAAGCCATACATGGCATGTGAATGTGATTCATCCTTCATTGTAAAGATATACAGACGGATATGCGTGTTAAAAGAAACATTCTTTTTTTCCTTTTAGTGATACACATAGAGGATATTGAATGAGTGGTCATGGAATACCGAATTTATTAAACGAGTCATCTATAAACAGATAAAAACGAGGCTGTGCCGAGTTTTTATCTGTTTAAAGATGGCGAGTTTAATAAATTCGGTATTTTATGAGCACAAATTTGCTATTCTATTTATGACATGACCCTCATTTTTACGAAATTTCGTCAAAATTATTGAAATTCAATATTTCAATTTTCCGCGAAACTAATAACGTCGTTCAAAAATGGCGTCACAAAATATACATTATGACGTCATTTTCGCGGTTACAAAATAGCGTTGCTTTTCGCTCTGAGCTAATTTGCATAGTTATTCCACTAGTGTAATAACACCCGTGTAATAACAAAAATATTTAACGGGGTTATTTCACCCCCGCGACTAGTACACTAGTGTAATAACACCCGTGTAATAACAAAAATATTTAACGGGGTTATTTCACCCCCGCGACGTAGGTCATATTATAAATGTAGGCGTACGTATTTACATAGGGGTCCGAATTTTCTCGCCCCCTTCCCTACCACCATAAAGACGAATAATATAAACTTTATATTAATGGCCTATATGGTTGTCTAGTATAAAAATTAATATCATTGGTCTATATGGTGGTGCGTATTTATATTATGGCCATCTGTAAGGAATATAAATAAACATGAGTCATGGTAGAGAACTCAGTAAAACACAGTTGTTGCCATATGGAAACGGTTATTTCCCATGAATGCATTACGCGTATTTTAGATTATTTTTCGTTGGGTCAATTCTTAAATTTTTTATTTACCTGAAGTTACGGGGCTTAAGGCTAAAATTAATTAGACTACACATTTCTTTCGATACTCATCGAAATAATTTCAAGGTATCTACATTGAAATAATCACCGCACTTCGGTTTCTGCCAATTATTGTTTATTGAAAGTCGTACAAAATTTGATCAGTTTGGATACCTGCAACACTGGTACAATTTACTTTTTTAGGCTAAATTTTCTATAAAAATTGCTATTTACTGTTTTTTAGACTCAATTGGGGGAGGGGGGGGGGGGGGGGGGGAGAGGTACCACCGACTGACAAATCACCGCTTCATTAAGGTAGTGGAACCGTAATAGTTCCGCAACATTTCCGACCATATGTTCTTTCACAATGTTTACCTAGGTTTCCTAATGAAATTATTTGGAAACCTCGGTTAACATTGTTAAAGATCATTACTCCTGATATGTTGCAAAACTATCCCGGGTCTGCTACCTTAATCTGAGGCTTGAGCTGGCTCGGTATGATTCATTTATTTTCTAAAGCTGGGTGTTTTTTTGTCCTCATCATGGTTGTTTGTATGGAGTCGAACGCCAAGTTCTATATATTATTGTAAAATTGCTGCCAATGATCCCAGTGACCTTTGTCAAATGTCGGGTGAAAGTTAGCCGTGAATGAGATTGAAAGCAGAGCCCAAACCGCCAAAGAAGAAGTAAATATACACAAATATCAATAATTAATTTCAAATATTTGTTTTTGTACAGAAAACGACATATTGACCAAGCTGTGGCTACGGCGTTAAGATCGCCTTCCAACGATTCATTCGTTGTTTCATATCCTGTACTATACTCGGATGAAAAAAAGTTTAGTCAGCATGTGCGTTTCTAATTAACGCGAACCCAACTTGAAATGGCATTTTCTGAAAGTGTGCCAAGATTGATCACCAAATATTTAACTTGTTTCTTCAACTCATGCAACAAGCAGAGTCTTGTAAAGACTGCATCAAAGAAAACATCATTACGTGCACTTGCTGTGCTAAACAATTGAGGTACAGTTTAGCAAGAATGTTTGATTTTGAGGGCCTTTTTACCACAAAGCAATAAACCGACCCGAAATTAGGTCTGCATGGGATATCATTTTAACGGGCTCATTGATAGCGTAAATGTCATTGTCGGAAGGCAGCATGTGCACGTGAAAAGGGCTGCAATTAAATTGCCCTTTTTATGTGATGCACGATTTATTGGTCGCTTATATAAGCTTTTATCAAAAGACTTAGTGAACAAAGAGCGGAGTAAGTCTACCCAGAAAGCCGAAACTCCCGCGTTGTAGACTTGCCGTTCGTTATGACGCCATTGATGTAGCAACGTCGATAAGCCTCTGATCTGTTTAACTTCTTTATAAATCCGAGTTCGTTAGGATCTTGGTTGTTGATTCAGAAGTTGCATTTTCGAGCATTGTCTCAACCAGATTCTGTCCAACACTTGAAAAAAAAGCGACTTTATTGTGCATCTAGATTTATTTACTTAATTTCGTTTTCGGCATGAATCTAAAGATTGGTGGGACCATTTATTAACCTTTTTATTGCATTCTTTTGAAATTCAGAGAAAAAAGTGGTTACTTTATGTAAGAGAACGAAAGTCGTAATTCACATTTTCAACAACCAAAAGAAACATCAATAGAATGCTATAAACATGCGAAATTTGACAAAAAATTCAAAAGATGGTGTATTTACCATAAACATTTTAAAAATGACCCTTCAGTAAGTTTCACCTATCTTATAAGCTGAAAACTTAAATTTCTGTTCGAAAATGAAAACTGATCAAGGGCGTAGCTCCCATTACGCATATTACGCAATTGCGTAATACAAATATTTTTTCTTTCGAAAAATCCCGTTCATGAATGATCATAACATCGAAACTACAGCTTATTCAAGCTGTAGTTACGATGTTTGATTATTCATCCGCGTTCAAATCATGTAAACGGGGAGCGGGTGGAGGGCATTAGTCTTCAGTCACTGCCCACATATCGCCTCTTTCCTATTTATTCTTTGGTGGTCGCCTTCGAAATGCTTAAAAATTTCAAAGATCTAGCTACGCCTACGCTGATTGATATGAGTTTAAAGATTTCGGTTTCTGACTGCCTCGAAGAAACTGTAAGTAAATTGATATTGATAAGACACTAAGAGTTTCAGGGGGTCATCAACGAATATCTGCAGTAAGAAGCTTACATGGAAACGAACTTCAGTAAGACACTGTGTTTTGTTATCAAATTGTATTATGCCCAGTTTTATTCTTCGCGATGCTTATGACGCCATGTAAATCCACGTGCGAGATGACGCTGCGCCCTTATAATTCCAGAGCTCTATTCCGTAGACTCTCCGAGATATCCCGATTACTTCGCCTCCAACCGCGAACCTTCGGCGATACTACGGAATAGAACTCGGGAATAGTGAGGAAGCAGACATTAAAGCGCGTCATATTTCACGTAGGTCCATGAGGATTATAAACATTACTGATGATTACATCGCAAAAAACCCAAAATGAACGAAAGGTAAAAACTGGATCATTTATAATTTGATAACAAAACGCAGTGTTTTGTCATCAAATTGTGATATGCTCAAAAGATGTCCACAAACAATCAGAATGCATAAACAAGATGTGTTTTTCTTGAAGCGTTTTAACAGACGTACCACCAGAAACCGAAATTATCAAAGAAAAAGACCCAAAATTACTACACTTATGTCCAGTTTACGGAAAAGTCCATGCGATGTTCCGAATGCTTCGCCTCATCATAACGAGCACGCCTCCCCCCCCCCCCCCCCCGCCAAGTCACGTCGGCACTCATTTCCGAATTCTTTCTCCCACCATTGGAAGGATATTCGTAAACCTATTCGGGAAGAGTTATCCCGAGACTCTGAAAGGATTTCGAGGTAATACTTGTGTAAGACATATCAGTAATACATGGTAAGGTGCTCAAGTCTCTGCTTTATTACTGAAAATGTGTTAAAAGTGAAACTGAACCCCATTCAAAGAAACGGTCAAAAAGAAAATAGAGCCGTATCACACCAGACGAAGATTGCTTAAGTCTACCATTAACAAAGTCCAATGCTTCTGCTATAATCTCCATTGTATTTGTCTGTTAGCGTACAGTATACAGTAACACCGGAAATTGACAAGGTGAATAATTTTTGAAAGATTTTGAAATTGTATTGAATGAAGGAGAGGAGCGAGTTTATAATGAAATTTTAAGGGGGGAGATGTTTCATAACCTCCCTTTAATTAATCAGCGCATTTGTGCATCTTTTCTTTTCGGCCTAAACAGACGCTTTGAAATCTACATTTGGTAAAAGAAGCGCAATAATTTGATCGATTTGAATAAAATGTTGTTGGTCTTTATTAACCCATGTCATGCTGAATAAAAATCTTTGCAAAATAAATGTAAAATCAAAGTGCTAAAAGCACTGGTAGTTACCAAATGTGAGTGAGTATTGATTTCAGAAATGCATTGTTTTACACCTTTCTGGTTTGAAAATGAAATTCAGGTGGTATGAACTATGATCAGACTGCACATATGTGCAGGCTGATCTTTGTCTATACCTCCTGTCAAAGCAGGAATATTCCCGGTTCAGCATGGCAAGGGTTAACGTTTAGAAGCTTTTTTTAAAACAACTTTGGGGCGTGATGGTTTTTTTTTTTTTGTTTTTTGTTTTCTTCTTTTTTTGAGTGATTGGAATGAACTTTTGGAGCGCTGAGCAAGTTTTTTTTAAAACGTTTTGGTCGAGATGAGTGTATATTTCACGATATGATCAACTGTGTCAAATCTGATATTTTGTTAAATTGGAGTATATGCGTTATTCTGCGATATAAATGAACTGGCAGGGCGGGGCTTAGTCGTGACGTAATTCGGCGAGTTTACTTTCCAATAGTTTTGGTTCATTGAAAAGTAAGTCGACAATAATCGTGAACGCATGCAAATAACTGTGTCCTAAAACCTAGAGGATTCACGTGCTAAGAGGGAGTGAACACATTTCATCCTTTGGTTACCAAACCCTCGTAACTTCAGCTTGATTTAGCTGAAGTTACGAGGATTTCGGTTACCAATCGACGATTAAAGGTATCTAGTTATTTATATCGACTCTCTTTAGAAGTAAGTTATTTTAAATAAAAGCTTATTTACCTTAACCTTAATTGCAACGACCCGTTATTATTCATCTAAAATGAACTGGCACTCATTAACTTCCGTTATTGCTCGAGTATTCCCGTAGCGTAACTCAATTTCGTTTCAATTCTTACTTATATTATTTCAAATACTTTCATAAAGGCACGATAGAACAGTGGTTACAGACGCCTTCCCGAACACTGATAACTTGTCGGATCGAGTTCAATTCCCAACAGAGACACATATCATAATCATTGTGATTATAACTAACATAATGATTTTTTTCGGGGTTTTTTTGTTGTTGTTGTTGTAATTTTTAAAGAAATGCGTTTCTTTGTTATTATTTTGTCATTAGTTCTTTGTCCGTTACGATTAATATTTTTTATTCTTACATCATTCATTTTTGGTTGTTTGCACTTACCAAGATTACTGGATTCTGATCGGGACAAAGATTTGTTTTATACCTCAATGAAAAAAAACATAATAAGTTTTAAGTAAGCTTGTACCAAAAAGCAGTCCGATCAAAGAACTCATTTGCTTTATGACATTGAATTATATAATATCATCGGAAAAGAATAGAGTTAAACAGAAATTCGATTTACGTGTTCAAACCCAGTATATGTTTTTAATTTCATACCGTCATAAATTAAAAAAAAATGCCTCTGCATCTCTTAAATATAGATCCAGATTCATTTCAAAATCTAAAATTATTTTCAGTAATTTTCAGTGATTTATGGACAGGACTTTGCAATGGTCAAATTGAGGCTGGCGGAAAGACTGTGCCGAATACCAATAGTCTTTTGTCAACACTTTTCAAAAAAAATGAAAAAAAAAAAAAATAATCAAAATCTGTACTCAAAAAGGGGTAAACCTAAAAAGAAATAGAAATATTTCTGGTCATGGTCCGACTTGACCTCGTGACCTCCCGATTATAGGAACGCACCCTAACCACCACCGTTAAATTTCCGTATGTACTATCAGCTGTGAAACATATTCTTAGCTCTTAACCTCGCGAGTATAAGTCTATATTAAGAAACATTTACCGACTATCAATAGGGGTCAAAAGGAATATTTAATGAGTGCCAGGTCATTGTAGATAAATAATACTTAGCCTCCGCCCTGCCAGGGCATTAAGGTTCATGTAAAGTGGTTGAGACCCAATATTTAGGGCACTTCATTAGCCAAGAAAAAGCAGTATGTCCAGGTATATTATATATCGAAACGAAGCTATTCGTGAGCACAAGCAGTTAGGCAACATACGACCGCCATAGCTATAGCGGTATAGCCAAAAATTGTGGAAAAGGGTAATTTTGTACAGAACAAGCAACTGCATGACGGTTGCATAAAATTGCCCCGTATTTTAACAAAGTACAGTCAGAAGTACTATCCAGGTAGTGCTACAACCTTAGATATAAAACTCAGTCTCAAAAGGCTCTTTTGAAACAATCAATTTCCATTTATTTTGTCAACATACATGTCAAACCGGTTTGGTCTGTTTTCAAAATAGATGTAAGGTATGGTGCAACATCACACCATGATATTGTGAAATATTTTCTGCGATTTATTTCAAATTATAGTTTTTTTTATTCAATGATCAACAATATTACTATATATTTATCATTCATTGAAATAGAAATTGATATATTGCTAAACAGCCTTACAGGTATATAAACAATTAATGTCTATTTATGTTGTGATAACACACCATACCCTAAAAAGATCTACACGTTTACAAAATTAGAATGACATAAATGACATATGTGTTTATAAAATAAGTCAAATAAATTGCTTGCATAACTACGTTTTGGGGCTGAGTTTTATACCAATGGTTGTAGCACTACCTGGATGGTACTTTAGGCTAGACTTTGTTAGAATATGCGCCAATTTTATCCAACAGTCAGGCAGTTGCTTGTTCTGTACAAAATGACCCTTTTCCACAATGTTTTGGCTATACCGCTATAGTTATAACAGTCTTATGTTTTTCAACTGCTTGTGCTCATAAATAGTTTCATTTTGATATATAATATTCCCGGACATTCTGCTTTTTCTTGTCAAATGAATACCCTTAAAATTGGGTTTCAAACACTTTACATGAACCTTAATTATGGTTTATACATTTCCAACAATTTCTTGTGTACACTATGGACGGTCATTAAGCAGGCTAAACGGTAACACAAAGCAACAGAAATATTTTGGTAATAAAATCATCTCTACGAAACCATTACGCTTACTCTCCGTTACAGACAGGGGCGTAGTGGTAGGTAATATGGCAAATCTGATTTTAATCAGATTGAGCGAAGACTTTGATCAGACTGTGCGGATGCACAGGCCTATCCGAGTCTTCAAGTTGAGCAAATTGTGAAATTATTGGAAATGTCACGCATGGACTCATACTTCTTTCTTGTAGGCGGCCAGAGCTAGGTTCTGCTGCTTTCATTTTTTTTGTCCAAACCTTTTGTCCGAGCATTCGAAGGTACGTGGTTTTAAGTGAGTCGTTATGGTATAAAATCGAGTATTTTATACAATTAATTTGGTCGAAGATTTTTAATTCCTTGGGATATCAAATATGAGTGTATTTTGTCTTTGTTTAAAAATCGTTTTGCCAGATAAATTATACATGTCGTCATCTATTTTGAGACGAACCCCATATTCACACATTTAGACCAATCAAAAAGCATTGATTAACGAAGTCGTTATGAATTTCACGAGGAAAACTAGATAAGCAGGCGAGTAATAACGGTACAAATCACGTGATATATATAAGTTAAGGATGACATAAACGTCGATATGCTAATTAGCACGTCCAAATAAGGAAGAATGGACATTTCTTCTGTCAAATGTTTAGTATAAAAACCACGTGTTTTTACTATTGTTTACATCTTGTTTAAACCAAACAGCCTTCTTCGACCCTCGTGTTTAAGAACGGAAAATGTGAAAATATTAACATTAACTAGATAGACATAATCACTATTGAAATCATTTTATTTTCAAAAAATATTTGGAATGGTATTATGTTGAAATCAAGATTTTACCACATAAAAGTTGCTAATTCAAACTCGATTTTATGCAATTGATGAAAAGGTCGGTCCATATTGAAGTCAAACGGACTATAATAAACCTTATTAGACCATGAGCTTTATTTGCAATAGGTAAACCGGCTCAAACATTAGGATTTATGAGAGGTATCTTCATTAATCATAGCACGATGTTGCATTGTTAAAAGTCTTAGGCTCTCAATATTCACTGCATGTGTTGGAAGAGAGTTAACCATTCTTCTTTGGTTAGGTTCATTTATGGATGCATGTGTATATCCAGCTGGTATGGTTGACGGTGAGAGTAAACTTGCCGTCTCAATTCTTTCGTGTACTTCATTTTGAGAAATTTTTCGAAAGTTCTTGGGTGATGAAAGCATTTCAAGGTGTGTTGGGTACATATCTAGATTTCTTTGGTAGTGTTGGCGTATATCACCTTCGGTGTCGTCCTCTGAAATAAGTGGATATCATATAATACCGATGGGGTTATTTCAAAATCGTTGTTTAAATATCTGTAATAAATAATGAGAAACTAAATAAAAGTATGATAAATGTACACAGAACAAATGGACTAGCTAAATACGAGACTTAGGTATTGCGTCATTAAATGGAAACCAATACAGACTTCATCGGATCATAAATTACAAAATCAACGGGTATCAAAACATTCCAAGATACAAATATCCTACCTGTTTTCACTCTCGGAATATCAACAGCTTTTGAAGTATATGTTGTTGATCTTGAAACAAGGTGTTCTTGTTCAACAGGTAAAGTTTGGTCGGCTTGTGGTCCAGAAGTCGCCCTTTTGAGCTGGATTTCTTCATTAATATATTCGATTTCTGTAACGGTTGGTTTTGACATATGTCCATCTTTTGTGTCCACGGGGGTGCAGGGTTCAAAGGTGTCAGATTGACTATGACTTTCTTCACACGTTTTGCTTCTTTTTCTGTATTTTGCCCGTCTGTTTTTGAACCAGACCTAGAAATCAATACTCAATTGTAATATTTTTATTGCATTTCATCTCGGTTGTTTTTCGGTAAAAAAATTGAGGTATAACTATATCATACATAGTCGTCGTCATCACTCGAAATCATTTTTTTGATGTCCGTGATATTCGTTTTCAACTTAGAATACACGAATGTGTTTGTGTTAATACTATCAAAAGAGCAACATCTAGTATCAAATGAGATAACTCTACCCCCATTCTTTACCAACATGCTCTTTACGATTGTCCTTTTAATCCACTTTCCACCTCATAACATACGAACTGTGGTACCAAAATACGGTGCTTTTTCGGCTATGAGTGGCTTGATAATGGATATAATTCGAAATCTAAAAAATGGCACAAAAAATAAAACATCCATTAACAATGAATATTTCTTGCGCGCAAATAAAAATGAAATAAATCAAAATGAATGAGAAATTGAAGACTGAAATTGCAGTCCCCAACTTCTTGAATAAAAACTTCAATGCAAAGTAATCTACGTTGTTATAAAGAATTTATTGTTAGATCAAATTTGTTCTTCAAAAGTACCAGTGTTTTGATCTTATGAATTAAAAGACGAAATTATGAAACTACCTCCCAAACAATCGGTGTATGTAGCCATACCTGTATTCTTGCCTCTGGTAGGTTTGTCATTATCGCTAACCGCTCTCTCATCACCACGTCCGGATAGTGTGTCTTCGAGAAGGTCTTTTCCAAAGCTGACAATTGTTGGTTGGTAAAGGCGGTTCTACTTCGTCGTTGTTTTCTATGTGGGCCGTATCGAGCCTCGAATATCATATCTGAAAATACAGGCTTTATTTTTTTATATTTGAAAATTGTAAAAAAACATTGAATTCTTTAAATCTAAGTTTCATCTTTATTTTTTATTACTCTCTTTCACACTTTCGATTTTTAACCGATATTGTTATTCTTGTACTTGATGAAAGGTAGGAAAAACAACTTTTGACTAAACATTGACTAATTTTTTGTTCAAAATTGATGATCATAAGTACTTTCAAATGTCTTCTTTGGTCATATTCCTTCTAAAACATTCATGTTTTTCTATACAGGTGCTAATAGTAATAATAAGGATCTGAACGTTGTTTTTCCCGAAATCCCGCTGTTCAACAAAGCTATATCATTGGCATTATTAATTTTTGTTTTGAAATATTGTGTAGAAAACAAGGTTTTTCGTCGGTATTCTGTTTTGTTTCGAACATTTATCGTGTAGATTATTGGGTCTTCCTCAGACATTCTGACTCCCAAAAAGTTTGTCAAAATGTGACCCGTAAAACGAAAAAAGACCATGCGTGAACTCCGTCAAACAAATAATTGAAAGAGGTTGGTTCAACTACATGTCAATTAGAAGTCGTATTTCAAAAATTCTTTCATGGGAAGGTAGATTGATCATTCAACATTCAGGAAATTAGTAAAATGTGGCGAGTTTCGACCAAAGTCAGTCTGCGCAGTCCGCGCAGTCTTACTAGAACGACGTTTTACTCACTAACCAGAGAGTCCCTTTTGCCAGACGGGCAGCACCATTGTTTTGATGCATCAACCTCTTTTTTTTTTTAATATTTCAGAATCGGAGCACAGAAATAGATGAAGACTACAAAGAGTTTATCAAAGAATATGAATACAAACATTTTATAGGTCTACATACATATTTAAAACCAAACATATACAGGGGTGTTCTAGAAGTTAGTTACATTGGTGGAATCGCCCGTAAAACAGAACCATGAAAAATCGTTCTTTCCATCAGCTATTAACTTATGGAATGAGCTTCCTAATTCTATTCCTTATCTTTCTTTAAATCCTTGTCACAATGTACGTTTCCTAACCACGAGGTATTTTTATTTTGTTTGAGAAAGATATTCGGTGTCTATCAAACGAGATTACGCAACCAATGTAGCAATTTAACCCTGGCCTTTTCATCAACCGTTGATATCCCGACCAAGAGTATAATTGTGGATTTCCAATTGAGGATGTGGACCATTATTTTCTAATGCCCGAAAGAGTTAAAATGTTCCACAAATTATGCCGATTCCGTCCTCTATACTATTACTTTATGGTTTATCCCAATTAAGTTGAGAAGAAATTCAACAATATTTCTATGTGTTCAAAATTTTATCAAAGAAACCGAAAAGTTTAAATTATAAAGCGTCGAGCAGTAATTTTGCTTAAACTTCGTGTGATCCATGATCGCGACCTGTATCCCGACAGACGTTTCTTAACACCATCCAAACTTTTTTACGATCCCCTTATTAAGCGATTTTCTTCTTTCTTCAAACATTTCATTAATTAGTATGAAAGTTTCACCTATACCGGTTTGATTCCATAATTGGACACATTGTTTTCTCATTCTTATTCTATCTTTCTTAAGTCATTCTCTATAATGAATGCAGAAGACTTTGGTTTAAACTTAACTTTTGGTCACATACAGAAGAATAAAAAATCCAAATTTGACCAATGTACTTGTTGTTCTTATTCCGACACCCCACTTCCTAATTCCGACACTATTTGTCCCTTTTTTTCATGAAGAGCTCTTCTTAAGTTTTAAATTATTCAGTTACAATCTATGAAGAAAGTCCAAGGTCTTCTGGAACACCCTTCCTACTAATACATTACTGTATATATGTCGTGTTTGAGCATACATGTATAGTAATTAGCTGTAATTTCAATTTTATAACAATGGCAAGAACGAAAAAATAGATAAGAAGAGGCAATCAACAGTTGAATTTGTATCGTTTTAAAGACATATCTAGTGATGTTGTTTTTATTATTATTATTTACTTTATTTAGATCTATTTTTTTTTTTTTTTTCGAAAGAGTTCACTTTGATTGTTGTATGTGTACATTACTTACAACTTTTAACTAGACATACGTTGTTCAATATACATGTATTTCAAAAAGGAAGAGTTTTCTTACCAGCCAGCCTTTCCGCTAGAGAGAATGTATGTAAATGAGGAGGAAATCCCTGGCTGTATGTCGGCACCATCATCCGGGGCAGATAAAGATGCGGCGACATCATTGATGACATCAGAGGTGACGTCAAAGGAGACGAAGGTGGCATCCCAAACATATTTGGTCCAGCACCATACGGCAGCGGTAGTCCATCAAAGTTCTGCATGTCTGATACATGAAAATGGTATATTATATCAATCAAAAGTTTGAAAATTTACCTTGTTAAGTTGTCATTTATTCATTGATAATAATACATTTCTTTTGCGGTCTGTATATTCATAGTCATGATTTTGACACCATAAACTAAAAATGAACTAAAGAGTCGATCAGATTTCCAAGTAATTAATAACGAGTGAGTTGTGTTTTAAAATTCCTTTGGTCAAAACTGTAGAAATGCTAAGTTTAATGAATCAGTTTTGAACTTTTTATTAAAAGATGATACCAAGTACCAGGCTAAATTATGAACATGTATGTTATTCGTTTGAGTTTATTTATGCACGTTTTGTCGCAGAATTTAAAACATATGAAAATAGTTCATTGGTTAAGACTTTATCAAATTAAAGCAATTGATTAAAATAGGTTAACAACCTATAAATTCAAATTCACATATGCCATTACACATGAATCGTTATCCTTTATTGCAATGTCATAAGTATTAGGTCTACTAGTATTTAGATCTATATAGAGAATAATTGTTTGTTTCAGTGTATTATCGATATCTTTTTCATTGTGTGAACGACGAAAACTATAGTTTCACTTGTTGCGAAGCCATGAATAACAATGTAGATTTTGTTGTTCACGGAATGCTTTTGTTGTTCACGAAATTAAATATTTACAGAACTTCGAAGAAAAACAAATGGTTATTCTATTTCTTTTAAATAAAGAAATGTTCGGACAAATACTTAAAGCGCGTCATTTTTACGTTATTACTAGCCAACGTCATCATGTCGTCATTAAGATTTGTTCATTCAGCCCCGCTCAGATAACGTCAAATAGAGCGGAATTAATAAAAGCAGGGTATATTTTTCGATAATTTCATTATTTTGGTGGTGATATTATTGAGTAATAGTCTACCGTTATATCTCGATAATCCATCGAAAATCATTGAAGAAATATATAATACATACTAAGTGTTTTGTATGAGAAAAAACATCTAACAAGGTTGGGGCAATTGATCATTGTCGATGCTCTGCCGAGACAATTATCAATTCTCACAACCGAGTTAGATATATTTTTCATTCAATATATTTAGTATGTATTATATTTATCTTATAACCTCTATTTGTCTTGTTTTCGACCATGTTTCTTACTGAAATGAAAGTTTCTAAAAATAACCGCACTATATCAATGTTCTAAAAATAACTATGTGATATCATAAAAAATATCATACAGGATGTTATCACATAGATATTTGTATAGTTATAAGATAAAAAAAAAAGATATACTGCCGGTACTTACTTTTAAAATAATTTATCGTCCTCACTAGACTATCATCTCAAATTAAATGTAAATTATTCTTAATCGTCAGATTTGGAATCGAGATGAGACATGCTATACGAGGGCTTCCCTTTTCAAGTATTTGTTTAGAAATACTTAATATTTAAAGTGATTAGCGCTTTTAAAACCTTCGCTAACCAGTTTACCGAAGGGATTTGCCACCGACGAGAAGTGTGTATTTTACCATAACGCTTTCCATCATTCGAAGACATCTAGACAAGCAATTTGAAATAAGTGATCAAAGATCAATTCTATATTGTAAATGATAGGACATTGCGGTTTCTCAAACCTTATTCTTGCCAGAATAGTCATTTTGTAATTTTATTTCTTTAAAATTACATTTATTTCCAGGTAAAATCAACGATCAAGTTTGAAAAAAGAACGTGCTATCCGCCTATCCCGAACCTAAGATGTGTTTGTATATTAATAATACGGGTTTTTTAAAGAGCCCGCTCTCATTGGGCAAGTCATTATTAACACAGCTATACTTTGTCCGTGTTAGTGCGTTAATTGGTTGATGCCTTTTATTTGTATAAAGTTAACAATATCGTGAAATTGACAAGGTGAATGCTTTTGGAGAGATTGAGGAATGAAATTGAATGAGTGTGTGGAGCGAGTTTTGAGTGAATTTAATGGGAGGTAATCCAATGTCGCTAATTTTGTTCAGGATGAACAAAATTTGCGACATTGGATTACATCTCTTTAATAGAAGTTCTTTAGATAGCTTCATATTTCGTCAAGAACCTTATTTAGACGCTTAAATTTGAATTATGTCAGTGAAATCGCGATTTTTTTTCAGTCATTTTTTTTTAATTACGTTTTTGATTCTATATTTTTCAATGGGTTTGAGCGTTTTTGAATAGTTTGAGTGAATGTTTGGAATGAATGAATGAATGAATGAATGAAAGAAAGAAAGAATGAATGAATGAATGAATGAATGAATGAATGAATGAATGAATGAAGCGCTGAGTTAGCGATTTAGAATGGTTTTGATTGAGGTGGATGTCAATTTCACGATGTATCTAACTGTACCAAATTAACCATCAGTCCGTTCTATAGTTAATTACATCACGAAATTGACATTTATCCCAATCAACCCAATTCGTAATCGCTCACTCAGCGCTCCAATCATTCATTCAAAACACTCAAATCATTCAAAAACGCTTCGAAATCAGAAGAAAGATAAGATCAACAACTTCAATCAAACTATAAATATAGCTAGAAAAAATGAAGATTTAACTGACATAAATGAAATTATAAACATCTGATTGGTTCTTGAAGAAATGTTAAAAAGCTATTTATATAACTTTTATGCATATTAAAGGGAGATAATGAACGTCGCATATTTGGTTCATCCTGAACAAAATTAGCGATATTGGATAACCTCCCATTAATTTCACTAAAAAAAACACTTTTTCATTTAATTTCATTCCGAAATAATTCCAAAATCAGTCACTTTTCAAATTCACGGTGTTGTTAACTGTATTTAGTCCCGACTACAACTCTAACATTTACTTGATGTTACTAACATGTGGATTTTCGAATGTCACACACAATAGCATGGGCAATCGTTTGTCCGAATCATAACTACCATCTTATGGTTGACGTTCTCTTTCAGAGGAAGAGAATGCGTCAAAGACGACAACATTAAGTGAAGGGAGATAGGATGTGCCCAAAAGGATTGCCAGTAACCAAGTAAGAAATTAATCCGCCAATGTTTGTAAATTAAACGTAATCCCTATCTCCTTACTGATTAAACCTCGCATCAACTATGGAAATATGCCAGAAGTACATATCATATTACCAGCTAATTCACTTTAAGACCAAATAACCTTGCCACCCGGATTAAAATCCTTCTGTTAAAGGACAGAGCGTATTTTTAGAGAAAATGTATAGTTCGCGAGGGACAGGGACGTTGTTAATCATTTGTGAAAATTTGGTCGCACAGTGACGGTACATTTTCTTTCGTTTGAAAGAAAAATCTGTCATTTCGTGTTTATAAGCGAAAAGTTGTAAATTCGAAATATTGTCATGCAAAAGATACGAACGTATTGTCAAACATTTGTATCATTGTTTTATTAACAAATTGAAAGATATTGTGATAAATTAAAACAGCTAAAGGATATTTTCTATCCATTCCAGTGGCCTTTTCCCACTAAAAATGAACTAGCAGAGACTAGTCAGGAGTGATTGATCATAAAAGAAAGTCACGTAGAAGATTTATGATAATATAGGGCTAATCCGCGTTTTTAAATCGTACTGCGAAGCAGTAGATTTATATCTACCGTTTTTCAGAAATCCAGTCTGTTTGACCCAGTACATTTTTACCATTATCTTCTGAGCAATGTGTTCAAACCAAATTATGTGTTTTCAAACACCGAAGAAACGGCCTTTTCAGTCACAATCTACAAACTTTGTTTATACCTTATTTACTTTTCGACAAATAGAGAAGAGGCTAATACAAAATTTGATGTAATTTTCGCTTTTAGTAATTACCAGTTAGTATTTTCAGTGTTTAGAACAAGATTTTCGGTTGAGTAAAGGAGTTGAAACGTACAATACGTTAACTGTATAATTAATTTGTAGCACTTACAATATTACTGCTCTGAACTTTCTCGAACGGTCATTTACCAGTTGTAGGGCTGACAACCAATCAAATTCTGTTATGATTATCACTCGGTCAAAACCTACGCGTAAATTCAGACCACGTGTAAATTCAGATGGACATCGTCTGCTCGAAATGTGTCAATTAACTTGTTTGTCATTAGTCAATAGTCGCCTGCACTCAAACAGGGAGCGTGGGAAGTTTACTTTTTTTTCGTATGTGTTAACAAATAGAAATAATTTTGTAATTTTGAAATATTTGATTTCAATGAGCACTCTGATCACGCTCCAATCCTATTTTCATTAATTTCAAATTTGAGTATGAAGAAAAATTATTCAACAACAAATAAACCGACAAAAACATACGATAAACTGATATAGGATAGCAGTAAGAGCGATCTATTTTTAAAACAACTCATGAATAATCATAGAGGACTGCTAGATTTAATTGATTGGTCAGAAACCAAATATATAAATAGCATAGTTGGCGATTTCACGTGTTTCTCAAGGGATAATGCATTTATAGTATTTGGGAAAACCCAATGCTTGAAACACGTAAATGGTTTAATGAAAAATGTTTTGTTGCTAAACAGGCTTTTAAACTCTATAGAGAGAGGAATAATATTAACAGACAAGCTTTTAGCTTGGCGCGTGCTCATTATAACAACGTAAAAATCTGCTAAGAAATAATTTAGACTAGCAGAGGGCTATCGAATCAGCAAACTTTCAAAATCGGACCCACGAGGTTGGATGAGCTGGCGATGTCCTCGAAAAGATGGATTGTTAAGACAAAAAACTCACAAATTTAAAGATTTTACCAACTCTTATTGTCCAAATTTGAGCCCTTTTGATTAGCGAACTATTGCACTATCCCAGCCTCTCAATGATGTACGATTTACAGTGCTGACAGCACTTTGATTGAGTGCGTTAACAAGCACGAGGACGTTGCAGCATTTTAGGATCTCTGCAAAACGTACATTTATACGCATTAAGTTTTAATAAAACACCATATTTGTACAAGTAGAATGAATGGAAGTAACTAATCAATACAAGCAGTTTTCTATAAATACACAGAAAAATTATACATGTACCAACTTTTTATCTTACAAATGTATATGAGAGATCTTCTGTCTTTAAATGAATTTATCTTAAAATGTAGATATTTAGGCTTGTTCTATTAAAAAAACTTTTAATATTTCCTCGCAGTAATTGCGAAATATTGTTTGTCATCACCAGTCAGTCTGTGCAATACACGCGTTCCAGTAAAGTAGTAGGACTAGATGTGTTTTAAGGAAACTACCAGGGTTTTGTCCCACAAAAAAAAAAAACACTGAAAAAATCCCATCTTGACCTCTGAAATTTTTAGTCAAGGTGACGTACTGTCCCCTAAAGCTATCAGTATTTCGTCAAGATACTCCGGCACATTAGAGGGATCATTCAAATTGAAATAAAAGTCATCTTCAATTTTTATACAGAGATTCATATTTTATTTAAATTTCCTATAAGACATGAATTCAGTGGCTGATCCAGTGGATCTGATGCCTATTTATTTCATAGGGAAATGCAATGGATTCAATGTATTCGATAGATGTACCTTCGGGGATCAACTCCAGAAAAGAATTGAAGACTGTTAGAAACAGTCTTCTATTCTTTTCTGAAGTTGATTCCAAGAGGATCCTGTCGGCCTTCACAAGATAGTTTTGATAGTCCTGGCTACTGCTTTATTAAATTAAGACTCGCAAAACCTGCGTCAATTAAAACACTGTCGGAATTCATATGTCCGAAACCCCTTTTCAGGAATCCTGGATCCGCCATTGGAATTAGACAATTTTTGACGTCATTCAGCATAATAAAGAAATGATTACTTACATTTTAAAACCATTTCAAACTAATTTTTATCTCTTCTAGAGAATCTTGATCACACAAGATTAACAGGAAAATAGGTTTAATTTGAAAACTACAGTTAAAAACATTGTGAAATTGACAAGAAGAATGAATAGCTTCATATTTCTTTAAGACCCATTCAGACGCTCATTATTCCAATTATGTTAGTTTGATCGCCATTTTTTCCTAGCCATATTTATTTTGAATGAAAGTGTTGGTCTTTTTTAGTGATTTTGAGCTTTTTTGAATGGTTTGAGTAAGAGTTTTTGAATGAATGAATGAACGAACGAACGAATGAATGAATAAATGAATGAATGAGTGAATGAATGAATAAATAAATAAATAAATGAATGAATGAATGAATGAATGAATGAATGAATGAATGAATGAATGAATGAATGAATGAATGAATGAATGAATGAATGAAGCGCTGAGTGAGCGATTTAGAAAGGTTTTGATTGAGAGGAATTTGAATTCCACGATGTAGCACTAACAGTAGCACTTTTCCAGATTTAGAATCATTTTAGGGTTTTTTTTTTTTTTTTTTTTTTTTTTGTTCTTCAAATTTTTCTTTTTTTTCTTTTTTTTTTTTTTTTGCTCCACTTTTCTTACATGATCGCTTATTGAACAACGAATCTTCATTTATATAAGGAAGACATAGAAAAAGTTGAACGCCTTTCTTAATTGTAATCCCCTCGCAAAACCTTCAAATACGAGGATTTAGTTTCACCTTAATTGACATGAAGCTGTTTATTTTGCAATCTTAATTATTTACTTTCGTGGTAAAAAGAAAAAGATAAACGGGGACAAAATACTTATCTATCTGACCGTTTTGAGCACGAGAACCACTGGTGTATGTAACTAAAGGATTAGATTATTGAAATTTGAAGGATTTCTTGGTTTAATAAATTCAAGTACGCGTGCATACAAAAAAGAGGGCTCTTTATTTTAAGATTCGTCAGTACAGTTAGTTACAGCGAGAAATTGACATTCATCTCAATCGAAATCATTCTAAATCACTCACTCAGTGTTCAATTCATTCATTCCAAACATTCATTCAAACTATTCAAAAACGCTCAAGCCCATTGAAAAATATAGAATCAAAAACGTCATTCAAAATAAAATTGGATAGACAAAAATCGCGGTTTCTCTGACATCAATTCAAATTGTAAGCGTCTTCTAGGTTCTTGAAGAAATATGAAACTATCTAAAGAACTTGTATGCATATTTTATTAAAGGGAGACAATCAATGTCGCTAATTTTGTTCATCCTGAACAAAATTTGCGACATTGGATTACCTCCCATTAAATTAACTCATAACTCGCTACACACACTCATTCAATTTCATTCCTTAATCATTTCAAAGCATTCACCTTGTCAATTTCTGATGTTGTTGACTGTTACAAGTGGCTGTTAAACATAATAACCAGCATTGCGTCCAAGAGGGAAATGTTCGCGAGTCGTTTGAGAAATTAGCATGTGCGTGGCATTTCCAACAATTTGAAATGTGCTTATGGTACAAACACTGAGTAGCGTAGAAAGCCTACTATTGTAAATTTAATGATACCTGAATGCCTACAAATACTTTATCTATCTACTAAATGCATAGTAAAGACTCTTGTCAGACTGTGCTGATGTACAGGCTGGTCAGAGTCTTTGCAATTTACATACATGAAATTGTTGGAAATTTCACGCACAGGCTCAAATATAAGCCCGCTTTATAGGTGCAAAGCTTAGTACAATTTCTGAACAAAACTTCTCATCCTGAACTCAAAGTTTGCTATTCGTTTAGAGCTGAAAGCTGCTTAGTATTTTCTTGTTTCATGTAAAACTACGATATGTATATTTGTCTTATTCGTATTTGGCATATCATTACGAATTATGTGAACGCATACGTTAAGATGTAATTACGTTACAACTAGAGACATCAGAGAATCAAACAAACCTAAAGAAAAAGGCAAAATAATAATGTTTATGGCGAACAGAACCAAACCAATTTAAAGGGGAAAAAACATGTCGTAACTACAGAAATTCAATCTAATGAATGGAAGAAAAGCTTGTCATTTTCAAACACGAGGCGGTTTTTTCTCCAGGAAAGTGTATTTACCAATAAAGAATAAAGAGCAATAATTCAGTAAAAGAGAAGTTAAAAAAAAAGACAAAATGTAACTTAAACTTACCACGAATAATCTTTAGCAATAAATAATGAGTCGTTTCTTTAACCCTGTCTGTCTAAATGTTTTGGAATGAGACTATATATTAAATAAAAAAAATGAATGTCATCCATCCCTATGAAAAATTATGATTTGTTTTATCAAAAAGCGTATAATCGATGGCATGAGGCCCGACATTAGTTTATTTCTTTCTTATATCGACGTCACTTTTATTCTGTGGGCGGCCCGAACAGGACATCTAACTCTAAATCTTCGTAGTTTCATAAATCCGTGGAGTCCGTTGTCTAGTGGTAGGGCTAAGGATTAGGGATTGAGATAAAAAAATACAATTAAAATTCAGGTATTTCATTTGTAGCAAGGTAACGGAGTCGCTGAATGTTACAACGGAGTTGCAGTGTTAAGTCGAAGGTTGAAAAGGGGTCGCTGAAGGTTGAATTGGAATCGACTAAGGTTAAATGGAGTAGATGAAGTCTGAAATGGAGTCGTCGATGTCTGAAATGAATAGCAAAGGAATGTTTCAAAGGAGAAATAGAAGGCTGCAACTGAGTCGCAGAAGGTTACATTGGAGTCGCAATAGGCCTCAGTGGAGTCGGAAATGTTGCATAGAATTTGGTGGAGGTTTACTGTTGCAATTTAGTACGTGAAAGGTTAAAATACATTCTTCTTCTTCTTCTTCTTCTTCTTGTAAATGTCAGTTTTCTCTGTTGTACGCAAGTCGGGCCTCACTAATGCGTAAATGCACTTGCAGTAAGTGATTATGACATATCATTGGTATCAAGTGGGTTCTTAATCCGCGTGCTTGTCCATTTCACTAGGAGCGTGTACTACACAGCGATTAGACCCCGCCACTCGTTTTAATCATTGATACTTTTTCCATGTAAACTTTTTAATCCTTTGCTGTTTAATCACTGCACTTTACGTGCCTGTGATTATATGATTGAGAAAACATTGTGAAAAAAGAAGAAATTGCTTCTTACTAGCAATTTCTTCTTTTTCCACACTATTTTCTACCCTACTGAATGGTTATTTTTCCAATAAAATGCAATTTGAACTTTCGTCTGCAAAACCTTTCAATTTAGACAGGTCTCAAATTTTGTAAAACAGGAAAGGGTTAATTCCCGTATTTTTTCTTTCCCATTGATCTGTCGCCCAAATGCCCGGCTCACTCGGTATTCAGACCCTCGAGCGTATGCAGTGGGCTTACAGGGCTATGGGATTAAGTGTCGGATTATTGCACAATGACATGTTTATGCAATTCCCATTAGTTGTGCTAAAAATCAAATTCAGTTATGACAAAATGAAGAAGGTAGTTATTTTAAGAAATTGGCAAAAACCTTGATAGACTCTTAATATTAGGAAAATGGGCCAGGTTCGCAGCAAGGATTTTGCCTGTTGCCTTAATTTCATATTTAGTATCTGTATATACGAGTCTGAGCGAAACAATTTCCTTTTGGGTGAATTTAGCAAAGCCTCTGACCAGCCGGTGCATCCGCACAGTCTGACCAGAAGTCATCAACATGTGCTCCAACGATAGAAATATGGTCTTATCCCCTCTACAGGTGGTGGACTCGTACTGGTCTGCAACATTTCGGAAGAAATTGACTTTAATAGAGCTAACCGAGGTTTCCTAAGGATATCACTAGGAAAGCTCGGTTAACATTGTGAAAGATCATGAGATCCGAAATGGTGTGGAACTTTTACGGGTCCACTATCTATTTTTCACGAATATATCATCGCCGTACGCACGAGAGATGAAATTAACACTTATCATATATTTTTCAAAAATCAAAGCACTGAAAGTACGGATGGTGGAAAGTCTAGAGGAGTCCGATGTCTTTTATACTATTTTATCCGTGAATACAATACCCTACATAATTTGTTTTTGCAACTAGGCCTTTCAAATTATTTCAACGTGTAAATGATGCGACGTTGCTCGTCAAATCAAGTATTCTAACCGAAAAAAGCAGGAGAATACGGACCTTTTTTGAAAAAAAATCTTCGGAAATTGGCCAAGATACACATACAATTGATAATAAAAGTTTTTTTTTTGTGACAAAGGTTACAGCTTTTCAGAGAAATCGTTTCGTATAATCTTAGTTTAAGTTTTGTTTGACGTACAAGTCCCATAAAAAGTTTATTTTATTCTTTAATGGCTTAAAAGACCTTTCTAAATCCTTATATTTCTCTGAAAAGTGATATCGTTTTCCGCTTTTGTTGGTTTCAATATCCCTTTTTATCCTTAGCGAAGAGAAGAATGGAGTAATCCATGAAAGGTAATCTGTAGTCACGTCGATCGCCGATGGCTGGTACAAGGCTCGGACAGTCAACACTTTGAAAGTGCAGAGAGAAAGCGCTGTGGTATCTATCGCATATCCGACTAGCCCTAGTATGAACATCGTGTTGTCTTCCTAGCTACAGTCTATGAAATCTCCTACAGTCCGGAGTTCTGCATCTTCAAAATGATATTTGGGAAACTAATAAGGCCAATTGTAACTTATGCAAGTGAAGTTTGGATTATGGAGTATACAATAAATTTCAATAATAAAGATTTTCTTCCCAAGGAAGAGAAACTTCACCATAAGTTTTGTAAGTCTGTCCTGAGTATCTTTCGGAACTTTTCAAATTTTGCAAGTCGATTTGAAATTGGACGTACCCCTATTATTTTGTTCATATTAAAACTTATGATTAAATACGATGAACGTTTAGAGAATTTACCCAATTGAAGGCTACTACCAAAGGCTTATCAGTTTGATCAAGACCTCCACCTGAATGGATACAAATCATGTTTTTCATGTTTAGATAAAATTGTAAGATCAGTAGGTATAAAGGATCTAAATCTTTGAACTTCAAAAATATTGAGTACTACACGAGACAAACAAGTCAAAAGTTACAAACATTAAAGTCTAAAGATGGCGGTAAATTGAAATTATTTTCAATCACTGTAAACTTTGATGGTAATATTTCAAACTATCTGAATTTAAATCTCAATCAACAATGCAATTCTATAATAACCAAATCCCGGTTAAGTGCACAAATCTTAATATTGAAAAGGGAAGGTATTTATTGTCATAGACACGTGCAGACAGAATTTTGTAAATTTGAGCTTTCAAAATGCGTAACATGTTAAAAAGTTCTTTGGGTCCATTTCACGTAATTTCACAAGTTGACAGTAGGCGACAGAAGATATCAAGTTATCTTATCATCTGATGAAACCTTACGCCCTATTATGGCATTTGGCAAGCATTGAATCTTTCTAAAAATAAATTTGAAATGAGCCTTTGCGTGAGATTCCCAACAATTTTAAATATGCGCAAAGCAAAGACTCTGACCAGCCTGTGCACATGCACAGTCTGGCCAGTGTGTTCACTATGCCCTTATTAGATAGCCAAGGTCTCAACTAGTATCAGTAGATCATCAGATAGCTTTATATTTACAGTTAGTGTCTGATACACCCCTCAATCTTCACACCTCACGAACATTTCAAATTGTTGAGATATCACGCACTGGTTCAAATTTAATTGAGTGTCTGCGATTTTTGAAGAGGACCACCTGGCTACGTTTGTGCCAACTATTTGGTAGAGTCTCTATCAAATCGAACGAAAGTATTCAATTTTAATCCCAAATGGTCAGGCGTTTTACTTTTCATTTATTTTTTTTTGTGCAATATCTTTCATGAACTTTAAATAATCATAATCATATTTTTATTGGTGGAAAAGTTTTATTTTTGTTCAGTATATTTTTTTACGTTTCTTCTGGAGTAAAGAATATTTTTACACGTGACTCCGCCACTCGTGAAAATATTAATATACCTTTTGTTGTTCACTCATTAAAATAAACTCGTTCTATGTATAGGATAGAAAAAGAGAGCCGTGGTATATGGGAAATAGACACGAGCGTAAGCGAGTGTCTATTTCCCATATACCGGGGCACGAGATTTTCTGTCTGACTTAGACCACGCTTTTACACTATATTTTATAACACTGTATTTTTTACCCGAACCTCTAAATAATGAAAAGGAGTAAAAATCGCTGTGATATTACTCTAATCAAGTGTGAATATGCTGAATTCACTTATGAATCTATTTCCGTTACCATTTTCCGAACTTTTACACTTTTGCGACTGTCGAAAGTTTTTAGGAAAAAAGAGCTGCATGAAATGCTCGTCATCTTTTTGAAATGACTCGGCCCAAAAAACCTGTCGAGATTCACGTGTAAGACACACTTCAACCGTATATCTGTAAATTCAACGCTCTGAGTTGGATCTGTGATAAATACTTTTGAAATACTGTTCTCTGATTGGCCGATCCGCTTCAAGCGTGGTCTAATCTACATTATTTCTATCCTAGTGTTTACTTATCAAGCAAAATCATTCTTCTTATTTTAGGTATTAAGCCACACGCATGGTGATGGCTCACGCAAAATGTGAATTCACTGCTTAGATTCAAGCCAGTGGAGCGATACAATATGTATCATGGCGTTGTGTCCGTCACATGTATTAGTCGTCTATCGGATTAAATAAAAAATATTAAGAAAAAGACGATGGGGTTTGGTTTCATATAAAAGAGAGAATGACCAAGTATTTTATTTTTTTTATCATAAATGCAATCCTTTTTAATACGTTGTGCACATATTTACCTTTTCCTTACAATAAAATATGAAATAAAGCATACAAATTAATTCTTATTAAAAGGGGAATAACTTAAATGATAGGAAGGTTAAATCTGTTAAATTTTCAGGTTTTGGTCCATGTGAATTTGCATATGCTTTTCTGATTGATAATCTGGAAATTAACTTGACATTTTTTCAGTAGTTGCTGAAAACATCGTGCCTATATATTGAAGTGAACCATCCTTCTTGAATTTAGGTAGATCTAAACTATTTCTATGATTGATCGACGTATATAGTTTTGATCATTTGACTTCATGATAAATCATTGTAAAAGGCCAGTCACTCTTTGACTGCCTCGGTGGCCTAGTGGTAAATGCACTCGACCCGTGACCTGGAGGTCCGTGGTTCGAGCCCCACAGTCGCCGGGGTGTGTTTATGGGCAAAACACTAAATAGCCAGCCCCAGTTCACCCAGCTATAAAAATGGGTATAGACCTGCAATTTCAAGTGAGTGATCAAAGATCAATTTTACATTGAAAATGATAGGAGATAACAGTTTCTCAGACCTCACTCTTTCTTGCGGAACTATAGCAGTGGATTTAAACCACTGCCTCTCTCTCTCGGGGACGTAAAGACATCAGGATTGAGCGTTCGAGAGCCATTCTATAAGCTTAAGCTTTCGTCGCAATCGAACTACAATAAATTAGTATAAACTAGAAACTCTGATATTAATTGATATTTTTTGTAGAATGCGATCTTTATTTTGTCCGATGGTCAAAAAGTATCACGCATCCCGCTTCAAAGTACCTTTGTCGTTCTCTATGTAAGCAGTTTTTCTGAAAGTCGAGAAGTAGGCTATTGGATAGAGGTTGCATGGTGAGGTTTACAGAAAATAGAAGCCTTTCGAAGCGGGCGCGGGCTATGAAAACTCTGTCTAAAAGTGGGTTTAGACTATGTTTTTTCATACCTGCTTTTTCGTATATGTCAAAAGATGCACTCAGACCACGCCCCTTGACCTGCGCCATGACACACCCCTCAAACAAATACGGGATTTATTGGCATTAATTTAAACAGCAAGAAATAAAGATATCCTCTAGCCTGTTGTACAATGTTTTTGGTATGATATGTCATGTATGCGTTGAAATTTGAATTGAATTGAATTAAATTGAATTGAAACTATATAGTAGGCCAACTATTGAATATTCACGTACAACATGATAAAATCAAAACACGAGTTTTCTGTGGTTAAAGGATAGGCTATACTCTGGTATATGAATTTTGATTTAAAAAAAATCGCGAGGTCTATGCGCCTTTGTCTGTCCGTTCACCCATTAATATTCAGAGTCCCTGCTTTTGAATAAATATCAGACCCGTCTCCATTTGCCGGCCACTGGTCAGCCTTGGGCTTTTCCAAAGATGATCTAGGTAGGAGTCTACGTAATCCGATTCATATTTCTGCTTACATGCGGTCCAATATCATGGAAAATTCACCTGAATGATTCGCAAATGATATTTTAAGACATGCTACAAAAAAAGGCAATCTAAGTAAACGAAATTCTTCCTTAAAATAATGCACACTATCACGGTGTTCTGCAAACGGATAGTCTACGAATAAAAAAGTATTGAAAACTGAATCAGAATTACTTATTTTTCAAAGGACAGACATTTTCGGGGTGAATACTGACATACTGACAGTCAGCCGAGGCTTCATTGAAGAAAAACCTTAAATACATGATGTTGAATTAAAGGCACCGATTTTAATCGATCGAGAGGAATTGTATCATCAAGCCTTCCAGCGGTCAGCAGGTAGGGGTCCAAGGCGACAATATTGAATTCACAGCATTTTCTTCTTATCTCAAAATCCGAGGATGCCGAGAATATCCGGCCTAATCCATCGATGAATGCAGCATAAACCCGCGGGCGAAGCTTGGAGGACCTCACAGTCTTAGCATAGACCGTACCAATATTGGAGGTCGGTAGCGTAGATGGAACAGGCTAACTAAGCTAACCAAATGTTTGACTGGCGAGCCTGTCTCAATCTATCGATCCAGTATCGGAGGGTAGCGTAGATGTTGACTGGCGAGCCTGTATCAATCTGTCGATATTGCCAGTATCGGAGGGTAGCGTAGATTGGGATAGGTTAACCAGTCTAGCGTAGATGGGGCAGGTTTACCAGTCTAACCATATGTTGGTCCCAGTCTATGCGACAATCTCGAAATAGAAAGTAGAGAGTGCGCATGTCAGTGGTGAGAGGATTTTCCCATGTTCGCAGAACCAAAAGAAGTTTTTCAAAAAATCAGAAAATGTAATATTATTTGCTGATGTGTTTAAAATAAGTCGACAATAATAGACATATATCGATTCTTATAAGGTACCGAGAGTTATGAGTCCGTCTAAAACAAAACTTTCAAGTTTTTTTTTGTTTTGTTTTTCCAAGTTTGTTTCTACTTTCGATTTCAATAGAAATCGGGAAATAGGTGTAACAAATGTTTTTTACTTGAAAGTTAACTTATAAGTGTCGTTAAATCTTTCAAAATGAAATAAAAACACGTTTTTGGCATTTTCGTTCTTTTCTTTGTTGAATTAACGGGTAATTTGTAAATCATTTTATCGTTTTTACCAGGTAAGGAAGAATGCCTTCATTTTCAGGAAATAATATATCTTATTTTTAGCTTCAATACAGACCTACACTGCAGATATTAAATGGATTAATAAGAAAATTGAAACGATTACAAAGCATTTCTGGGGGTTGATCCAAAGGTTCGTAAAATTGGGTTATAAATCAAGAGAAAAGTTAACTATCAAAATAAAAAGTAAACAGTCTTTTAATTCATCATCTATGGTAAAAAAAAAACTGGGAAATTTTTAAATAAAAGTGTATGTCCAATAGCCACCATAAAGTGCATAAATCAAGAGAGAGTCCTACAGGATGGGGGGGAGCAAGAACGTCAAATACGCCGTCATTATAAACTCTCTTCTACATGGTCTCTGCCAACTCTAAAACCTTTCTGTGCCTGATACATCAACTTGCAGGAAATAAATACATACCATTTGGAATCAAATTTGAGTACAATTTCCTTATGCATGTTATTCCTAGTAAAGTGGACACCAAGATGCAGGACCTTTATTTTGGGAAATAAAAATAATCAATTAGGACAAGTTCTTCTTTGAAACTCTTTGACACTATTCTAAATCCTCCTATGAAGCCTGACCATCTTGAAATATCCGGGGTAGCTTTAGGAAAACTTTTCTTCTATAAATTGTTATCATTTTTCCAAATTTCTAAATGTTTGGGTTGGTAAAAAATATAGATCATGACAAAATTCAAAAAAGAAACGGTATTTATATTTTGGTGTTGTCGTCTTGCCATTTTTCCCCGAATATTCTGTATTATCAAAACTAGTCTGTGTCTGTTAAAAGCCTCAAAGTAAGCATTCAAATATGATGAATCATTTGCTATTTTCGTCTAGTTTATTTTAGTCAGAGAATTCCATCTAATTTTTTTGAAAACTTTCAGAAAACTCGATTTATTTAATGAAATTGAAATATTTTTTCACGCTCCTCCGCCTAAGCATTCTTATGTTACTATGGCAACTGTATTCTTAGGTAGCTTAAGATAATTCTGCAAAAATAATATCATTTATACTCTCTGTAGATACTAAACTGCATATTCACTAAATTATACGAGGGTTGTCCCAGAAACTTGTTAACTTTTCCGATTATTAAAAAATCCAGCGTCCGATTAAAGTAAAACTCTTGAGTTGACAACACATGTTATTTTGCAACAGATTGATAATGGTTTTACGGGTTTGATATGTTCATGTTCAGAAATACAGCTATAAAAGACATGCTCGGTTGGAGTAGTCGGCGCACTCCAAATTTGTAACTTACGAATTTTATATGGCGGATGTTTGAATGTCATTCATTTCAAAATTCTTGAAAAGTTTGGTATAAAACTAACATTGTTGGACGCAGTCAACTTTCGAGTTGACGCATGTGTATTTTCATACAAATGCCATAAGGAAGTGTGCAGTTATGAAGGTTTGTTATATCCTAGTTCAAGTCAAACGGCGTGAAAATGGCGACGTCAACGGGACGTTTGGCGCACAAAATCACTCATAATTAGGTCTGGATAGCGAAATAAGAGGGATTCGGAAGCGGTACCCGTGAAATCCGATATTTCTTTGGTGGGTCTACCTTGAACAACAGTAGTGGTAATGTAATATTAACCAAGGTATTTAAAACAAATTATCATTCCCGTGAGTGTAATACAGTTAAAGTTCCTTTTATTAAATTGATAAAAATATAACGATACGTTTTGTGAAAAAATAACATTTACTTTACCAACCCCTTCTTGGGTTAATAAAGATTCAATATTGCGTATCCACGCTAAAAATTGAGAAAATATTTTTAAAGCAAATATCTTATTGAGTGCTAACAAAAGTCTTTATCAATAATGCTTTGAGATATGTTTTGACAAAGTTTTCTTTTCTTCGTAACAAGAGCATATGGCCTGTAAGGAAGTAAATTTTGATAATAAGTCATTAGGTTTTGAAACGACGTTACATGTATTATAAAACGACGCTATCATAGTGTGCGCCGACACCCGTTTACTAGCATTACGTTTTAGTTCATATCTTCGCGACTAATGAAAATAGCCCTCTGAAAATACACCAAAATAAAGAAAAATGGTTCGTCCACATTACATGCAATTTTCAGTTTCATCGATTGTTCGATATCAAAGTTATCGCGAAAGTTCATGAATTCTTGGGACAGCCCTCATATATTGAACAAGCCAAAAAAGCAAAAATTATTAGCCTATTAAACAAACTTGTAGATCATCCCTCATAATTAACTCAGTCCTGCACAATAAAGAGATGTTGAAATACAGACATTCTCCACTTGTCCCAGGACCAGTAAGAGATGGTTTTCTTCTTGTTTAGGATCATAATGATCTTTTGTTTAGGATCATAATGAGCTTTTCAACCAAAAGGTGAATAGATCAATTTACACAAAACAGTGTTGTCAATGAAGAAAATGCTGAAACCCAGCATTTTCAACATTGTCAACAATATTTTTTCACCCTTTTAAACAACAATTTGATATTTTGTCTTAAAGATTCATTTTGTGGCATTACAAAAAATTGCCCTGGGACATTTAAATGTGGTCCCATAGTAATAATAACCTTTCCCGCCTATGATAGTCTGGTGACGGAGTCAATCATCACATCATGTGGAGAAAGGGTTGTATTTTTGTTAGTTTTTGTTAGTAAGTGTTGGCCTAGCTACATACATGTGATATCTTCCGATCTCGGTGTATTATCCGGATATTTTACCCTTCCTGACGCACTCTCACAATTGGGAGACCATTTCTTCTTACCTGAAGAAATTTGAGCATGAAAAAATTCGGGAGACAAAAATACAAAATCGCTGGTTTGAAGGGTTGAAACACCAGTGTAAATCGATTAATGGGTAAAGCTTCATTTATCCGCCCTTGTGTGTCTTGATCGCAGACATCAATTAGCTTGATTTGAACACACATTATGCTATAGCTATGGCGAATATTGCCTTTCAATTGCTGTTATCTAAAAAATTTGTTTTTCAATTTTAACCGTATCATGATTGATACATTTTACTATGCAGAAATTGATGTCATAACTTACCCTCATGCTGACATTCACATAATATATACCTGATATAGACAGTTTTGGCAGATACTACAACAGGGTTTAAGTCTGACTTCAAAAAGATGGGGTCCAAAGGACTCAATAACTAGGATCTTAGGGGTCCTTAAAGCAAGGGAATCCTGGTTAAGATTTAGACTATTTCTTTTAAGCCATGTTTTTATATACCTTTAGAGCTATTCTCTGATTAAGGGTAAAGAAAGTGTTGGATTTATATTGTCTAAATGGGGGCTCAAGTTCAGGAAAGAATTGAAAACTGTCTTAAACAGTCTTCAAATCTTTTCTCAAGCTGGTCCCAAAGGGTCTTTTGGACTCCCATCAGATTGTTTTGGGGGTCCTGGCTACTATTTTAGAGTCTAAGATGCACAAAACCTGGGTCCCATAAAACCCTGTTACAGTGTACCTGGTAGATGAAAATCAGCCCCTACTAATCTAAGGCATACACTGCCTGCTTTCTTGAAATTATTTTGGGAAAACCCTGTACCAGACTTGTTAAAATTCTCCAAAAATTGAAACTTCGTTAGAATTATAATTAAGATTTAGCAGGTGACAAGGGTTTAAGTTACAGTTAACACAGACTGGATACAAAAATTTTCTAGCCAGGAACCGAAATGTCCAAATAAGGTTATAACTGCATGATAACATTTCTTTTAAATAGAGACCGGTCAGACCATGAAATCTGCTAAGTTTTAAACCAATATACAAATGTATCATAATATTATAATCAGAGTATGTAATTAGTAAAGTTAAATGAATATTGTTATGCAGTAATTTTGTCATATGAATTAAAGGAATCTAAATAAAAAAAGAAATGATTTTCTTTAACCCTTTTCATGCTGAATAAAATGTTGTCCAAAAGCGCATTAAAATCAAAGTGCTTAAAACACTGTATGCACTAATTGTGAGTCAGTATTTATCGTGCAGCTTGAAGTATGATTTTTAGCTAGACTGTTTAAAGGGGAAAAACCAAGGTATTGCAGACTACCAAGGGAATAAATTTTGAAAGCATTTTTGAAAGAGTTATGACTCTTTTTTGGTTAAGATTTTTTTGCATAGTTCAGCACCTGTATCCAATGGTTGTCACCCAGTGATTGCATATAACCCAGTATCCGGAAGCTGAGCGTTGTCACCCATAGGCAGTGCTTTTGTAAAGCCTTTTTTATTTAAAAAGTAGAAGCAGTTGGTGTAGACTAAAATCAGACTGCTTGTATGTGCAGGCTGATCTTTGTCTTTACCTCCTTCCAAATCAGAAATATTTAGCATGACAAGGGGTAAATGATAATTACAGATGGACTCCAGATCAGCTTCAGACGAAGAAGATATGAGTATGGATTACAATCCAAACATTCCAATACCTCAACATATCACTCCAGCAACACCAGATGATTCAGATGATTCGGATGGTGATATGAAGTCCTTGTTCAACATCATGGCTCCACATCATGTACCAGGGAAACACATTCCGAAGAAGTATCTACCCCTTGGAGCTAGTGTTACAGAGAAAACAAGTGTTACGGTAAAGACAAAGACAGAAAGTTTTGATCTACTGACTATGGATGATGACACTCAAATGCAGACTGATGACACAGATGAAAAACAAGGAACTACTGTTGCTTATGATGTCCTAGATACTGCAAAATCAAATGAAAAGGACACAGTTTCTTATTGTCTTAGTGTGGAGGATATTACTCTTGTTTCTCTTGAATCAAAAGAGAAACTTGGAACAGAAAATATTGTTGGAAGAAATGATTTGGAAACTCTAATTGGTGAGAAATATAATGAGGCTGTGCTGAAAAACAGTATAACTATATCAGAAGATAAAGAAAGTATCAACAAAAACGTGACACAGGATGATGAGGATCAATTTGTTGAAAACACCAAAGAGAACAATTCAAAGAATATGTTCTCAAATGATGATAATAAAATTCAGCTTGAAGACTCTAAGTCAGATTTAGAAATTGGAAATGTCCTTGAAAATGATCAAGAAAAATTACAGGCTAAGAATATTGCTAAAGATTTCCTTTCAGTACACGAAGATGAACAAGAAGCTCTTAAAAGGTCCATAAATGAAAAAACTGAATATGAGTTAGGAGGTATAAGGATTGAAAAAGAAATGATTCTTGAAAAGGAACAAACAGTTAAGGAAGAAACTTTACAATCCAATGACAAAGATTTACCAGAAATGGATGTTGAAAATACAAGTCCATCTTTTATCACTGCCATTAGAAATAAAGACATCAGTTTAGATGATGCAATGGATATTATGGAATCAGAGAATCAGACTGAATCAGATAGATATAATGAAATACAAGAAAGTGTTAGTGTTGAAACCCAGAAAAGGCTTGATATAGATAATATCCTTGTGACAGACTCGATGATGGCAGATATCTCCATGCGGAGGAGTCCAGGTGTAGATACAATCCATGATTCATCAAGCCTTGATTTCTCAATTATTGTCAAAACAGACTCCATGTACAAAGTTGGAGAGGTAGAAGCAAACATTACAGAGTCAATAGATAATAAATTAGATCAAACTACCAAAGACACAAAAACCAACATTGAACAAACTAGGAATGAAAGTTCATCAAATGACACTTTTGAAAACATAGAATCCAATAATAGTAATACAGGGAAAGAAGAATCACCAAGAGATATAATTGAAGTACATTCTGATTCAGAGGATGATGAGTTTGAATCTGCAGATGAAGGTGAAAGGAAAGATGAAGTTGTTGAGAAAGGATATACTCTGGAGGGTTCGCTGATAGTGATTCATGATGATGATTCTGAAGATGAAAGTGATAAATTCAAAACTTCATTTTCTGGATTAACTGGACCCAAACTGGAAGATATCATTAATTGTAGCAATAATGAAACTAATACAAGGCTTGATGATAGGCAAGGAACTATTGACAAGGAAAACAGGTCATCTAACTTTGAAACTGCTGTTGGTTATGTAGATAGTCGAACAACAAGTGTTTCATCTAGAGCAAGCAGCTGTGCATCTATCATTATACTTGGCAGTTCTGTAAGGGGTCAGTATAACAGTATATCTAGTCAGTTACCAGATGAGAATCTATCTGATAGTGTTATCATTGTTGATGATAAGGAAGAAACAAAGGTTACAGACAAACACACAGAAAATACTGGTAGTGTCAGCCCTGAAGAGAGTGACAACTCACATACTGCATATCATAATGATTTTGAAGCTGGCGAGCAAGGAGCAAGTTTCAGCCTAATGAATACCAATAATATCTCATTGAAGATTAAGTCAGATGATGAGGCTAATGATAGAATTGATGGAATAACTGACATTTCTAATCAACCAGTACCATCAACTGAGGAGGAAAATCCTCTGCAAGTTCCAAAAAACTCCCTTGCAGTTTATCAGTCTATTGAAGGTGACAAGCTGTCATCTAAAGATAATGAAACACACACAGACGATGTTGGCCAGGTTAGAATTAATGAAGAACTTTCCTCTCCAAATCAAAATGAGCCATTAGTTAAAATGGATGTACCACCACCAGTCCCACCAAAGTCAATGGCAGTGTATGAGTCAATGGCAAATGAAAAATCAGAAAAACCAAATCTTCCCAAGAAGGACTATCCTTCACTTGAGTCAAGGCATTCAATGGAATCAATCCCAAAGTCATTCAATGAAGCATTTCCTAGAGAACAAAACCGTGCACCCTCTCCAGAATTGGGCAACCCAGATTATCAGAATAACCCACCACACTTTAATGCAGGACCTCAACAACCTCAGCAAGGCTATCCATATGGAACACAACAGCAATACCCCCCATATTTCTATCCACCATATAACCAGCCAATGACAGCTGAGCAACAGCAGCAATACAGTATGATGATGTATTACTGGCAGATGGCACACCAATTTCAACAATACAATCAAGCCATGCCCACTGCCCCTCCACATGCAGACTATGCCTCTTATTATGGAGGTCAAAGCTGGGAAACATCCTATCAGGGTCCTCAAAACTGGCAACAACTTGATGGTGAACAGCTCAGAGACTCCAGTACCACTAGTGATACAGCAAAGGGCCACCCACAGCAAACTAATCAATCACAGCCACAAGATGTGAAAAACCAAGAACATGGTAACACTAAAACAGGGGAAACAAATCAGATAAACAAAGGAAGAGCAAAGGAAGCTGAAACAAACATGAAGAAGACAGAGAGAAAAGCTGTAAGTGAGGTAACACATATGCCGAGCAGATCTAATACAAATTTCAGAGCACCAGAAAGACCTAACCAGAGAATTAAAGATCATGGCAATTCAAAGAGAGATGATAGGAATATGGTTTATGAGAGAGGATCACACACTGCAGACTCAAAGAGGGGAACTGCAATGAAAGATTCCAGAAGGCATGTTGTTAATGAAGGAAAAGGGGACGCAAGGCCAAAATCTAATAATACTAGACCAACTCCAGCCCCTCGAAAGAAACATACGAATGAAGTACCAAGAAAAGACCAGAGGGATTTTGCAAAGCCTAAAACAGATGGTGAGTTAACCCTTTCCCATTTTATTATTTGAAAATTAAGACCTTTCCAAACTAAAAGAGGTTATAGAATGCTTTTAAAAGTGAATGCATTTGAAAAAAAAACATTTCTCAACTATAAAATCAATTTGTGTTTGGTTTGAATTAAAATTACCATCCATGATATTAAAAAAAACTAACTGCCCAAGCAGAAGGAAATAAGCTGATAGGAAATTATATTTTGAGTTCAGTTTTTTTCATTTTTGAGGGACAGGAGCCAGTCTGGATCTAATCTTTTATGTATTTTTTAACAACAGATAGAGGGGTTATTTTGGTTTTCAAATTTGAATTTTTCTTCATTTCTTACATCAATCCTATGTTGTTGGTACTCATTGGAATGTCTCAACGAGACAATTCAAATATGTACCCACAACATAGGGTTCTGTTGGGAAATAAATATTTTAGGCTAGCTTTACCCCCTCTTAAGCTGATAGGAAATTGCAATTTAATTCAGTTTTGTTCTTTTTTATACGCCCGAAGGGTCGTATTATGTTATGGCCTCGGTCGTCCGTACGTCTGTCTGTCTGTCTGTCTGTCCGTTAGCAATTTTTTGTGTGCGCGACTCCTCCTAAAATATCAATGGGAATAAGCTGATACTATACACAATTACTCCCTATGATGTCTAGTTGTGCATAAGACCTTTGAAATTCAAATCGCTCCAATCATTCCCGAGAAATCTTGAATTATCTGCCCTTTAATATAACCAAAATCACTGTTTTTTGTGTGCGCAACTCCTCCTAAACTATCAATGGCTATAAGCTGATACTACAAACAATTACTCCCTATAATGTCTAGTTGTGCATAAGACCTTTGAAATTCAAATCGCTCCAGTCATTCCTGAGAAATCTTGAATTATCTGCCCTTGAATATAACAAAAATCACTGTTTTTTGTGTGCGCAACTCCTCCTAAACTATCAATGGCCATAAGGTGAAATTACACACAATTACTCCCTATGATGTCTAGTTGTGCATAAGACCTTTGAAATTCAAATTGCTCCTGTCATTCCTGAGAAATCTTGAATTATCTGCCCTTGAATTTAACGAAAATCACTTTTTTTTGTGCGCAACTCCTCCTAAACTATCAATGGGAATGAGCTGAAACTAGACACATTTACTCCCTATGATGTCTAGTTGTGCATAAGACCATTGAAATTCAAATCGCTCCAGTCAATCCTGAGAAATCTTGAATTATCTGCCCTTGAATTAAATGAAAATCACTGTATATTGTGTGTAACTCCTCCTAAACTATCAATTGAAATTAGCTGTAACTAGACACAATTACTCTCTATGATGTCTAGTTTTGCATAAGACTTTTCAATTAAAAATGCTCTAGTTATTCAAGAGTTATCTTGGATTATCTGCCCTTGAGTTGATAAAAAAACAAAATTTCTTGTCCGCTCATTTTCTCCTACATCATGGATGGGAATGAAAGGAAACTTGCCATAATGACTCTGTAGGTTGTCTTTTTGTGCTTAGGACTAAATATATTTTCATATTTAAATGTTATGGCACCAGTTGTCTGTCTGTCTGTTTGCAATATTTTTAGCTATCATTCAAGCTCACGTTACTGACAAGCCAAGGTTACTGACAAGCCCCTTCGGGCATATATGCGCCGCTCTGCGAAGCTCTTGTTGAGTGACAGGAGACAGTCTAGATCTTAACTTTTATGTGTTTTTCAACAACAGATAGAGGGGTTATTTTGGTTTTCAAATTTAAATATTTCTTCATTTCTTACTTAAATCCTATGTTGTTGGTACTCATTTGAATGTCTCAACAAGACAATTCAAATGTGTATCCACAACATAGGGTTCTGTTAGAAAGTAAATATTTTATACTAGCTTTACCCGGTCATGAGCTCATAGGAAATTACATTTTAATTGAGTTTTGTTCATTTTTGAGGGACAGGAGACTGTCTCGATTTATGTGTTTTACAGAGCTCTTCAGATAGAGGGGGTGTTTTGGTTTTCAAAATTAAATATTTCTTCATTCCTTACTTAAATCCTATGGTGTTGGGACTCATTTGAAATGTCTCAATGAGATAATTCAAATGTTTCCACACAACATAGGGTTTCATTTGGGGAAAAAAAAAAGATTTTAGACTGGCTTTACCCCCTCTTATCTGGTCCCCTGTTTTTGTTTTTTGACAGGCTATTGTCATATTATTTTTAGTACTACATTTATTTGATAACACAAAATCTACTTTTTATCAGTTTGAACTGATAAAATTTTTTATAGACCCTTTTATAATATGACCTACGCAACAGGAGTGAAATAAACCTGTTGAATATTTTTGATATTACAAAATTGTTATTACACAAGTTGAATAACTATGCAAATGAGCAAAGAACGAATAGTAGCGTTATATTTGAGTTGTGCAAATAGCGTCATTAACCATTTGCCGACGTCATTTTGCAAACGGCATTAAATGTTTCACAGAATAATTTGTATCGATAGATTTCTGGAATTCTTTCGATTTATCGCAAAAATCCAGGTCATATTATAAATAGAATATCAAATTTGTGCACATAAAATACCGAATTTATTAAACTGATTATTTAAGCAGCCTCGTTTTTATCTTTTTATAGATGACTTGTTTAATAAATTGGGTATTCAATGACCACTCATTCAATATCCTCTATGTATACCCTTGTCAGAAAAATATATATTTATTTTTTCTTTAAAACTTATTAACTTTCCTATAAATCCATTTTCATTATCAAGGGATATTTTATCATAGTATTGCAGTAATTCATTTCTTATAACTGTCATAATTTTAAATGTTTCAGAAGTAAAACCAAAGTCAGCTACAGAAAAGAAAAATGAGGTATGTTACTTAACCTTGTCAAGTTTTTTGAAATTTTAGACCATGGAGTCAACACTGAATGAAGTTGAAGATAATATTGTGAAAAGTTGGTGCATTTCCAAAGTTAACCATACTTCATGGTTTGTTTGTTAGCTCACCTGAGCACAAGGTGTTCAAGGCGAGCTATTGTAATCACTCACAGTCTGTCGTTCATCCATCATCTGTCCGTCTGTCCATCAACAATTTCTTTCATCATCTTCCCCTTATTAACCACTGACCCAATCAATCTGAAACTTGGTAGGGATGTTCCTTGGGTTAAGCTCTACCAAACTTTCTGAAAGAATTTTTTCCATAAAAAAATCTGGTTCCCATGGAAACAGAATGGCTAAAAATTGATGCAAATCTCATAAAAATTTCTACTCCTCCTAAATGAAAGGTCAAAATTGAAGAAAGTCTTTGAAAAAAATCTCCTACTCCTAAACCACCAAGCCAATCAAGCTGAAACTTTGTACAGATGTTCCTTAGGGAAAGCTCTACCAAAGTTGTTAAGAGAATTTAATTCCATCTAAAACTCTGGTTTCTATAGTAACGGAGAGGCCAAAAAATATAAAAATTGCTGAATATCTTAGAAAACTTCTTCTTCTCCTGTAAACCATTTGGCAAATCAAGCTGAAACATGGCAGGGATGATCCTTGGGTGAACCTCTACTAAAGTTGTTACAAGAAAAATATCTTTTCTACAAAACATTTAGGCCTAATATTTTTCAATTTTTTGTTTCAGCACTTTAATCATATTTCAAACTGCCAAAATTATTGAAATTGTTTATACCCTAGAATCGAATTAAACCCTATGCTGTAGGGCCATATAGAGGTTCTTAATCTTCAGACATACAATTTTCAAAATATGTGATATTGTTTCTTGTTAATCTTGCGCAGTTCTTTTCATTCTTATATTGATATAGCTCTTGTTTAATCCTGCATATGACTATATGTCATAGAGAAATTGAAAAAAAAAGACTTTAAAGATTGAAATCAACATACTAGGGTGAGCGATATAGGATCCTCTTGGTTTGTTTGTTTGAATTGGGTTTTATGCCGCTTTCAACAATCTTTCATTTATATAGCGATGGCTGGAGCACCTAACTGTAGATTTCTGGTATTTCTCTCACCAGTACTACCATCACATCCTTTCCTAGTCCCCAGCTGCTATATTGCATAGGTTTACGTTTATCAACCCATTGGTGAGAGACAAATAGTCTGAAAGGATGAGTTCCGCCATCAGGGATCAAACCAGGGACCTCTAGATTGACAGTCTGACATGCTACCAAATGTGCTATGACAGCGGCATTCTATAGGGTTAAAGATATTGAGAATCAAAAGAATGAAATCCTGAAACAGGATATTGTCTGCATACTTATGTACATATCAATTAAGGGGTCAGTGCAACACTATTTTAACCCCTTTCCTGTTTTACAAAATTTGGGCCTGTCCAAATTCAAAGGTTTTGCAGACGAAAATTTAAAGTGGATTTAATTTGAAAAATAACCATTCAGTAGGGTAGAAAATAGTGTGGAAAAAGAAGAAATTGCTTGTCAGAAGCAATTTCTTCTTTTTTCACAATGTTTTCTCAATCATAAAATCACAGGCACGTAAAAAGCAGGGATTAAACAGCAAAGGGTTAAGTGCCTATATATTTATAGGCACTTACAATATAGTGTTGCACTGACCCCTCGATATATCTCCATTTAGTATGGAGCCGCCGTCATAGCGCAGTTGGTAGCGCGACGGACTGTCATTCTAGAGGTCCCGGGTTCGATCCCCGACGGCGGCACTCATTCTTTCCGTCAATTTGTCTTTCACCAATGGGTTGATAATCGTAGACCTATGTGAGATAGTAGCTGGAGGCTAGGAAAGGATGTGGTGGTTGTACTGGTGAGAGAAATTCCAGGAAACCATTGTTAGGTGCTCCAGCCGCCGCGATATAACTGAAATAATGTTAAAAGCAGCGTTAAACTCCATTCAATCAATCAACCATTTAGTATGGATGACATGTGCATAGAAATTTTTTGTAAGGACTGACACAAAGATAATTCATAAATGGGAAAAAATGCCCAATTCAATAATGGCATTTTGTTATTAGAGCTGAAGATGAAAGTTTAAGTTTTGTATTTTCTATACATATTGGTTTCAAGATTGATTAATTCACAAATTTGAAATCTTATTTTCATTTAAATGTGCTTTAAAATGAAACCATTAAAAAATGTGGTGTATAAATTGTACAGTTATATACTTTCTCTTTCTGTTGTTTTGTCAGATAATTATGAATTTATGGCTTTAGATTTCTTACAGTTTCCTACTATTAGCACCTGTGATACAACTAGTGTTGGGCAATCTGTTTCAAATCACAGTCAATAACCAGGTTTTAGTTGAAAGCGTAAAATCAACTTATGATCAATGGTACAATTGTTTTCTTAGAAATTATCACAGCACTCCTTGTATCAGTCCTATTAAAGGCATACGCGCGCAAATAATTTTGTCGACAGAATTTTTTGTTATTTTGAATATTTGTTAATTAAAATAGCTTTAGCAAAAATATGCAAAAAAAATTGGGGGTCACCGTATCCGTTTTTGAGAAATTGACCCTTGAAAAACGCATTTCTATGCAATTTTTCACCGATTTTCGAGTGATTTTGTAGATCGATGTATAGTTAAATTAATGCCCGTTTTCTCTGAGATTAAATACTCTTTTGAAATAAAACTTTCTGAAACATTTAAGGATGTAATTTCAGGTTCATCTAATGTATTTTTGTAAACTTTGCTAAAATTTTCGTCCATGAACCGATGAAATATATCGTGGTTGGGCGTAGTAAAAAATAAGTATCTTTTCGAGAATTTCGCGTAAATGTTTGTCCTAAACCTTAAAAATAATCAAAACTGCTCGACAGTTTTCTTTTAAATTTAGCGTACTTGTAGTGCATTCAAATCCAATCTAGTTCGTACCAAAAAAATAACATGTCACCGTACTTTTTTAAGAGCTATACGCTTATTTCCGAGGCAACCGTGGCGATTCTAAACATCGACGTCGGAAATCATCGTTGACGACGTCGTTTTGTGTTTATACGCATAAAGAACGCATCGCGCAATCTTGAACGTCGGTCGGTTTTTCGTTGCTTTATCGAAATGATTTTACATACCTAGGCAACATAATTAAGAAAAAATGTCTACTTCTTCTTGTTCGACTCATAAAGACAGAGGCGCTTTTAACCTTAGGTAAAATGAAAAACAAAAACATAAAAAGGCAGACGAAGATTATGAATTTAACAAAGCAAAACAGGGGAATCATGGATTAGTTTGTGATTGGTTGACCAAAGCATTGAAAATACAGCTTAAAAATTGCTGTAGTAACGAGTTTTTGACACCTTAAGATGGTGAAACAAAATGCATATAATATTGGTGATATCAGTAAAACCATAAACGCACGCATTTTCGACATTATTTTCTTAGTTGGTGGTTTCGAATAGTTAAAATGATGATTTTTCGAAATAATGAAATTAATAAACAAATAAAGTTTGTCCTGTCTACAGTCTTTAGAAGACATTAAAGTTGGACATGGGCCTACCATTCTATCCTAGCTAACATTTTCTTGCGGAGTCTGTACAGCGTCTGTTAACCCTAAAATCGCGGCGTCCTACAGCTAAGAACATTGTGAAATGGACAAAAGGAATTATTTTACAATGAAATGAATAAGCGAAATGAGCGGAATGAGCGAGTTTCGAATGAATAGACCTGTGCATGTCTTCACATACCAATCAGAGACTTTTAAATTCACGCTGGTCAATGAAATCAATGAATGATTGGAGTGCTCCTAAATTTGGAGCCCCTGCGATCAATTCCGGAGAGTGATAAATGGTTTGGAGCGTTTAGATTGAGTCGGTTTGGATATCCACGAATGAAGCACTACGTTTAGTGATTCAGAATGATTGAATGGGGTCAATTTCAGATGGTCTAAATAACAGTAAGATGCGATCATCGTACGGTTTACGAGTAGTGGAAACCTTGCGACTCGTCGATCAAAAGATTGGTTAGGCTAGCCTTTAGACTCAAGTCTCAAATAATAAAAAATAACTAATAATAATAATAAAAAATAACTAATAATAATAATAATAATAATAATAATAATAATAATAATAATAATAATCATAATAATCATAATAATAATAATAATAATAATAATGATATATGAATAAACATCAAACAACAAAAAAGTACATAGATCTTCAATTATACGTGTAGGCATGAAAACTGCCTAGGCTTATGAGTGTAGGGTTTTATTTCAAATTCGATAAACATTTCTAGTATCCGCTTACTCATTGATGAATGGATTGGATGTATATTTCAGAAAAGAATCGGCAATAACAATTATAATAATTATAATAATAATAAAATAATAATAATAATAAATAATAATAACAATCATAATAATAATCATTATGATAATAATAATGATATATTAATAAACATCAAACAACAAAAAAAATACATAGATCTTCAATTATACGTGTAAGCATGAAAAATGCCTAGGCTTATGAGTGTAGGGTTTTATTTCAAATTCGATAAACATTTCTAGTATCCGCTTACTCATTGATGAATGGATTGGATGTATATTTCAGAAAAGAATCGGCATATATGTCTAATTTCAGCAGCATTTACTTCTTAAAGACTCTGTGACGCTATCAATGTACGCATAAAGCTGTAACGGCGCACCTTTTTGCCAGGCAACGTTCTGACGTCGTGTAGCAACTATAATGACGTCTAGCTGGCGGGAAATTATCGGTTTCGTTTCACAACCATTTCCATCAATTTTAGAACAAACAGAGTTATGTCCCTTTATTATACCCCCCACCTACGAAGTAGAGGGGGGTATATTGGTTTCACCATGTCTGTCTGTCTGTCCATCCGTCCATCCGTCCGTCAATCCGTCCGTCCGTCCATCCGTCCGTCCGTCCGTCCGTAGACCTTTTCGTTTCCGGACTCTAACTCAAGAACTAAATGACCTACAATCATGAAACTTTATACAAATGTTCCTTATGACCCAAGGAAGTGCCCTATTGTTTTTGGGTCACATAGGTCAAAGGTCAAGGTCACAGTCAGCCTTTGTTCAATTTTCGTTTCCGGACTCTAACTCAAGAACCAAATGACATATCCTGCACTAATAGCACTTATATTCTGACAAAGTGCTGGTGGGGGGTATTAGTCCGCTTTGCGACAGTTCTAGTTTTCAAATATATCGCCGCTATGTGGTGCATCATTTACGCGCGTATGCCTTTAAGAAAAGAGTGTGAAAGTTTAGGTAAAACTCATGAGCTTAAGACTCTTTCTGCAGATTATTCTACCAATTTCATGAATCAGCATGAAACAGTTGTAACTGCCTATAAATAAATAGGCAGTTACAACTGTTTCACGCTGAGCCATCAAGTTAATGACTGTTTCAAAAAAAATATAATGGCTTTCATTTATGTATTAGGAACTGATTAATCGTTTGTGAAATTTCTTAGTCGATTATCGCAATGACAGAAGCCTAAACCAACTGATTATTGATTAAAAGCAATTAATCTGCCCTAATCATCACTAGATACAACACAAGTAAAAGCATTTTATTGCCTGTGTGGTATCACAGGTGCTGGTTGGAGATAAGGAGATATTCATTCAAATAACCAGTACAATATGTAATGTAGATGTAACATGTCTACTAAAAAAAATAACATTCTTTTTCCAAGTTGGAAGCTGCCCTCATAGCCCATTTTGCAGCACATCAGACTAGCATACAAAAGTTCCCGGGTTTGATCCCCCTAGGGGTGGCACTGTTAAAGCCCAGTAGTAAAGCGTCAGACTATTATTCAAAAATTCCTGTGTTTGATTCCTGACGGCGGCACTCATCCTTTCCGAATATTTGTCTTCCACCAATGGGTTGATAGTTAAAGACTGATGTAGTATAGCATCATATGACTTATAGGAAAGGTTTCAGTGGTAGCCCTGTTCTGAAAAATGATAAGAATCCCTTGTTTAAAGTGCTCCAGCTGCCACGATTTGACTAACAGATTATTAAGAGTGGCGTTAAACCTCATATAAACAAAGAAACATTTTTTTGATAAATTGTTAGCCTTAATTTAATACTGTAAACGGGTAATTTGGCGGTGGTTTTATTTTGGCTATATTTGCGGTCAAGCTTAAATGCTCCAAAATTAATCCACCGCCAATATTTGTCATTGATATGTGTTAAATGAGAAATTTCTTGATTATGATGGATATGAAATCTATACATTTAAGTCAATTTTAATTAAATTTATATCAAAGATATGCAGACCATACTTATTCAACTTGGAATAAGAAAAACTGCTGACAACGTTGACATTTCAACGGGTCAGCGCAATATGATTGTAAGTGCCTATAAATTATAGGCACTTACAAAAGTATTGCTTTGATCCATCAATTTCAAGATTCCAGAACCAAGTAGGTTGATACATTGTAACGAAATCACCGAGAAAAAGTGTGAAAAACTTATACACACATTATAACTATAACAAAAGATGTGAAAACAAACTATTGTTAAGTATGTAGAAAGTTGACATTACTCTAGAAATTGCCTGTCTTTTACTTGCGTTGTTTTGAACGATGAAAAAATGAAATATAGATAAAGCGTTTAATTTTGGTGTTAAAGTAAGATGCGCCAAAATAAATCAACGCCAATAAATCGTAATCGAAAAATATGGACACCACCAATATAAAGCCGTTTACAGTACTTGAGAACAATTTTTGAATATGATAACTATAAATATTTGCGAAAGCATCCGAAATGTGTATGGAACACACCTTTTGAACTAAGCGGTAAAATTCTGGCTAGACCTAAATGTTTAGCAGACGACATTATAAAAGACCTATGGTTCATCCAGTTAAAATTTCAACCACATGTAAAATTGGAACTCGATCTCAAATAGTGCAGCACTTTTGTTGTGACTGCATGAGCTGTTCTAACCATAGTCATATCTCTGTTATTATTCGAGATAACTTAATGAAACATGGCATGTGTATTCATCATCACAAGTGATATTTAGACTATCAAGAAGGATAACTCTGAAAGCATTTTTGTACTGGTTATACCCCTTTTAGACTTTGATTTTTTGCATTTTCCAGCACCTGTAGGCCATGCTCCTGTCTTAAGTCCAGTCACATTTTATGTTCTTCTGCAGCCTACAGAGCTGGTAAGAAATGAGTGGTATTTACTTGTCAAGGATTTACACCAAAATGCCAGTTTGGAGAATCTAATTAATTACCTAGAGATCGGACTTGATGAAGGACAGCATGTAATTGCCGAAAAGGTTGTTTATGACAAAGAAAATGGACATGCAGTTGTGGTCTTCTCAGACAAACCAGGTATGATTTTGTCTGTGTAATAAAACTGCAGGAATCTACCCAGAAATCAAACCAGTTGGGCCAAATGGGTTGGAAAAAGTGGACTATTTCAGAAATTGTGGGGGCCTTACCAATATTTGCAATAAACTAAAGGTTTCCAGCCTGCATTATGTCATCATTTAACTATAAGTAAGCCTACTTTCCACCAAAAATGTGAGCATATGTTAAACATTTCAACAATTTCACATGTGCCTGAAGCATGGGCATTGAACTTCTTGGATACTGACACAGTGCATTTAAATGTTTGGGGAATATGTAGAGAGCGTTTATAATGTATGATATATCTATGGATCAAGGCAAAACAGTTGTAACTGCCTATATGTTTATAGGCAGTTACAACTGTTTTGCCCTGAGCCATTGATTTAGTGAAGACACTGACTAAATTGTGTATGAATAAGCTGATCCAAATCTTTACTTGGTATTAAAACATAAAACATACATGTACACCAAACCTACTTCTTGGGAAAAGAAAGGAAAAGTCATAAATGTAATATTAGATGAATGATAACCCTATTTTATCAAAATGATTGATAGCCTTAGGCATTTAAGTACTAACATATTTCCTATCTTGATGCTACTTTGTCTTACCTTCTCACAAAAATATAGAGAATGATGTAGACCAAAGAAAATACATCATTATGTGTAAAATGGTCATGAACAACAAATATTCTTATACAAAAGGAGCCATTGGACTATGCAATCACTCTCCTATAATAAGCTTTAAATGCTATGATAAAACATCATCATTAAAATTGGACAATTTTACTGTATCCTTATGTAGTTTTCTCGTATTTACATACTCTGGCTTCTGAAAATAAGTTTACCAAAATTTCAGACCATTTGAAAGTAGTCACCTGTCCTCTTTTGATTTGATCTAACTACACCTAAACATTTTGTCTTTTATTTCAGATACTGAAAAGTTGTATCACAAAATTGCCAACAGAGTATTTGAAGGAGGTCATCTCTCTTGTTGTGAGATCAGTGCACCTACACATATTGCCTTCAGCTGTGAAGAATCTATCAGGAACCCTGAAAGTTTGGAGAACTACTTTGAAATTCCACGTAACGATGGTAAGTTTTTTACTTATCTAGCTTTCTTGTAATGAGGATTGGTAGAAATTACCAAAGTTTTAACTTTGGTGGATGCAAACTTTGCAAAGGTATGCCATGAGATATTTTTTCCCTTCTTTTCCTATACAATATCAATGGAAATTTTATGTAACCTTATCTCAGGTTAAATACACATGGAAAATCTACTTGTCAAAAGAAATCCTGAGTATTACACATCGAGGGATCAGTGCAACACTATTGAAGTGTATATATATTTATAGGCACTTACAATAGTGTTGCACTGACCACTTGATATAGGAATTCCACACTCCCGCATTCAAAATAACTACTCCCTTGTTAATGTGTAAAATAGCAGTCTGTTTTGAATGTGCACTTTTGATCAAGACATTCCTGGATTCACATGACTAAACTTTGCCAATTGTAAATTATACCCTACTATGCACATGAGCTTTCGTTATGTCATCCTGAATGCAGGGCAATGTACCATTCAGCTTTTGGACATTGATTAATCTCCAATACAAATCAAGGGGTCAGTGCAACATTTATATATTGATATATATAGATATTTATTATACTGCAAAGAAAATTCTAGCATTTTCATTGGTTAATGCTGACCTGACAAACATTGATAGCTACGGCCGCTCCGGTATTACCTCTAATGTTTCCTTAAGGCGCCTCGACATGAACATAGACAAAAAATCGAAACGGTAATGGTAGCCATGTTTCTCTCGCTTCGCTGATAACACGAACCGAATATACACACTAGGATACAGTTGAAAAGGATGTCAGTTAATAATGTGCAAATAAAAGATGATAAAGATGTCAATAAATACCTTAAATTTGTACAAATCTTTCCATTTAAAGTGCCAAGTTTCTCGCAGTTTCAGCCAACAAACGCTTCAATATCACAATAGCGCAGAGCGTAGTAGTGTGACGTCACAACTACATATGACGTCACTTTTTACATGTTAACTTTTCATAGGGGCGCATTAAGGGATATTGGTGGTTTAAAAGAAATCGGTTTATACGAACGCCTAAAATAGGCAAAAGACAGATATTTAGCCCTTAAACTTTGAAGTATAATAAATTCGTAATACGGTTTCTTGCCTGGGTATATGACGATTTATTCCCGGCAGTAAAAATGATGTCAACCCTCGCCTACGGCTCGGGTGACATCATTTTTTCCAGCCGGGAATAAATCGTCATATACCCCGGCAAGAAACCGTATAACTAATATATAGACACTAACAATAGTATTGCACTGACTCCTTGAAATATCCATTATAAATCAAAGTACTGTGATGACTGATAAACTTTAATTTCTCTATATAGGAGGTGCCGTCACAGACCCTGTGAAAGAGAGTGAGGATGGAAGCTGCCATATCATAGGTTTTGAAGACACAAAAGGTTAGTTGTACAGTGGAATCTTGTTAAATGTAACTCCAATTTGTCATCAAATTTGTAGCTATTAGCCAGCCTTGCGTTCAGGATGACAAAATGGTGAAAAATATTCGCCAATTTTACCCAACTTTGCACATGCACTTGCGTGCTAAGTGGGATAAAATCAGCAAACAGTTTGTTCCATTTTGTCATCCTGATCACAGCTCAGAAATTGTTGTTAAAAGGAATGATTTGTTCTTTACTTCTATTAATGGTGCACTTGGTTAGTTGCAATTAATGAGAAAGTTGCTATTATTAGGGTCGCCATTTGGAGGATTTTGAACACATAATTATGTTTCTAAGGATTGAACTTTAGATGATCTCAATGGTACATGTTTATCAGAATAAAATTTTGTTTCAATAACCAAAATTCGGCAAAATTCAGTTTGTTTTTTGTTTGTTGAAAGATTGATTTTACATTACTTTAGCATTTTGTTTCAAGTAGATTGAACCATTTGAAACAAATTTTAGTAAATTTCACTTTCGAAATTTAGCATGGTGCAGGAAATATTTAACATTGTACTGCATTTCAAATTACAGTTGTTGAACGTCTGTGTACCAGACCACAACCTCACAGATTTGACAACAAAGTACTACGAGTCACCCCATGTTACACATTTGAGGGCGGGGCTATATGGGACCACAATATACATACCATTCCAAAGGCGGAGCCAGTAGAAGTTAACCCTCCCCCTGAACATCTGAGATATCTGAAGAGGTTTGCATTTGTTTCATTTTGCATTCCTCTTAAACCTAATTCTGTTTAACAAAGATTTGTTTGAACTATTCATAAAGAAAAAAGTATTGCAACATCTAAATGTATGAAAATACAAAAGAATGTTAGATAAAAGCAGAATATGAACCCTATCGTATATTTTTTTTACTTTTTTTTTTTGCAAACTGTTTGAACTGTTACCTCCTATTCAAAATCTTGCTCAGCTATTACAGATGTTACAATAGTAATGACGATGTTCATTTTCTACATTTGATCTGGAGAAGAGTGAGAGTCGTAAGTGCATGAAAAGGCAGATTTGGAAAAAAAAGTCTTGTTTTTAGCTCCACTGGCCGAAGGCCTGCAAGCTATTGTCATGGCAGAGTGTCCGTCTTGCGTCCGTGATGCGTGCGTGCGTCTGTCGGTCAGTGCATAAACTTTTCCTTTAATCATCTTCTCCACCCAAACCAATGGGCAGATTTTAACCAAACTTGGAAGAAATGATCCTTGGGTGGCCCTCTTCTTAAATTGTTCAAAGAATTTTGATTGGCCCCCCAAATATGGGCGTGGCATTTTTTCACTTTGAAATTTTTAAAAATCTTCTCCTCCCAAACCATTGGGCTGATTTCAATGAAACTTGGCATGGATGTTCCTTGGGTGACCGTTTACTTAAATTTTGATTGGCCCATGAATATGGGCGTGGCAGGGTGGGGCTTATTTTAGCCCAAAATCTTTGAACGACATCTCCTTCTGAACCACTGGGCAGATTTTAATGAAACTTTAAAGGAATGTTCCTTGGTTGACCCTTTACTTAAATTGTTCAAGAAATTTTGATTGGTCCTTGAATAGCGATGTTGCAGGGCGGGGCCTATTTTGAGCCCGAAATTTTCGAATGACATTTTCTCCTGAACCACATGGCTGATTTCAATGAAACTTTACCAGAATGTTCATTGAGTGTCTCTTATCAAAAATTATTTGCTAAATTTTGATTGGCCCATAAATTTGGAAGTGGCAGGGCGGGGCTTATTTTGAGGACAAAATCTTTGAACGATTTCTCCTCCCGAACCACTAAGCCAATTTCAATAAAACTTTACCAGAATGTTTCTTGGGTGACTATTTACTTAAATTGTTCAAGAAATTTTGATTTGTCCATAAAAATGGGCGTGGCAGGCAGGGCCTATTTTGAGCCCAAATTTCTTTGAACGACATCTCCTTCTGAACCTTATGTTTTAATAAGATGGGTAAAGGGTAGCAGGTTCATTGTGATTGAGTATTTTTGTGCAATATGGACCAGAACCATTAATCATTATTAAATAGGTCTTAGGAGATTTCGGAGTGTTAATGTATTCATTTAAAGTAAGCTTTATTTAATGAAACTTTAAAGATTTTAAAGCCAGTGGAGCGATACAGGCCCTCTAGGGCCTCTTGTTCAGTTTTCTTACCAATTATAAGACCCAGTGAAAATGTTTTCTTGTGCATAAATTGCATCAAGTTACCACAGTTCAATTTTGTTAAAAAAAAACTTCAGTAAAATCAGATGTTGCAATATTTTTTTCTTTATGTATATATTGCCAAATTCAGAGATATTTCAATAACTTTTGATCAAGTTTTTTCCTGAATGATCAAGTAAAAAGCAGGCAGTGTTGGCTCAGATCAGACTGCACCTTTGTGCAGTCTGATTTTAGTCTACACTGTCTGCCAAAGCTTTATTTACAGCAAAATGTGGTTTGTTTATGTGCCGCGCAACTATAAGGTTACAGTCAACCCTTCTCTGTTTGTAAAAATTTGAGATCTGTCAATTTTCCTTACTCAACTGAGAATTAAAACATTCATACTTGAATAAAGTTATTCTTCTAAATTTCAACTACGCATAAGAATTACTATAACTTACAATTCACCAATGTAGAGTTTCATTTTTAGCTCCACTGGCTGAAAGCCACTGGGGCTATTGTCATGGCATTGTGTCTGTTGTGTGTCCGGTCTTAAACTTTTTCTTTAAAAATCATCTCCTCAGAAATTATTGGATGAATTTCAACCAAGCTTCACAGAAATGATCCTTGTGTGACCCTCTTTCAAAGTTGTTCGCGAAATTTTGATCCAATGAAAAACATCGATTTAATTGGCGTGGCTAATTTCCAAATATGGTAAAAAGTGATTTTCTCAGAATTTAATTGATGGATATCAACCAAATATCACTGGAATGATCCTTGAGTGACCCTTCATGAGTCTATCAAAAATTATTGTGATCAAATGAAAAATATGTATTTTATGGGCGGAGGTCATTTCTCTATATGTTATATAGTTGAAACTATGAAAATCATTTTCTCAGAATGTAATTGATGGATATCAACCAAATTTCACTGGAATGTTCATTTGGTGACCATTATCATGCAGCCAAAAACTTTTCATTGGATGAAAAATATGTCTTTTATAGGCGGAGGTCATTTCTCTATTTATAGTGGAAACTTTGAAAATCAATACAACATCAGTAGAACCCAAAATATCTAAAAATCAAGTCAAAACTTAGATTTGATATTACAAGAATTTCAAACCTGTGGAGCGACTCAGGCCATTCATGGCTTTCTAGTTGTGCATTTAGCATAGAAAATCAGGTCTCTGATGTTCAACTTACCCATTTGGTACATTCTGGCTTAATAGGTCACAATTTGATTTTATTTTCAGGTGTTGCTTTAAAGAACTACAAACCCAAGTAGAAGACAAAAATGGCTGCATTGTAGTTGACTCAAATTCAGTCAAAATCACGTGTACGCTGACACCCAAGTTCCCAGGGTTTAAAACTCTGATTAGAGCCTGGCCGGAAGACATGAGGGCATTGGTTGATAAGTTCATAGAGGAGAATATTTGTCAGAGATCCGTGTCTCTTGACAATGAAATGGAGGTTTGGTCTAGGCTTTTGAGTTCTGTACCATTGATAGGTAAGGGAGCAGGGATTGTGGGAGTATTTCTATTTCAGTAGTCTTTGACCCTTTGGTTGTGAATTACCTAAGGTCAAAACTGCTTTCGAAGGGGTAAAAAAATTAGTTGATAAATAGTAAAAATTCCTGATTTATGCTGATTGACTTCTTTCATTGTGTCCTTCATATCTATATTAGAGATTCATATGAAATATGAATCCGAAATATGAATCCATCATAAAGTTATGAATGAAACATTTAGATCCAATATGTTCATCAGCAGCATTTAATAAGCTCATAGAGGAGAATATTTGTCAGAGATCAGTGTCTCTTGACAATGAGATGGAGGTGTGGTCTAGACTGTTGAGTTCTGTACCATTAATATGTAGGGGAGCTAACATCTCTACATAATATATATGCATGTGCTTGACTTTTCCAACAATTTGCACATAAATGAAGCCCAGGCAAAAAATAGCTTCGACAGCAAGCCAATAAATTTGAGACTGTGCATGATGTTTCCAACAATTCAATATTTACAAAAAGTAAAGCCTGTGGCCAGCCTGTGCATCTGCACAGATTGACTGTAATCTTCCCTTTGTACCCTGTTGATAGATAAGGTGTTATCCTTAATTCAGAATGTCGGCAAAAATCACATTGTTTATCTGTGTTGTCAAGGCAGTGCAATATTTGTCCATTTTGAGAATAAACATTTTTTGGACATGTCTCATATGTACTCATACAGATTATTTTCTGATAATTATACCCCCTTCGAGGAAAGGGGTAATATTGCTTTGCACTTGTCTGTCAGTCTGTCTGTTAGTCTATCAGTTGGTTGGTGCATCCCTAGAGTGTTTTTTTTGTAAGAATCATATCTCAAAAAGTATGCAAGCTAAAATCATGAAACTTCACAGGTGGATAGATCTCATTGAGCACAAGAACCATAACTCTACTCATCTTATTTTTGAGTTATTGCCCTTTTTTGATTGACAAATAATAGGCTATTGACCTGCTTTTATGTGGGGCATAAATGTTTTACAAACATCTCTTGTTTAAATGATATTGAGGATAACCTTTCTATACGGAATTTATTTAACGAGTCATCTATGAACAGATAAAAAATTAGGCTGTGCTGATTTTTCATCTGCTTTAGATGACAAGTTTGATCAATTCTGTATCAAATGAGCACAAATTTGATATTCTATTTATAATATAACCTCATTTTTAGCTTGCCCGGGACGAAAGTCTCTGAAGAGCTATTGTCATACCCTCGGATGTCGGCGTCAGCGCCGGTGTCGGCGTCCACATTAGGTTAAAGTTTTTTATTTCTATAAATATTTATCCTTGAGGCTTTATTTTTTACAGAAACACTCATTAGGGCATAGGCTTTCATTTGAGACCAACATCCATGTCGAAATGATCTTTAGACTGTGACCTTGGCCTTTTCAAAAAAGTTTTAACCAAAAACTTTAACCAAAAAATCTTTAACCTTGCTTATATTTTCTGAAAGCTTTTAACTAGAGACATCATTACTTCATATGCACACTCATTAGGTGATAGGCTTTCACCAGAGTCAAAGGTCCTTGACAGTTTGACCTTGACCTTGACCATTTGTGGACTTAGAAAAACTTTAACCAAAAACTTTGACCAAAAACTTTAACCTTGCATATATTTTTAATGCTCTAACCTAGGGACATCATTACTTCATATATATACTCACCAGGCGATAGGCTTTCCATCAGAGACCAAGGTCCTTCACAATTTGACCTTGACCTTTACCATTTGTGGACTTAGAAAAACTTTAACCTAAAACTTTAACCAAAAATTTTGCATATATCTATGTGACAAGCATCCAATAGGGCGAGCTATGTTGTCCTCTGACAACTCTTGTCTGAGATAGCAAGGAAAATACAATATTTATTCTGGGAAACATATAACACCGTTTGCGAAATGATGTCAGTATATCATGTATATTATGATGACATTTTCCTAAACAAACGTTGTTCCTCTTTGTTAGCTCATTTGCATAGTTATTCCACTAGTGTAATAACACGTGTGTAATATCAAAAATATACAACTGGGTTAATTTACTCCAGCGACGTAGGTCATATTATAAGATGTTTTATTCACTATCTAGCACGCAAAAGTAATTTAAGCATTGGTTCCAAAATGAAATGCCCTTATCTTAATTTAGTTTTTCACACCAAACAGGTGGTATAGAGTTATAGCTTTAACTCTTTTCATACAAATTTAACAAATAGGCAAAATAAAAAATAATGGAATGGCTTCAAGCATATTTTGAATCAAACTTTTCTGGTTTGAAAAGGAATATCAGGTAGTAAAGATCTGATCAGAATACACATTTGTACAGGTCGATCTTTGTCTTTATCTCCCAAAAAAGCAGGAATGTTCTAAGTTCAGCATGAAAGGGGTAAAAAATAAAAGCCTGCTCACCAAATCTACTAGGCGCATATAGACATAGAGGATATCAAATGAGTGGTCATTGAATACTGAATTTAATAAACGAGTCATCTATAAACAGATAAAAATGAGGCTGTGCCTAGTTTTTAGCTCCACTGGCTGAAAGCCACTGGGGTTTTGTCCGTCGTGCTTCTGTCCGTACGTGGGTCTGTGTGTCCGTGCGTCTAGGCGTAAACTTTTTCAATAAAAATCTTCTCCTCAGAAACTACTGGATGAATTTCAACCAAACTTCACAGGAATGATCCTTGGGTGACCCCCTTTCAAAGTTGTTCAAGAAATTTTGATCCAATGGAAAACATGGATTTAATGGGCGTGGCTAAGTTCCAAATATGGTAAAAAGTGAATTTTCTCAGATTCTAATCAATGGATACCAATTAAATTTAACATGAGTGACCCTTTATCAGTCTACAAAAAATCATTGTGATCGGATGGAAAATATGCATTTTATTGGCAGAGGTCATTTCTCTGTATGTTATATAGTTGAAACTTTGAAAATCATTTTCTCAGAATGAAACAGATTGATATCAACCAAATTTCACTGGGATGATCCTTGAGTGACCCTTTATCAGTCTACAATAAATCATTGTGATCAGATGGAAAATATGCATTTTATGGGCGGAGGTCATTTCTCTATATGTTATATAGTTGAAACTTTGAAAATCATTTTCTCAGAATGAAACAGATTGATATCAACCAAATTTCACTGGGATTATCCTTGAGTGACCCTTTATCAGTCTACAATAAATCATTGTGATCAGATGGAAAATATGCATTTAATGGGCGGAGGTCATTTCTCTTTGTGTTATATAGTGGAAACATCGAAAATCATTTTCTCAGAATGTAACTGATGGATATCAACCAAATTTCACTGGGATGATCCTTGAATGACCCTTTATCAGTCTACAATAAATCATTGTCATAAGATGGAAAATATGCATTTTATGGGCGGAGGTCATTTCTCTATATGAATACAGTGGAAACTTTGAAAATCATTTTCTCAGAATCTAATTTTTCGATATCAAACAAATTTCACTTGAATGATCCTTGAGTGACCCTTTATCAGTCTACCAAAAATTATTGTCATTGGATGAAAAATATGTCTTTTATGGGCGGCGGTCATTTCTCTATATGCTATATAGTTGAAACTTTGAAAATCATTTTCAACATCAGTAGAACCCAAAATATGTAAAAATTTAGTCAAAACTTTTTTTACAAGAATTTCAAGCATGTGGAGCGACTCAAGCCATTCATGGCTTTCTAGTTATCTGTTTAAGATGATAAGTTTAATGAATTCTGTGTTTTATGAGCACAAATTTTATATTATATTTATAATATGACCCAAATTAATGTGAAAAATTTTCAAAAATCCTGAAATTCAAAGATTCAATTTTCAGCGAAACTTGTAATGCCGTTTAAAAATGACATCACAATATATACATTATGTCGTCATTTTTAGAGTCTCAAAAATAGCGTTGCTATTTGCCCTGAGCTTATTTGCATAGTTATGCCACAAGTGTAATAACACCCTTGTGAAATATTCAACAGGGTTATTTCACTCCCACGATGTAGGTCATGATAATAAATGTTACCTTATTATCTTTAATTTGAATAAACTCGTTTTTTTTTTCATACACTAAGATGAAGTTGACTTGAACATAGTGCAAATCCATGACAACTGTGAGTTACTATTTACTGGTCATCCAGAAAAGGTCGGTCAGAAATATACAGAGACTACAAAGGAAATAGAGGCCATCAGAAGAAAACTGAGAAGGACTTCAAAGAAGAAAAATTATAAAGCTCTGCAGTTAGCTGTTGTTGAAGCAGTTGGTGGTATTGATGATATCCGTAATGAATTGGATGATACTGTGATAGAAATAGATAGGGAAACAGTTGCAGTTGAAGGACAAATAGAGGATATTAATGAAGTGTATTCCAGAGTATATGAGAAGATAAATGCACTGGTTAGTGAAGACAGTCCTTCTCATAAATATTCATATGATTGTGTCCAATTTATCAACAACCATGGAAATATTATACAGAAGATAAATGATGCACTTGAAGCTGCTGGTATGACTGTAAAATGGGAATTAAGGAGAAATGAGCTTGCGATATATTTTCCTAGAGGTTACGAACCCAAGAAAGTTTCCCAATTGATTTTGGGAAAGATTGCCGAGACCAAAATAGATTTAGATAGAGCCATGTCAACTGTATTACGTTCTGATGAATGGATGAGTTTCTCTCAAGATCAGACTGAAGCTTTTACTGATGTAAGACATGACCATGTTGATAGGGCCATGGTTGTATATGGTTATGCTGAAAGTGTGACAGTGGTTGTTGATAATATAAATACTTTCCTTGAGGATAATGCAGTGAGAAGTCTGACAATCAAAGTAGAACAGGATAAGGTAGAGTTTATGGACCGATATAGACATGAATCCAAGAAAATAATGGACATTGAGAAAAAGTATGATCAATACAATGTGTGTATTGAATTGAAAAAAACACGTAAGTTATAGTTTGTTTTATGCCCCTCTTTTTATGCCTCTGTCTAAAATCTTAAAATCTTCCAATATGTGTTGTCATTAAAAAATCATTAAAATTTATGTCTTTAAGGCCCTTTCCCCCTTAATTTGAGGTAAATTTCCTCTAAACAATCATTTACATAAATGATTGTTTCAAGGAAATTCAACTCAAAATAGAGAAGAAGTCTTAAAAAGTTCCTAAAATTTAGGCATTTGAAGTGGCTTTTCTTAGGAAATCAAAGCACTGAAAGTAATGATGGTGGATGTTTCTGTTGGCATACTAGAGTGATTTTTCCATTCATTGCGAAAATAGAAATTGTACATGTAAAATTACAATAAAAGAAAACAGACCTGACCATAATGCTGTGAGAAGTGTGACCATCAAAGTAGAACAGGTTAAGGTAGAGTTTATGGAATGATATAAACATGAATCCAAGAAAATAATGGAGATTGAGAAAAAGTATGATCAATACAATGTTTGTATTGAATTGAAGAAACCACGTAAGTTATAGTTTGTTTTATGCCCCTTGATAATTGCTATCTATGCTTTGCCTGTAATCCATCAATCTTCCAATAAGTGTTGATAATCTAGAATTTACCATTTTGCTATTTCTCATCATAGACTGCTCTTACCAAAACATATAATTTAAGATTTCACAAACACATCTTGTATTGATTTAAAATTGTTGTCTGCACCATCTTTGAATCTAGCGTACCTACCATATTTCTCCTAATGAACACGACTTGGAGCTATTCATAACATGTTCAGGGAGCTTATTTTTAGTATGCACTTTCTAATTTTAAAAAGTTGTTGAAATTGATGTCTTAAAGGCCCATTTACCTTTAATTTGAGGTGAATTTCTTCAAGAAAATTAACTTGAATTAGAGAACAAGTCTCAAACAGTTCCTAAAATTTAGGCACTTGAATTGGGTTTTGGTAGTTAAAAATGTAGGAGGCTACTTTTAGGGAGGGCGCTATTATTAGAGGAAATACAATATTCAAAAAATGGCATCTGAAAATTGGTTTATTAAATTCCAGAGGGTAGTATTGAGGTAACGGGCAAGAAGAAAGGTAGAGAGGAATCAAAAAAAGACTTGGAAAAGCTGGCCAATGAAATTACATCAGAGAAATATGAAATCAAGAAAATCGATGTACAGAGTGTGTTTGTCAATGAACAGCAGAAAGGAACAATCAAAACCATAGAGAAAGAAACATGGTAGGTTGTTATAGAGCCTGCTTGGTGTGGGTGAGATATAGATGCCACTATGACAGCTAGGTTTATGTGGTAAAGGAAGTAGACCTGTAATAGTTCCGCAACATATCAGAACTTATGAACTTTAACAGTGTTAACTGAGGTTTACTAGTGTTTTTTGTCAACATTGTGAAAGATCGTGAGTTCCGAAATGTTTGTGGAACTATTTAGGTCCACTACCTTAAGTGTTTGTCTTTCTGTCTGTCTGTTCATCTGTTGGATTTTACCTGGACAATAATTTCAACAATTTAGATGGATTTAGAAAAAAACTTTTCACTGTTTTTCTCCAGCATAAATAGCATCTACTATTTCAGAACATCTAATTTGCTATTTTAAAGAAATTTCCAGATAGCTCTTAGGTCAAGGCAAGATAGTTTTAAAGTCAAGGTCACAACTCAATGTCAAACATTTGAATGTGGGTTCAACAGTAGTTGTTCCTGGACAACCATAGTGAAGGCTCTTCCCAATGTAAATATCAAGTTGGACTAGCAATATTATGAGAGTCGATCAATAGTTTCCTGACCTCTTTTTGTGAACTGAAAGGTGTAATCTAAGACAAAATTAATCTTCTAAATTGTGTTAAAGTATTTTTTGATAGCTGATATAATCTTATTGCAAAATTTAACTCTAATGAAACAAAACATTTTCTATGTACAAATTATCACAAAACATGCTCAAAACTACTATATACTGCATACTATATGTTATATTTTTGTACCCCCCCCCCCAACATATTTTGAATAACTTTTGATGACTGGCATTCGCAAAATAAATTAATTTGTAAGTAGGGTTACTTCTGTGACTATTATTTAAAAAGTCCCAGGTTAGATCTCAAATGGCAGCACTCATCCTATTTTTCTTCTGCCACTGGGCTGATTATTATAGACTTATGTGAGATAGCAGCAGAGACTAGAAAAGGATGTAATGGAAGTACCGGTGTGAGAAATACCAGGAATCCATTGTAAAGTGCTCCAGTTGCCACACTATGACTGAAAGATTGTTAAAAACAGATTTAAACCCATACCAACAAATAAACCTATGCCACCAGATCAATTAAATTGAGGGCCATTTACTTTCTGTCTCCCTGCTCATCTGTCTGTCTGCAAATCTGCAAAACCAAAAACCTTAACAATGGCAATTTCTTTAAAGCTTTTCAAGATACTATGCTCATATTTTGATGGCTCAGCTCAAAATAGTTGTTACTGCCTATTAACATATAGGCAGTTACAACTATTTCGCGCTGAGCCATCGATTTGGCATGCTGTTAGATCTCATCAATATACACCTGCAGATATCAAAGTCAAGGTCATGTGACAAAGGAAAGGTCATCTGTCAAGGTGTAAAAATTGCTGTTTTAGGAGCATTTGTGTTGAACAAACACATTTTGATCCTTGCAATGTTTTATGACAGAAAAGGCATTTAGTTGGGAATATTTAATTTGGATGCACAATGAAGTTATTTATGCATCACTAATTGGGACCCATATGAAATCACTTTTATATCTGCATTAATATTTTTTAATGCCTTTTTCAGTTGTCTGATCAAATCACCATTTGACCAAGTTTCTACACCAGTTTATTCATCAAAATTTACTTGGGACAGTAGTAACACCACCATAGATGGCGCAACAGGAGGATACAAATCACCTGAAGGTGTGTTTAATTAAGGTAGTAGGCTTGTAATAGTTCTGCAACATTTCGGAACTCATGAACTCTTACAATGTTGTCCACAATGGTTTCGTAATGGAAATCATTAGGAAACCTCTGTCAACATTGTGAAAGATCATGAGTTCCGAAATGTTGCTGAACTATTATGGGTCCACAACCTTAACAAAAAAAAAATATTAACCCTGAGTCTGGTGAGTTCAAATTTTTCTTCAAACAAACTGTCATATTTTTGGATATTTTAACAAGTCTGCTTCAAATTTACATGAAGGATAATCTTCTGTGTCGTATTAGGTGGTTTTATATTTTTTTGAAGAACAACAAAAGCTATATTTTCATGAGTGGCAAGCCATTGAGTCAAATTATAGCTTTTTTTGTTCACTAAATGAAATCATCGGATCTTTTTTGAAAAAACAAAATACAGTCAAAACTGTCAATAGTGGCCACCTTTGGGACAAGGCTAAATCGGACACATACAGGAGATTGCCACTTTACGAAAAATCACACAAACCCTTCAGGCGGTCACTGAGACAAATACCAATTAGCTATAATTTTCATAGCGGCGGGTTCCTGTAGTTTTGGCGGCTATTCATTCCACATGGGTGGGATGTAAACAAAATCGGGTTTTCCGGCATTGCTTGACGACATTAGTGGACGCCATTTTGAAAATCCTCCTGAAGGCACTTTCGACGATTGGCAATTTTTCCACAGAATCAACCAATACTTAACACAAATACTGCAATTCTATTTGTTTATGCTTTTTTCCTTTCTCTGTGTCATTAAATTTTCTAAAGTGGTGCAATTTTTGTGCAAAACAGAGAAAAAAGGGCTTTAAAAGAACATAATAAATGCATAGGAAAATCCAGACGCATTATGGATTTTTGATAATCAGCGAGTCACCTGTCATAATTTGATGAGTCTGGTGACCGCTTAAGGGGATATACAATGAGTGCAATCCAGAAAATTAAAGGTGACTACGACAGAATGTCGCTATTCACGGTAGCTTTAAAAAGCAAATTTGCACTAGCAGACCTGAGCTGGCCACTTAAGACAGTTTGGCTGCTTTACTCAGATGACCGCTCACAAAGTTTTGATTGTACAATTATTCTATTTCTTAAATGCCAAAATGAGATAAAAATATGACAATTCTAGAACAAATTTTCTTAAAGCGTTTTGTATATGATTGCTATATAGCATTCATGATGCTGTCAAATTTTGGGCTTCGCTTAGATAACCTCAGATAGGGTAAATTCTGTAGAATTTCACTGGTATTGTAGTAAGATTATCAAGTGATAATCTTTTGTTATCTCTCAGAATCCATCAAAAGGTATTAAAGAAACAACAATGATTAATTTTAAAGCAGGAAGTGTTGGCTAAGAAAAGACAGCTTATCTGTGCTGCTGATCTTAGTCTTAATTGTATGGAATATATCTTGAACAGCATGAGAAAGGTTTACTAGCGACAATTTTCATGAAACAGCTTTTTTACCCAAGCATACAAATTACTTGATTGCTGATTTTTTTTTCTCTTGGAGGTGATGCCGAGTAAGATGAATAGATCAAATTGAAAGAATTTCATCTCAAAATTCCAGACTTAATTATCTTATACTGTTGTTATTGCCCTGAAAAAATTAAAATGAAGTTGAGCTCATGCTTATAGTAGAGCCTGATTATCACTGTAAAAGAAGCATCATAATGTATGTGATTATGTCACTTTACAAACAGAATTATACATTTAACGGCATAACATGAATAGATTAAATTTCTAGAATTTTAGCACAAAAATCTAGATCTTATTGTTAAGAAAACGTATAACAACCAAATTAATTGGTTTGAGTAAACAGGATTTAAAAAATTATTAATTAAAAGAAAAAGAACTCCAGCAAAGCCTTGCGACTTTTTTTTCATTAAATTAGTAACTAATAACCAAAGATTAGATTCCATTTACAGAGCTACAGATAGAGGGTGTATTTTTGGATTTCAAATGAAATTATCTAAACAAAATATTCACAAATACTTTATTGCAGATACTTATTTGAATTGTCTTGTCGAGACAATTCAAATGAGTATCCACAACATAGGGGTTTGGGAAAAAATAAAGATTTTGGACTGGCAATACCCCCTTTTATCTGAATTCCTGCTTTATATATTTTTCAGAAGTTAATGAAGCTGTAGAGGATCCAACAGACAGCAGAATGTACAAATGTAAAAATGGTATCATTATTAAACAGATGGAGGGCGAGATTGGCAGAGAATCTGTAAGTTTGATTAATCCTTTTGCCTTGTGGTTTTATATGTTTATACAGATGTTTAGGTGAAGGGTCAAGGTCATAATTCATCTTTGTTAATATCACAAGATCTGACTTATAAGCCATGTGAACTGGAACCCAAATTCTATATACATTTACATATACAATAATTACTGTCACTTTTGTCACTTACTTTTCATTGTTGTTTGCAATTTTACCTCTTTGAATTTGGACCAGTCTAAAAATTGAGAAAAAACAGGAATGATTTACTATGTCTGGATTCTTTCAGGCTGATGTGCTAGCAGCCACATGTGACAGAAACTTGGATCTGAAGCTAGGGGGAGCTTCAAGGTCATTGTTGACTTGTGCTGGTGCTGAACTACAAGCAGAACTCTCAAATAACCATAAGGAAGTCGGTCACGCGGAATTAGTGAAATTAGAAAGTTATAAACTTGAATGTTCTAAGGTGTTTCTTACGTCTTTACCAAATTGGTCACCACATGGAGGTTGTATGCAGGTAACAATTTTTTAGCTGCCGAGGTTGATAATTTATTGATAACATCTTCTCCATATGTCTTGCCCAGAGTATTATCCGTATATCCTCATGTCTGTATGCCAATTTCTGGTTAACAAAATGCCAGCAACAATAATTATGGACAGGTTTGCATTAAATTTTCACAGAATGGTTCTGATCATTTAATCATGGGTATTTGTCACCATTTTGTGATTCAAAAGGGACTGTCATGAAAATTGCTATGGTGGGGTTATCGTGATGCTGGCACTTGTATTTAATTACAGTTAAGAACATTGTGATATTGACTGCCATTCAGATCAAAACCATTCTTTATGGCTCACACAGCTCTCCATTCCTTCATTCCAAACACTCCCTCAAACTATTCAAAATCACTCAAAAATCACTAAAAATGATAAGATTAACAACTACATTCAAAATAAAAGTTGGTAGATAAAATCCATGATTTCACTGATATAATTTTGATTTTATAAGCATATGATTGGTTCGTGAAGACATAGAAAGCTATTCATAGAACCTGTATGCATATTTTATGAAAAGGAGGTATTAAATATTGCTAATTTTGTTCAACACGAACAAAATTAATTGTATTTGATTACCTCCATTGAACTTCACTCAAAACTTGACCAACAGACTCACTCAATTTCATTTCAAAACCATTCCAAAATCATTCATCTTGATGTTTAAAGTTTATAAAGTTGCTTTCCAAAACTATGTTCATGATAGGTACATGCTGGTCAGTCAAATTAAAGAAACTGATTTGTAAGACTCTTTGAAAAAAATATACGAGAGCGTTAGGTTGAGTTGTTTATTCCTTGAGCCATTGAATTTATTGATGCTTATTCCACAAAAATACACTTCATTCTGTTTAAAGACATGAACTCACATGTCATGATAGAATCAAATATGAAAAATGGCATATAGTAGCACATCGGGCTGTTAATCACTAGATTCCCGGTTGGATCCCAAACAGCCGCACTCATCCTCTCTTACTCTTTGTCTCCTTAATATTGGTAAATGATCATAAACACATGTGGGATAGCAGCTGTAGGCTGGGAAATGATGCGTTGGTAGTACTGGTTGAGAAATACCAGGAATCCATTGTAAGTTGCTCTTGCCACTCCGATATGACTGAAAGATTGTTAACCCTTGTCATGCTGAACCTGGAATATTCCTGTTTTGGCAGGAGCTATAGGCAAACATCAGCCTGCACATATGTGCAGCCTGATGTTAGTCTACACCACCTGTTTCTCACTTTCAAACCAGAATTGTCAATAGATTTAATTTATCAAATAAAAATTGACCCACAGTTGGTACTTTCAGTGCTTTTTGCCCTTTAATTTGGATGAAAAATTTTAGGCAAAATTTATTCTGCATGACAAGGGTTAAAAGCAGTGTAAGCCCTATTCAAACAAACAAATGGCATAGAGTAAAAATTGAATAATAATTCTGTGTACAATTTCAGCTAGTTCAGAAGTTCATGACAGAGTGTCTGAAGGCCCTAGCTGCCATGAGGAAACGGTCCATCATATTTACAGCAATGGGTACCGGTCAGCTAAATTTTCCTGCAGATCAGGTGGCACAAGTCATGTACCAGACTGTGATCGAGTTTGACAAATCCTCCCCCAATACCTCTGTGGAGGAGGTTGAGTTTATTATGTATCATAAAGATGGAGCTACTATCAGGGTAAATATTTTTGGCCTTTATCAAACAGTCTGTTTTTCTATAAGAAAATATAAAGATGCTTGTAGCAAATTCTTTATTTCCAAAAATATGTTTTTTTATATTAATGACTATTGAAGTCATTGAATTTTAAACTTTTTCAGATTCATTTTTATCCTATCGCTCAATAGATGTTGAATGTGTGTGCTTTGAAGAAAAAATCCATAGCAAGGTCAAAAATATTAGACAAAGTCAAAGTAAATTCAAATACCAAACATCTAATAATGAAATAAATAACCTGTTTTCAAAAGCACATTTTAAGTTTTCAAATCAGGTACATGCATTTAAAAGAATTAAAAAAAAAGTTTGTAAAACTTTGAGAGTCCTATCCAGTATTGTTCAAGAAAGCTACTGTTGGTTTGGTCAACAGATGTTGAAATTCATGCAAGGAATTTCTGATTGTACTATTTCCATAACATGTTGCTCATTAGAACTATTTGGTGTTGGTTTTCAGCTCCACAATCCGAAGGCTAGCGAGCTATTGTCATGGCGGTGTGTCTGTTGTGCATCTGTGCTTGTGTAAACTTTTCCTTAAACATCTTCTCCTTTTAAACCAATGGACAGATTTTGATAAAACTTGGCAAAAATGATCCTTGGGTGACTCTCTTCTAAAGTTGTTCAAGAAATTTTGATTGATCCCAAAATAAGGGTGTGGCAGGATGGGGTTTTTTTTAGCCCAAAACCTTTAAAAATCTTCTCCTCCCAAACCATTGGTCTGATTTCAATGAAACTTGGCATGAATGATCCTTTGGAGACCCTCTACAAAAGTTGTTTGGGAAATTTTGATTGACACCAAAATATGGGCGTGGCAGGGTGGGGCTTATTTTGAGCCCAAAATCTTTGAAAGACATCTCTTCCTGAACCATTTTGAAAATTTCAATGAAACTTTACCAGAATGTTCCTTTGGTGACCCTCTTCTAAAATTGCTTGCAAAATTTTGATTGGCCCATAAATATTGGCGTGGCAGGGTGGGGCTTATTTTGAGCCCAAAATATTTGAACATCTTAAGCATTTGGATGACTTCAATTAAACTTTACCAGAATGTTCCTAGGGTGACCCTTTTCAAAAATTGTTTGCGAAATTATGATTTTCTTATAGATACGTGCGGGGCAGGATGGGGCTCAATTTGAGTCCAAAATCTTTGAATGACATTTCTTCCTGAACCACTCGGCTGATTTCAATGAAACTCTACCTGAATGTTCCTTTAATGACCCTTTTCAAAAATTGTTCTCAAAATTTAGATTGGCCCATAAATACGGGTCTGACCCTCTCTTTCCTTTGTAGTCTGTGGAGACTTTTGGGAATTCAGATCAGTCCAAATTGTCAGGTAATCGGTGCAGTAAAATTTACTTAACAATTTGAGTTTAATAAATGTGATTTTTTTTAAGTGATATATAAATAGTCTTCTTCCATGTAATTTTTGATATAAGTTATATTTGTTCACTTCTGATAGCTTGTAAATAAGTATCAATTTGGAAAAGGTCAGAATGATGGTGACTTTCTTTACCTTCTATTTTCAATATGTCTCTTTCTAATCTTCAGATGTTTAAGCCAGTGGAGCGATACAGGCCCTCTTGGGCCTCTAGTCATAAAGTATGTGAAGAGAATTTTTTGTGAAGGATGTCTGCTGATCCAAATTTGGATTTTCCGCCATTCAAAAAACATTTTCATTTATGTAATTGTTATAAGACATAATTCAATCTATATGTTTGAATAGAACTGCATAGATCTGTAAGGTTGACAAAAATGGGCACATTTGTATAAATTCAAAAATTTATTTTTTTCGCCAATTTTTAGGAGCATTTTTTCCCATTTTGGAGTAATTAGAGAAAACGATAAGCATGTATTCAACCTTACCCCTTGCCCGTCTTTCAGTGAGAAAGCAAATAATACTTATGAAAATGGTTTAGAGAATTCCTACCTCATGTTATTGGTACATATTTTCGAAGGGCTCTGAGAAAAAACTAGCAGGGTGACCCCATTTTTTCTTTTCAAAAATCAACATAAAACATTTAGATCTATGTAAAAAATCAGGTTTAAAGGAAAGTTTATTAGTGGCAAAAAGCCAATCTAGCCTCTTTAATATAAGTGGTCTCCATTAATTTAGTGCATTCTAATTGGCTGAAAAATTGGTTTTATTTTTCAATGAAAACAATTTTGAGTACAAGCTTCCGCAAAAAGTAGTCCCACTATAACTTTATTTCATTATTGACAAACCATTACCTTTCTTGCTTCATGATAATGAATTATAAGAGCTTCGCATATTCCCACAGTGTGATTAGGTTTTTAGTTTCATACCTTCATGAAATCAACAAATACTCTCTTCATCTCTTAAATAGTTACACTAGTTACAAATGAATCTACCTTCTGTGTAAACATTCAAAAAGATGTGTGTTAAATAATTTTTTCACAGCAGTACTAATATATTTTTGGACCAATTAGAATGCTTGTTTTTGAAAAAAAAAAGTTTAATATTTCCTTTTTTCAGGCTTTCAGGGATGAGTTAAAAGCTTTGAAAGAAGGGGGGAGAACACAGCAAACCTATGGTATGCTTTTATCTGATATTGTCATATGCCCATTAATTATCTAATATATAAATATACAAAAATGGTTGCAAAGTGACCCAGAATTTGATTACAGTTGTAAAGAAAGCAAGAAGATGTTTTGAACTTTTTTTAAAACATTAAAATAAAAATTAACACTAATAGAGAGGTATTATGATTACCTAGGCATCCTACGCCTTGGTATTGGCATTTGTGTGACAAACTTTAACGTGGATCATATCTCTGTTGTCTTTGAAGATATCTTGATAAAACTTGGAATGTGTGTTCACCATCACAAGAGCTACCTAGACTATCAAGGGGGATAACTCTAGAAGTATTTTTGTAAGATTTATGCCCTTTTTAGCTCACCTGAACACCAGGAGCTCAAGGTGAGCTATTGTGATTGAGCTGTGTCCAGCATCCGGTCTTCCGTCAACGTATTGTGTGTACTCTAGAGGCTACATTTTTGGACTAAATGTCTTGAGACTTGGTCAGAATGTTTGTCTCTATCAAATATAGGTCAAGTTTGATATTGGGTCTAGTGGGGTCAAAAATGGTGTCAAACCTTAGGAGTACCTTGTGTGCACCCTAGAGGCCATATTTTTTACCCAAAGGTCTTGTTACTTGTTCAGAATGTTTGTCTCCATCAAATCTTGGTCAAGTTTGAAATAAGGTCTACTGGGATCAAAAATGGGGTCAAGGAGTCAAATCGTAGAAAAACCTTGTGTGCACTCTAGAGGCCACATTTTTGGCCTAAATATTTTAGAAACGGGGTTAGAATGTTTGTCTTCTTCAAATCTTGGTCAAGTTCCATATTGGGTCAAGTTGGGTCAAAAATGGGATCAAGGGGTCAAATCTCAAAACCTTGTGTGCACTCTAGAGTCCACATTTTACCCAAATGTCTTGAAACTTAGTCAGGATGTTTTTCTCAATCAAATCCTGGTCATTATTGATATCTGGTCAAGTGGGATCAAAAATGGGGTCAAGGGGTCAAATCTAAGAAAACCTTGTGTGCACTCTAGAGGCGACATTTTTCCTCATATGTCTTGAAACTTGGTCAGAATGTTTGTCTCCATGAAAACTCTGAAAAGTTTGAAATTGGGTCAAGTGGAGTCAAAAATGAGGTCAATAGGTCAAAATTACGAAAATCCTTCTTTGGACTCTAGAGTACACCTCTTCAAATCTTGAAGTTCGTTTAGTACTATTGAGGCAACATATTTGACTCAAATGGCTTGAAATATAATTCAAATGTTTGTCTTCTTGATATCTTGGACTTTTGTTGAGCCAGTCATGAAATTCAAATAAGTAGTTTTGACACATTGCCACCTTTGTCACCTAAAAGCCTTAGGCGAGCACTTAAGGGCCAATGGTCCTCTTTGACATAGGTTTTTTGCACTATCAAGCACCACTGTTCTGTTGCCAAATGTTGTATCCATAGGCGTTGCTCTTGTTATCATTTATTGTTTATATAATTTTGGCACTCTGCAATGGTTTTAGATACATTTAATGAGATCATCCCTTAATTCTGGTGAAGTCCCAGTCATAGTGCAGTAGTAGCGTGTCAGACTATCATTCAATAGGTCCCTGGTTCGATTACCGATGAGGTCACTTGTTCTTTCCAACTTTTTGTATTCCACCAATGGATCAAAAATAAAGACCTATTTGGGATTGCAATTGGAGGCTAGAAAAGGATGTAATGGTATTACTGGTGAGAGAAATACCAGGAATCCTTTGTTAGGTGCAACAGCCTCCATTATATAATTAAAAGATTGTTAAAAGAGGCGTAAAACCCCATTCAAATAAACAAACAAATTTCTGTTGTAGCCATACAGATGACCAACATACATGTAGAGATTGTTATAGAAGATATTGCTGCACAAAAGGTAATACTATAGTCACTTCTGAAATGTTTTTCAGTGCCTTAACAAGAAACAACGGTAGATTATCATTTGGTAAACACTCTGCTTTAGCAGTGAAATTATCAAAAACTTATACCCTGCTTTTGTTCATTTCATCCTATCTGATTACATCTAAATGGAGCATCATGAACATTGAATAGCAATTGCATACAAAATGACGTACTGTAAAATAATTGTCCTAAATTTTTCACATTTTGTCTTTTTTTTTTGCATTTAAGAAATGGAATAATTGATTGATTTTTGAATAGGAGCAATTAAATATCTCAATTCGTGAACAACAAGAGGTATATTTTCATTTGTGGCTCAACAACTTGTGAAAATATAGCTTTTGTTGTTCTCTCAATGAAATATAAATCAACCTTCCTCTGAAAGAAATATTTATCATCTACATAATTGGCAATGCCAACATGTTGACGATGCTCCCTAATGATTTGGAAGGTTTATGTGACAGTAGGTAATGATTATCAAACTTTTCTCCTTTCTTTTCAAATTAAAGGCTGTTAGCTTAATTTGTAATGAATTTAACTGTTGATCCTTGCATCTTGAGTTTGACCAAGGCTTGACCGTCTTTAATCCTACATTTGACCAAAGTTGGGACACAAGTCATGTGTCTCCCACCATGGGCAAATGATAAGTAGTATGCCCTAGTGGGGTAAGCAGCTGATGGCTCTGATGAAATACGTTAAACTGGTATAAGAAACAATAGGAAATCATAAGTAGGTGCATAAGCTTATGTGATGTAACTACAATAATATTGAAAATGGCATAAATCAAAAATAACGAATAAAAATTTTTGCCTGGTCTATATTAAAAGACATCTGGCACAACAATCAAAACAGCTGGGTACTTCACTTTGTTCCACCTGATTTTAAGTAGAAAACAGGCAGTGTAGGCTAAGAGCAAACTGCACATGTGTGCAGATTGCACACATGGTAGGCTGATCTTAATCTATACTGTCTTTTTAAGTTTTATATACTGTAGAAACATGATGTGAACAGCATTAGAATGGTGAAGTGTGAAATGTTTTAAATTACAAGTGTTACATTTTGACAATGTTACCTACAGGTTGATGCAATCTTATGTTCAAGCAGTGATAACTTTGACTTGAGCAAAAGTGGAGCAGTGGCAGCTTTATTGAAAGTTGGTGGAAAAGCATTACAGGATGGAGCCAGTGCCTATAAACAGACCGGTTTATCAAAGGGCCAAGTCTCTAAAATTGCTGCCGTTGGTAACTTGCCGTGTAAAGCTGTATTCTTGACGGTTCTTCCTTCTTATTCTCAGGATAACGCAAGTGTAAGTTTTACTTTATCATGTGTCTTTATCCTTGACCACACTGAAGATTATGTAGGGATGAGGGTTTTTTTTCACCTCGTTTATCTGAGTATAAAGTGCAATTGCCTTAGCACGAGGGAAAGAACGCCCATAGGGCTTTATGTTAAACCTTAGGCAATTGCACTTTATACTCCAAGAAAAGCTCTGATAAAGACACACAGCCCTTATAATTGCAATCCTCTAGATCTAGGAAACTATTAAAAATCATGGCTAAACATTAAAGTTTCAAGTCAACTTCCTGCGTGTATAGATTACACAATCTATTTCTAGATTGTTTATTCTTTTTTATCCTGCTATCAAAGTTTAATGAAACAAAATTTAACAAATGGTCACTTATAAACGACAATTTTGATATTTGTAGAGGAACTTATGATTAAAAAAATATTTTTTGACAAGTTATTTTGCATTTTTTAAATGAAACTGGAGCCCTCCCTAATAGTAGCACCCCTACATTTTTAGCTCACCTGAGCATGAAGTGCTCAAGGTGAGCTATTGGGATCGTAGAATGTCCGTCGTCAGTCCTGCGTTGTGCGTCATGCGTCGTCCGTCGTCCACAATTTCTTTAAACATCTTCTCCTCCTAAACCAGTGGGCCAATCTCGGTGAAACTTGGCAGGGATGTTCCTTGGGTCAAGCTCTACCAAAGTTGTTCAAATAAATGAAATCCACCCTTAACTTTCCCTTTACCCTTAACAAAAAGGGTGAAAATATGAAAATCTTCAAAAATCTTCTTCTCTGAAACCAGAAGGCAGACAGCTTTCATATTTGGTATGTAGCATCATCTAATGGACCTCTACCAAGTTTGTTCATATCAAGACCCTGGGGTCATATTTGGGCTTTGCACGGGCCCAACCCTTTTTACATAGAATCAAAGAGCGAAAATCTTTAAAAATCATCTTCTCTGTAACCAGATGGCAGACTGCTTAAATATTTGGTGTGTAGCATCACCTAGTAGGCCGCTACCAAGTTTGTTCATAACAAGACCCTTGGGTCATATTTGAGCTTTGCACGGGTGCATCCCTTTATCTCTTATGAGCTCGAAGGGTAAAAAAATGAAAATCTTCAAAAATCTTCTTCTCTGAAACCAGAAGGCAGACAGCTTTCATATTTGGTATGTAGCATCATCTAGTGGGCCTCTACCAAGTTTGTTCATATCAAGACCCTGGGGTCATGTTTGGGCTTTGCCCTGGCCCAACCCTTTTTACATAGAATCAAAGAGCGAAAATCTTTAAAAATCTTCTTCTCTGTAACCAGATGGCAGACAGCTTTAATATTACGTGTGTAGCATCACCTAGTGAGCCTCTACCAAGTTTGTTCATATTAAGACCCTTGGGTCATATTTGGGCTTTGCACGGGTGCATCCCTTTATCTCTTGTGAGCACGAAGGGTAAAAAAATGAAAATCTTCAAAAATCTTCTTCTATGAAACCAGAAGGCAGACAGCTTTCATATTTGGTATGTAGCATCATCTAGTGGACCTCTACCAAGTTTGTTCATATCAAGACCCTAGGATAATATTTGGGCTCCACCCGGGTGCATCCCTTTTTACATAGAATCAAAGAGCGAAAAATCTTCTAAAATCTTCTTTAATTAAAACCAGAGGGCACACTGCTTTCATTTTCGGTATATATTATCATCTTGTGGGCCCCTACCAAGTTTGTTCATATCAAGACCCTTGGGTCATATTTGGGCTCCACCCGGGCGCATCCCTTTCAGCTCATCTGAGCATGATGGGTGAAAATGGGAAAACCTTCAAAAATCTTCTTCTCTGAAACCAGAAGGCAGACAGCTTTCATATTTAGAATGCAGCATCATCTTATGGACCTCTTCCAAGTTTGTTCATATCAAGACCCTGGGGTCAAATTTGGGGTCCACCCGAGTGCATCCCTTTTTACATAGAATCAAAGAGCTAAAAGGCATATCTGTCTTGCTCTTCGCTGAAAACGTTCCATGGTATTGATCTTAGGCAATTATCTTCATTTTGACATCTGCCTATCTAATTAATGTGATGTCCCAGGGGTCATAGAGACTCAGGTGAGCGATCTAGGACCATCTTGGTCCTCTTGTTTACTTAGAAAAACCCACTTCAAAAGCTTTTTGAGCTTTTTGAGACTTTTTCTCTAATTTGATTTTGAATTTCTTCTAAACAATCATTCATGTGATTGTTTAGAGAAAATTCACCTCAAATTTTAGGGAAGTGGGCATAAAAGTCATCAATTTAATTTCTATAAATCAGTAAATTCATACTAAATAAAAGCTCCCCAAAACTGTTATGTATAGCTCCTGGGAGCATTTATTAGAAGAAATACAGTAAACTTGCACTAACCAACACCCAGCAACCAATTTTCATCCAACACACTAGCATTGCTGAGCATGTGGTACTTTTTTTTTTCTCCTTTCAGGCACTGTCCGATTCAATAAAAGCCTTCCTGAATTCTTGCCACATGGAGAAAATGACATCTGTTGCCATGCCAGCCATGGGGTCTGGTTTTCTGAAGTACCCAAAACCATTTGTTAGCCGAACCATGATTGAGGCAGTACAGCAATGGGCAGCTAACACACCAAACAGTTCAATTAAAAGTGTTAGATTTGTCATGTATGCAAAGGATTATGAAGTTATAAATGTGAGTAAATATGGCCCATATGTGGATACAGCCCTGTTTTTTAGGATGACAAAACAATGCAAACTGTTGGCAAATACCTGTGTTCAAAGGGGAATATGATTTTCTAACATTATAATTTTTGTCATTGTAAAAGCAAGGCAGGTGAAGGAACTGAGAGTACAGGTGTACAGAATTTTGGCAATGATCTTACGAAAAAATTAATCGTAAGTCAAAATCACAATTTGTACTTTGTCTTTAGAAGATGAATTCAATGAAGTGATGCATGGAAGTATTCCATATTTAGTTACTTACTGTAGAAGCAAATTTAATTTTTGACTTACACAAATAATGATTGTAAGATGTAAATAAAACATCAGGTCGGAAAATCTTAGAAATCAAACTATCATTTGTTCTGTGGGCAAGCAAAATGTCATGAATGCTAGCTGTAGTCAAGACATTTTGCATACCTTTTGAAGAATATTTTGAATTCAATGCAATGCTGACAAAAAATTTCTGCATCTGCAGTCATGTGAGTGACCATGGTCATCTAAATATGACATTTATAAGCCACAAAATTTGTTTTAGGGATATACAGGTGGCAGCTTGTCGGTCAGTTGGTATGTCTGTCTATTTTCAGCTTTTAGCTCAGCTGTGTTTTGAGAAAAAGTTATGATCACCTTGGTGTCTTTCGTGTTGGTATGACAAACTTTAACCTTGGTCATATCGCTGTTGTTATTTAAGATATGTTCATGAAACTCGGCATTAATGTACACCATCACTGGAGCTACCCAGACAATCAAGCGGGATAACCATGGGAGCATTTTTGTAAGAGTTATGTAAGAGTTTTTTTATTTAGAATTTTTGCATTATTCAGCACCTGCAGCTTAGTGTAGCCCTTGTAGGCGGAGCTCCTGTTAACATTATCTAAAAGGAGTCAAATTAATTAATGACATCATGACGCTGCTTAGTAATCACATGCAAAAAGATCAGCTTGAATGTGTCTCAAAATGTTCACATTTTGTATCATTTTAGCATAAAAGAAATAGAATAATAATGTTTGCTTTTTATAAGTAAGATGGATTACCATTTCATCTTGAACAACAAAAGCAAAATTTCTCTTATGTCACTTATGAAAATATAGTTTTTAGCTCCACTTGTTGAAGGCCACTGGGGCTATTGTCATGGCGTTAAACTGTTTTGTCCGTCGTGAGTCTGTCCGTCCCTGCAACCGGTCGTAAATTTTTTCATTAAAAATCTTCTCCTTCCTTACAGTAATGATCCTTGGGTGAGTTGTTCAAAGTTGTTCAAGAAATTTTGATCCAATGAAAAACATAGTTTTAATGTGCATTGCTAATTTCTAATTATGGTAAAAAGTGAGTTTTCTCAGATTCAAATCTATGGATACCAATTAAATTTTACATGAATGATCCTTGGATGACCCTTTATCAGTCTACAAAAAATAATTTTGATCAGATGATAAAAATGTATTTTATGGGCAGAGGTCATTTTTCTAAATGTTATATAGTGGAAACTTTGAAAATCATTTTCTCAGTTTGTAATTGATGTGTTTCAACAAAATTTCACTGGAATGATCCTTGAGTGACCCTTTATCATTCTACCAAACATTATTGTGATCGGATGTAAAAAATGTATTTTATGGGCGGAGGTCAATTCTCTTTGTGTTATATAGTGGAAACTTTGAAAATCATTTTCTCAGTATGTAATTGATGTGTTTCAACAAAATTTCACTCGAATGATCCTTGAGAAACCCTTATAAGTCTACCAAAAATTAATGTGATTAGATGAAAAATATGCATTTTATGGTTGGAGGTCATTTCTCAATATGTTATATATTGGAAACTTTGAAAATTATTTCCTTCAGAATGTCACTGATGGATATCAATCAAACTTCATTGGTATGATCCTTGGGTGACCCATTATCATGCGGCCAAAAATAATTGTGATTGGATTAAAAATATGTCTGGGCGGAGGTCATTTCTCTATATGTTATATAGTGGAAACTTTGAAAATTATTTTCAACATCAGTAGAACCCAAAATATCAAAAAATCTAGACACAACTTTGTTTTGCTATTACAAGAATTTCAAGACTGTGGAGCGACACAAACCATTCATGGCTTTCTTGTTGTTGTTGACTCAATGAAAATTAAATCAATCCTACAGTGAAACAAACAATTATTCTCTATATATTATCTTAGAAACTCTATAAAACTTTCTTTTGTTAACCTTTCCCCGTACAGACCCTTGTCCTTGTGTTTTTATATTTTATTGAAGATATTGTGGAAAAAAATTGCTTGTAACAAGCAATCTCTCCTTTTCCTTCAGTATTTTTTAACAACAGGAACATTTCAAATAAGACTTAATTTTGGGTCCATTGTCAGCAGCTTCTTTCAAATTTAAGGACGATTGCTAGAATTAATTTTCTGAGATAGATTTTTTTTATTTTTTCATATTTTGTAGATTAAAGTATGCCGATTGCAAAAATGGAAAGAAAAAAGGGGGTCACCGAATAAGATTTTTCGTAAAACGTCATAGATTATATTAGGTATCGCGTAGATTTTTTTCGGATTTTTCGCCGATTTTCATTTCTTGGCAATTACATAAAACCATAACACAATCAAATCTTATCAAACAACTCATATCAATTTTATCTTAATTTCATAGATGGATATTTTTTGCACCGAATCTAATACACAGTTATCGATCGGAAAAGAAAAATAAGGATTTTTTACGAATTTTTGCCAATCCGCAAAAACTGGTATGTAGAAAATGAACGAGGATATTTTCAAAATTCATAACTTTTGATCAAATTTCTCAAAAACTCTGAGATAGAAAATTTTATTTTTTCTATATTTTGTAGATAATTATATGTTCGTGTTATATTGATATAAAAAAGGTATGGTCACCGTGCTAATTTTTGAGAAAAATGCAAAATTCTAGGTCACCCAGTTTTGACGCCAAGGACAAAAAATACCCCAGATTCTTTTTCTCGTGCCAATTTTATGTACAAAATCAATGATATTCAGTCCTTCTTAAATTAATCGATTATGGAGTTGAATTCCTAAACAATTAGGGTATTACTTTGTTTTGCGTCAACTATTCCCAAGGTCAAATCATATGAAAAGGTCAATATTATATATCAAGGCCAACGTTACATAAATCACGCAAAAATCTAGTGTTTTCAAAAATCTTCAAGCCTGTTGATAATAGAATACTCACATATGGAATAATAATTGCTCTTGTCAATAAGCATCACCAAATTCCCTGATCGAAGTCATATGATGAGATCAAGGTCATCTATCTCGCTCACACCCCTATCCCCCAATAAAATTTCAAATACATTGTTAAAAATTAATCCAAACATTGGAAATTAAAAATCTGACAAGATCATTTGACAACGACATGATCGTTTATCAAGGCCAACCTTTCAAAAATTAACCCCGTCAAAATGAAATGTGACGGTTCCATATAGCTATCGGATATACGACTTATAATGTTGTTTGATGTCTGATTATGCGCGGGAACGTTAACGTCACAAATACCTACAAAAACGACGCTGACGTCATATCCTTTATTTCTATAAAATAAAATGGTTGCGATAATTTATATAATTATATTTAAGTGATAGGATTAGTTAATTGTCTTCATGAAAGCATCTTCCGCGAAATATAGAAATTTAGAGGGGTTGTGTAGTGTTTTTGGAACGTCCGAGATAACTGCAAGTTTGGAGCGCATACTCCTTTTTGAAGAGTTCGATGCGCAAAGACGTTGCGCAAGAACGAACTCCCGAAATCGTCCTAAACCAGTCTAAAATTTTAATAAAGCTTGAAAGGGAGAATATGTAACTTATTCTGATCTAAGTTTTTGAAGGATTTTTTGTCAACCACAGAGGAAAAATAATTTCAATATTCCATACAGGCCTTTAAAGCAAAGATAAGATCTCTACAAGGAAGTTCTGTCAGAAAAGGGAGACAATTGGAGAGGAGCATGTCTAAAGATGGTGATTCATCAAAGAAGTATTCTATGTTTGATTCTGGTGAGTACATATGATGTACAGGGTTTCAAGGGAGGCATGTTTTGTGTGTCTGAGACTCACTTTAGTAGCCAGGACTCTCAAAATTATTTGATGCCTGTCCCATGGACCCTTTGGAGAACAACTTCAAAAAAGACTTAACCGATGATCAATTTATTTCTGAAGATGATCCCTAAAGGTACATATTTCTCAGCTACCTTGTGTAGTTTAATCCAGGGAATGTTCCCATATTCAAACAAAAGCATAAAAATACTTAGAAAAAAATGGTCTTAAATTCAAAGCGGGATCTCCCAGATCTTTAGCAAGGGCCCCCTGTGGGCCATAATTTTGAGTCAACAGGACCCCATTTTGTTGATATAATACTTAAACCCTGATCTTAGGAGATCATAATTATTCAGCAGAGGTCAATTAAAGAGTATGTTTAAGAAATAGATGAAAGTAAGTTAGAATTAACAAGGGATTGACCCTAGTCAGAAAAAAGATTTGATCCAGCAGATGAAAATCAGAAAAAGTAATTTAAAAGAAATAGAGATTTAAAAGATATGCAAGACTGACCAGTTCTAGAAAAGCCAGTCTATATACAGTAAAACGTTTATCAAGAGACCACTTATAGAACCACCAAAAAAACGGTCGTTTAAGAGAATGGTTGCTTAGTACAGATATTGTATACAAGTTAGAAACATAATTTTGATTAAATATGTATGAAATTGCTAATATTTCTCATAATCTTAAGTTGTCAAAACTCAATACTATAAAAAAGTAGGACTGTTTAGACTGCATGTGACTAGATATAAAACTTTTGCAGTGGTATTTGTTTCACAAAATCATGTCTAAAATAATGGATTATTTCTGTACAGGTTGTAATATTGGCCATGTCAGTCTAACTGTAAAAGCAGGTGATATTGTGACAGAGAAAGCTGATGCTATTGTTTCCAGTATTGCTAGACCATGTGAATTTTTGGGTAAGTTTGTAAACATTTTGGATAAATATCTTATGAATTGTTAGCTCCTCTGGCCGAAGCCCCCTTTGGCTATTGTCACTGCGCTGTGTCTGTTGTGTGTTTGTCCATCCATGTGTCTAGTCGTAAAATTTTTATTTAAAAATCTTTTTCTCAGAAACTTCTGGGTGATTTCTAACCAAACTTCACAAAAATAATCCTAAGGTGACCCTCTTTCAAATTTGTTCAAGGATTCTTAATCCATTGAAAAGCAAGGCTTAAATTGGCTTGGCTAATTATGCCCTCCTTGAAAGAAGAGGGGGCATATTGCTTTGCACTTATTGGTCAGTCTGTCTGTCATCAGGTCCATCCATCCATCCATAGACCGTTCTTTGTCTGGAGCATATCTCAAAAAGTATGCAAGCTAGAATCATGAAACTTCATAGGTGGAAAGATCTTATAAAGAAGAAGTGCAGTGTACAAGATGTATAACTCTACTCATCATATTTTTTTAGTTATTGCCCTTTGTTGATTGACAAAGAATAGGCTATTGACCTGCTTTTATGGGGGGCATAAATGTATTACAAACATCTCTTGTTTCCATATATGGTCATATATGTATGTGACTTCTCACAATCTTATTGGTGGATATCAACCGAATTTCACTGAAATTATCCTTAAGTGACCCTTTATCATGGTACAAAAAATTATTGTGATCAGATGAAACCAATGGATATCAACAAGATTTCACTGGAATGTTCCTTTGGTAACCTTTTATCAGACTGTAAAAATTATGATAATTGGATGAAAAATATGTATTTAACAGGCGGAAGTAAATTTTCTATAAAGTGGAAACCTTGAAAATCATTTTCCTTGAACCTAGATGATGGTTATCAACACAATTTTACTCAAATGATCCTTAGGTGATCCCTTGTCAGATTATAAAAAATTAGTGTGATTAGATGAAAAGTATGTCTCTTATGGACGGAGTTCAGTTCTTTGTATTTAGTTTAGTTGAAACTCTGAAAATCATTTTTTTAGAACCTAAAAGATTAATATCAACCCAATTTTAGGCCTAGAAAATGATTCAGTTGCTCAAGGGGCTCTAGTTTTATTTTTATACACCAACATCAAAAGATTTGAGGCATATTGTTTACTCTTGTCTGATTGTGATTCTATTTATGATATAATGTCATTTTTGCGAAGATGTGTCCACGAATAAAGTCTGATTGAGAAGGAGTTATAACCAAAAGATATAATCCAAGGGCCCAGCAAGGATTTTGTTTTGCATATACATGTAACTCCTCCCCAAACCGACACATCAACACATAAATGAAATTATATCCACAATAACACGATCAGAAATCTTAAATTAGTTTTATTACCCTTTTCTGGGTATAAAGTAGTAAATTTACATTTTCCGGATGTAAAATAAATGAACAAGTAATGATATTGATGTTGGAAGAATTTCACCGAAAACATAGCACGTCATTCAGCATGTGGGTTATATGAAGTCAAAAGCATCAACATTCCTGCTCAAGATGACATATCATGTCACAAACCATATGACTTTTATTGCTAATAAAGTTCTATGTAATTCTTCTAATTTCATATTTGCGTTTATGCCATTGTGTAATAATCATTCATTTAGATTCCATCCAAGCCTGTCTTCAACCTTTCTTCTATGGACTGATTTAGAAAATTGATTGGCATAATAGTTTCATATTATCTATAGATGTGCACACTTTACAATTAAAGGGGTATCTCTTTGAGTTAAAGGTCCCACATCGTGGTCAAATTTCAAAGATAAGTTTGTCTAGAACATTTCTCGTACATTCATGGGTCATTTTCAAATGGATTGACACATTTGTTACCAATCAACTGCAGAATGATGTTCATCTTTAAAGAAGTTTTGGAAAATGTCAAAATTATTGTGACCTGTATAGATTAAATGTCAAACTGAGGGTATCCAAAGATCCCTTTTTTAGCTCACCTTAGCACCATGTGCTCAAGATGAGCTTTTGTGTTCAACTTCTAACTGTCATCTGTTAGTGGTTGTCCACTGGAAGTACCCAAAAACTCCTTAAACATTTTCTCCATAGTAAACAGTGGGCCCTTTCAATCAAACTTCACTACTGCAACAATGGCCAATAATATGCCATTATTTCAAGCATGAGAAATTTTGTAATTTGTTTCCCTGACAAACATTGTTTGTGTCAGAAAAATAAATCTGTTATCATGGTTGAAAAATGCATTTAACAAATTCTTAAACAAATTTATTGCCAAGTTAAAAATTGGCTATACAGTATATTAATTAAGCATAAGTTTGACTATATACAGCCAATCAGAATTCATAATACCTGAAAAGTTAATCATATTATACAGTCGAAATTACTTGACTTACCACTTCTATTTTAAAGCGACCACTTTTATTAAGCGACCATCATAAAAAGTCTGTTCACCATAAGCAAATTCTCTAGAAAGTGAATATTCTTGATATAAAAAATGTTTATGATTGTATCCTATGCTATTGGAAGCCATTTTATCTAAAGCGTTTGAATATCATAGGATTGAGTAAGAATTATGCGTCAATCTAGATCTGCTATCAAAACGACTTCTTACATTCATCTTGAAATTATTTATTAAGGGACCATTCTCATAAGCGACCACTTATTAATGGTCCTCTCAGTGGTCACTTAACACAAGTTTTACTGTTATTTTATTCTTTACAGGTGCTGTTTCTCAAAGCCTTGTTAAAAAATGTCCGAACATGAGAAAAACTGTGGAGAAAAGTAAGTTAGATTTTCACATGTATATTTCTTGCATAATTACTGTCTTTCTAAAGTAAACAACCATCAGAGATTTTTAGGATCTGTAATGAGATTTTATTTAAGAGAAGCTGATCTTTACCGAATCTAGAATTGAAATTGTATTGCAGCAAACCTTAGTATTATCTGAATAACATTTATATTCTAGACATGGTTAATATCAACTTATCTCAAATTAAAATAGGTTACAGATTCTTTTTCTCATATTATCAATTTCATTCAGCTGAATTTTTGAATGCTCACACGACAGAAATATGATCAAGTGTGTTATATGCTATTGTGTTGAATTTTAGAATGTGATTTTATACATGTGTAGGATAAGAATATATATAAGATAAGGGAAGCAATGCGAGAAAATCAGGTCTAACATAATAATAAGTAGAATCACTCTTCTATGACATTATGTTAACAAATGTTAAGTAGCTATTATTTCTATGCCCCCACATAGACGGATGGCGGGCATATTGTTTTTCTGTTTGTATTTTAGTCTATTTGTCCTTCAAAACTTTAGCATGACTTGATTGGTATGAAAAAGAGCCTTCATATTTCACATGAGTAATGCTTGTGACATAAGACCTTTCTGTTGGTGCATCTTTCAATTCATTGTTATCTATCAAATTCAAAGTCATTTTTCAAGGTCAAATATGTTGAAAATTTTAAAAAATTGCAGTGGCAGGGGTTTTGTTTTTAACAAACACATCTTGTTGTTTGTTTTATTTTTGAGGAAGAGGAAGAGCATTCTTTGGCTGTTCATGTAAGCAAAAGAATCTGTTACTCAATTTTCTTTGAGAGTAGCTGACCTTAACAATTTCAGAACAGAAAACTTAATTAGGTCTCCAAGTCTCTTTTCAATAACATTCACCTTAAAACTAAGTCAATATAAGTTTGTTTGTTACATATTTAGCTTGGCTGTTTTTAGCGGAGTTCAGGTAAGCGAAAGCGAAAACCAACATTTTTTTTTACGCCTAAGTTTGTCAGATTTCGAAAAGCGGAGATATTGCTATAGCATTGGCGTCATCGTTGTTGTCATTATTGTATTCATGCAAAAACTGAAGGCATTCACTTGTAACTTGGCACACATGTTCACAATCAAAAGATGAACCTATACTATCAAGGGGGATATCTCTAGATGTATTTTGTGCCAAGTTTGCCACTTTTAACTCGCCCGGGACGAAAGTCTCGGAAGAGCTATTGTCATACCCTCGGATGTCGGTGTCAGCGTCAGCGTCGGTGTCAGCGTCCGCATTAGGTTAAAGTTTTTTATTTCCATCAATATTGATCCTAGAGGCTTTATTTTTTACAGAAACACTCATTAGGGCATAGCCTTTCATTTGAGACCAACATCCATGTCGAAATGACCTTTAGACTGTGACCTTGACCCTTTCAAAAAAACTTTAACCAAAAACTTTAACCAAAAACTTTAACCAAAAAAACTTTAACCTTGCTTGTATTTTCTGTAAGCTTTAAACTAGAGACATCATTACTTCATATGCACACTCATTAGATGATAGGCTTTCACCATAGACAAAGGTCCTTGACAATTTGACCTTGACCTTGACCCTTTGTGGACTTAGAAAATCTTTAACCAAAAAACTTTAATCAAAAACTATAACCTTGCATATGTTTTTTTAATGCTCTAACCTAGGGACATCATAGCTTCATATATACACTCACCAGGTGATAGCCTTTCACTAAAGACCAAGGTCCTTCACAATTTGAACTTGACCTTTACCATTTGTGGACTTTAATACTTTAACCGAAATTCTTTTACCAAAAACTTTAACCTTGCTTATATTTTCTGAATGCTTTAACCTAGGGACATCATTACTTCATATACATAGTCACCAGATGAAAGGCTTTCACCAGAAACCAAGGGCCTTGACAATTTGACCTTGACCTTGACCTTTTATGGACTTGGAAAAACTTTAACTGAAAAACTTTAACCAAAAAGTTAACCTTGCTTATATTTTCTAAATGCTTTACTCAGGGACATTATTACTTCATACACATACTCACTAGGTGATAAGCTTCTACAGAGACCAAGGTCCTTCACAATTTGACCTTGATCTTGACATTTTGTGGACTTAAAAAAATTTTAAAGAAAAACTTCATGTTTGATACAAAGAAATTCCATTGGTAACCTCATCTGCTTGTAGGCTTTCACTTTACCCTAACCTTATACATGCAATTAAAACAAAAAAGTTTTTTTTATTTTTTAATTACTACTCAAACAGATATATATTAGATCATGGACTTTAACATTGAAAGAAACCACTTTGAACTTCGGTCTTTGGTCAAGCGCTGTTTGTGACAAGCAGCTGTTTGGGCGAGCTACGTTGTCCGCGGACAACTCTTGTTCTACTTATATTTTTCTCCACCACCGTAAAGCATTTGACAGCAGAGCATAGGCACCTGTAGGCAGTACTCTTTTCAATAACAGTCACCTCTTATCTAAGTCAATATCAGTTTTTTATGCCCCCGATAGTGAGGCATCATAAATTTGACTTGTCCGTCCGTCCGTCTGTCCGTCCGTCTGTCCGTCCGTCTGTCCGTCCGTCCGTCTGTCCGTCCGTCCGTCATTCCGTCCAAAAACTTTAACATTGGCCATAACTTCCTTATTACTTAACATATTCGCATCATACTTTACCACAACATTCCTTGGTACATTACCTTTCTGTAGGCACATACTTTGGTGACCTTGACCCCTGGATGACCTTGACCTTCAACATAGATTGGCCATAATTTAAAATCAAAGCGGTGTCGGGGGCATTGTCATCTTACAGTGACAGCTCTTGTTTGTAACATCTGTGACATATTGTCATTTCATGTAATATGGAATCTCCTTTTTTGAAAGGCAGCCAAACGTTTGTGTATATTAGTATAATTTTCTCAGTCTGTCCATCTGTATACAGTTGATATTGCTTGAGTGACCACCTCTATTAAGCAACCACTTTTGTTAAGTGACCGTCATAAAAATTGCCTCATCTTAGGCAAAACAAAAAGGAAAAAGTGGACATTCTTAAACGAAAATTTGTTCATCATTGAATCTTATGACAGGTTTTAAACATCATAGGATTCACTAGAATCATGACAATCTAAGTATTCTATGAAAATAACATATCTTAATAACCATTAAAAACTTTATTGAGCAATCATTCCTATTATTGCCCTCTTTTTGGTGGTTGCTTTTACACAAATTTAACAGTATTTGTATGCTCACTCTTCCTATGAAATGTTCAGATTTAATCAAATTTTCACAAAATGTTCTAAGTCACTTTACCTGGTGCATATCATTAGCATTATTTCTGGATTGCCAGATTTTAGACAGAAGGCTGTTTTGAATTTTATATTAATCTTTATGTTGTGGTCATTCTTTGAAACTTTTTCATGAATAATTCAAATCATGTAATTAAAAGACTCCTTTGTTTTACAGAGAAATCCAGATTAGAGAAGAATGGAGTGATAACTACAGACACAGAAGGCGGTATTCCGGCGGGAAAGGTGATTCATATTCACTTCCAAGATAGACTGGATGACTGGCAGAAATATTTCTGTAAATGTCTTGAGAAGGCTAATGACAAGAAGTTGAAATCACTTGCTTTCCCAGTGCTTGGAACAGGTAAAATTAACAGGCAATATTCATTTTAAGGAAAAGATTAAATTTGACAAAAATGATCTAAGTATATTTTGGATAGTTGATTGAAACTTGACATGGTTATTTTTTATCACTTGAGCAACATATACTATCAAAGAGGGGATGTAACTCTTATTTTTTAGCTCACCTGAACATAGGGTGCCCACTTGAGCTATTGTGATATCTCTTTGTCCAGCCGTCGGTCGTCTGTTATTGTTTGGCGTCCGTTATCAATTTCTCCTCCTAAACAGGGCCAATTTACACTGAATTTTACAGTAATGCTCTTGAGGTGGCCCTTGTCCATAAAGGCTAAAAGAATTGAAATAACAAACACTGTCATGGTAGACAAAGTTGAATTTTTAGAAAATCTTTTAAATTCTTGTTCTTCTGAACCAGAACCCCGCCGCCTCAAAGTTTTGCATGAATCATTAGCTCAAAGACCTTAAGCTCTAATAGAACCCAGGGGTTCTATTAGAATCATAGTATTTCCATTAGAAAGGGGCAGGCTTTTATTAGAGGCTATTCTACATATCGATAGCTCAATGGGAAACAATTGTTACTGCCTATAAGCATAAAGGCAGTTATAAATGTTTTGTGCTGAAACATTGATATTTGTAAAGACAGTGATTGATTGATTGATTGAATGGGTTTTACGCCGCTTTCAACAATTTCGCAGTTATATTGCGGCGGCCGGAGCACCTAACTATGGATTCCTGGTATTTCTTTCACCTGTACTACCATTACACCCTTTCCTAGCCTCCGACTGCTATCTCACATAGGTTTACGATTATCTACCCATTGGTGAGAGACAAACGTCGGAAAGGATATTTGCCGCCACCGGGGATCGAACCCACGACTTTTTGGTAAAGGCAGTGAAAAAATGGCCTAAAATAAACGTAATTTTCGCATTAACATTTGACGGGGAAAAGGTGCATAAAACCTATGTTGAAATTTTAGGGACCTTGATTTTGTGGGCATAGGCCTTTATTAGAGGCTTCAAGATTTTGTTGGGGGATTGGGTTTGATTAGAGCAAAGGGCTCAATTAGAATTTTTACAGTATTTTCTCAGGTGAGTGACCCAGGGCCAACAGGCCTCTTGTTTTACAAGTTTTATTCCTATGTTACTCAGAATTTTTCACTTTTAAGGACCTGCAGCAATATCAATTCGGAAGCTCTTATTTCATGTTATACCGTCTCTTGTTTTCAGGACAAGGGTCAAAACAGTTTCAACCACAGGACATTGCAGGGGCTCTGTTTGATGCTATCAATGAGTTTGTGTTTAAAAGCAAACCTAGACTAAACAAGCTAAAGGATGTACGCCTTGTCATTTTTCACAAACAACAAGCTATGAAGGACCCCATCATGAAAGCATTGTCACAAAAAGTTAATGACTGTATAAAGGGTTCCAAAGGATTTTTTGGTAAAATGAAAGGTATGTTTAGTATTTATATGTCAAGTTTAAAAGGACCAGGGTGCCTGCATAATCCACACAGTCTGACTAGGGTCAACAGTTTATGCACTTCCTAAATGGTTGTTTTTCCTCTGAAGGGTCACACACAAGTAACCCTTCATGACGTAATGCCGTCACCCATAATGCGTAAAGTGTCCACCCTAGTTAGATTAGGCAGAATGTTCACGTGTGGCTGATGTTCTGAATCTAGAATAATCAATCTACTTTCCTGTGAAAAAAATGCAATTACTAGTCGTCCTGCAATGGAAGCGAACTTTTTTCAAATGTTTTTTGTATTGAAGTTCCAAGATGGTCCCTTTTCCTGTGACAGAACATATATAAATATGAAAAAAGCCTTGTCTGCAATCACATTACAAGCAGTCTATTAAGGTTCAATACTTTTGTCAAGATCCTTTTATGGTGATCCAATAGTTTACAGTTTCTAGAAATATGGCATGGCAGTGAGTCCTACAAAAATAGACAATCAGGTAAGTCTATAGAATAAATACTTGAAAAGAAATCAGGGGCCTGTTTTATCAAGATTTGTATGATTAATTTCAGATGAAAAGTTGCAGTGTGACTTTAATAAAACTACCTCCAGATCAAGTAGTCGCCAATGAGAGGTCTACATTTGAAAAAATAGGAAATGGTCAATGTAATATGTATATTCAGTGAGCAGTATGAATGTTGATAGTTGAACAACACTCCCTTCTGAATTTGAACATGGATTGTGTACTAAGTTGAAGATCATCAGTCAAGGTCATAGTTTTAAAAAATTGCTGTTTCAGTGTATTTGTTCATGAACACATCTTGTTTCAGCAACTGTGTCAGACATTTATGGCATGATTAAACTAGACAGTCCAAGTAAAAAATTTCATCATCTCCTCTTGTTTACTCACTCCTACACAATTCCTTCTTCCGACTCATGAAGTTTACTTTTTAGCCCACCTGAGCACAAAGTGCTCAAGGTGAGCTATTGTGATCGTACAATTACCGTTGTCAGTTTTCTGTCTTGCATCGTCCATCGTGCTTCTTCCAAAATTTCTTTATTCATCTTCTTCTCCTAAACCAGTGGGCCAATCTTGATGCAACTTGGCAGGGATGTTCCTTGGGTCAAGCTCTACAAAAGTTGTTCAAATAAATGAGATCCACCCTTAACTTTCCATTTACCCTTAACAAAAAGGGTGAAAATATGAAAATCTTCTTCTCTGAAACCAGAAGGCAGACAGCTTTCATATTTGGTATATAGCATCACCTAGTGGGCCCATACCAAGTTTGTTCATATTAAGCCCCTTGGTTCATATTTGGGCTGTGCCTGGGCGCATCCCTTTTAGCTCTTCTGAGCACGAAGGTCAAAAAAAAGGAAAATCTTCAAAAATCGTCTTCTCTGAAACCAAATAGCAGCCAGCTTTCATATTTGTAGCATCATCTAGTGGACATCTTTTTACGTCTTCTTTTCTGAAACCAGAGGGCACACAGCTTTTATATTTAGTTTGTAGCAACATATAATGGACCTCTTCTAAGTTTGTTCATATCACGACCCTGGGGTCACATTTGGGCTCCACACAGATGCATCCCGTTTTACATAAAAGAGTGAAAAGGCATATCTGTCTTGCTCTTGGCTGAAAAAATTCCATGGTATTGATCTTATGTAGAAATTATTATTATCCTTTTTGACATCTGCCTATTTAATTAATGTAATGTCCCAGGGGTCAAAGAGACGCAGGTGAGCAATCTAGGACCATCATGGTCCTCTTGTTTGGATAACATTGTGAATGCATGTAACAAGCAATTTTTTCATTGTCCACAATGTTTTCTTTTTCCCAAGACAAAGATTGATTAACTTCAAAAGAAAGTATTGATTAATTTTCAAAAGAAAGTCAACTATAAATTTAGCTTTGCAATTCTTCAAAATTGGACCAGTCTTAATTTTGTCTGATAATGAGTTAATCAGTTGTTTCAAAAAAATGCACAATGCACATCATGCCATAAGGTTGCAATATGGAAGAATAAAACAATTTATGAAATTAATAGATCACCTGAGCACCAAGTTCTGAAGTTGAGCTTTTGTTGTTATTTTATATCTCTTGTTCATCATGCATCGTACATTGTCCGTTATCAACATTTATCCTGTATGCACTCTACAGGCCACTTTTTTTGCCCAATTATTCTGAAAAATTGCCAGAATGATTCTCTTGATTTCCTTAGTTTGAAAATGAGGTCAACTAGGATCAAAAAATAGTCACAAGGTCAAATCTTAAAAAAGCCCTCTAGAGTTTAAATTTTCTGCCCAATCAACCTAGAAATTGGTAAGAACGATTGTCTTTTTTGAAGCCTGTTTTAAGAGCTATTGAGGTCCACTTTGCCCTCTTGTTGCAGCCCAACTGGGGTGAATACCATTTTGATCTTCCCAGACAGTTCCTTTTGGCATGACATCTTATACTTTTACCATAATTCTTTACACTTTTAAGAGTTGAAATCTTAGACTATACCATGTGAATTTCCTTTAACAATAGAATATATCTTAAAAAATAATCTGATTGATTTAAATAGCATCAGGAGGGAAATCCATTGCACTTTATTTCTATATAAAATGCAATAGGTCTTTTGGGTAGCCCCCTACCTTCAATCTGCAAGTCCTATGTTGTAGGAACTCAAATAAACCTTGTTCTCGATCATCAACGCAACATTACTATTTAATCTATTATAAATTAAGATATTTTTGAAGGAATTTACAATAACAAGCATTTAATTCTGATTCTGAGCCAACGTAAACTTAGAAATCAGCGAATTGACGAAGATCATCAAGCAAACCTCTCAACTAAGATTGACCACGCCGTTTTCATTTCAGAAATACAGACTTACTTGCAGAAACGTTTTTAGCTCCACTGGCTGAAAGCCACTGGGGCTATTGTCATGTTGTTGTGTCTGTCGTGCGTCCATGCGTCCGTGGGTCCGTTCATAAACTTTTTCTTTAAAAATCTTCTCCTCAGAAACTACTGGATGAATTTCAAACAAACTTCACAGGAATGATCCTTGAGTGACCCTCTTTCAAAGTTGTTCAAGAAATTTTGATCCAATCAAAAACATGGATTTAATGGGTGTGGCTTATTTCAAAATATGGTAAAAAGTGACTTTTCTCAGATTCTAATTGATGGATACCAATTAAATTTTACATGAATGATCCTTGGGTGACCCTTAATTAGTCTACCAAAAATTATTGTGATCGGATGAAAAATATGTATTTTATGGGCGGAGGTCATTTCTCTATATGTTATATAGTGGAAACTTTAAAAAATCATTTTCTCAGAATCTAATTGTTTGATATCAACCAATTTTCACTTGAATGATCCTTGAGTGAACCCCCATCAGTCTACCAAAAATTATAATTATTGGATGAAAAACATGTTTTTTATGGGCGGAGGTCATTTCTCAATATAGTGGAAACTTTGAAAATAATTTTCTCAGAACGAAAGTGATGGATATCAATCAAACATTTTTGGTATGATCTCTGGGTGACCCATTATCATGCAGCCAAAAATTATTTTGATTGGATGAAAAAAATGTCTTTTATGGGCGGAGGTCATTTCTCTATATGTTATACAGATGAAACTTTGAAAATCATTTTCAACATCAGTAGATCCCGAAATATCTAAAAAATCTTGTCAAAACTTTTGCTTTTACAAGAATTTCAAGCCTGTGGAGCGACTCAAGCCATTCATGGCTTTCTAGTTTGTCATAAGTACCTCTACGAATTTCTTGATTGGCCTTGTGGTTTAGGAGGAGAAGGATTTTTTCTAAGATTTTTGGCAATTTTTGGCCTTTATGTTACCATGGCAACTAGAGTTTTTGATAGAATTTAATTCTTTTAACAACCTTTAACTTTATGACCTTTTTGATAGAATTAAATTCTTTTAACAACTTTTAACTTCATGGCATTTCACTTCAATAGCGAGATAAAAAAACACGATCTTTAATTAGATTGTGTAATCTATACGCACAGAAAGTAGACTTGAAGCTTTAATGTTTGGTTGAGTATTTTAATAGTTTCCTCAATCTATGCGTGTTATTTGCCATTTGCTGAGGCAATTGCACTGTATACCCCAATAAACGCAGTGAAAAAGACACTCATCCCTATAATATTTGGCATGGATTGCCAGCTGGTAGATGTTGCATAAATCTTGACTACATGTTCACCAAGTAGATGTTCACCCTTTGATTGGATATAGATTGATCATGCTCATGCAGTCTATATTACAATAAAGAAGGATTATAGTTAAAATCTCATCTCCTAATCTACTATAGGTAAACCACGCAATTCGAATGTTTATAAACAGACTTTCGATGAGTTAATATAGATAAATTTGGACCAATGAAATGCTGTTACGGTCTCTGACTATACTGAAAGATCAAAGAAGCGCAAAACTACTGACATTTTTACCATCCTTTGAATTACATTGGTTAACGTTATGTGTCATAGCATAAAAACATGCATTCGAAACTGACTTCATCATGAAGAAACTAAATTGAAACGACAAAAAGCATTGAATATCGATAGGGAGAAAAAAACTGTTTTTTGTGATGAGCTTCTTTACTCTATCAGTACAAAGGTGATTACATTTGTAACAAGTACTAGCTCGCGCTTATTAAATTTCAGTTAAATCCACCCCTACTCCTGGCTATACTACACTTGCCTGCATTTTCAAATAACGCGGTTGGACTATAATTGATAGATTTTTGGGGCCTATAGGAGTATTAACAATTAAATGTTACCTATCAAACCAGGGCTATTGCCACTTTCAAACACATTTGGTAGAAATATGTCCCCGGTATGAGTGATCACTTTTTCCAAATAGCTAAAATACTTGATAATATTTGTACAATTCGTGATTGACTTGTTCAACTTATTTTCAAATTAAATGAAAACAGTCAAGAATGCCTTGAAATAAAGTTAGTTCCTTCATAAAGTATAACTGTCACTATCATTATTATACCATTATTAATACCATTAATTGATAATGGAATCAAAAACCAAAGTTTCATTACTTTACCCCCCTAAACATTGGAAATAAACAAATAACCGGACTTTATTTATCACCCCTCATAATTTGGTCTGAGATACATTTTCGTGAAACTAGTCTCGAGTATAAATTTCCAAGAAGGTGAAATCCTGTGGCAATACAGGTAGGAGCTAAGGTACAATTTATCTGAAAGAAAAATTTTGAAATATTTACAGTAAATTTTTAATGGTAATTGTGGAGCATACACCCTGGACATATGAACTTTTTGTGTGAATCTTTTTTCCCATTCTTATTCTAAAGTTACTGTAAAAGGTAAATATCATTTTTCAAGGTCAGATACATCAGATATATGATTTTTTTTTTAAAATAAAGCCATACTTTTTATGATTATGATTCCATATTTACATGTATAACTCAAATATTTGCAGGATTTGTAGTTGTAAAATTTTTATGAACATTTCAAATGAATAAAGTCATGTTTATAGGCAAAGTATATCTGACCCCCATACGAAAAAAGGACCACCTTAAAAAAAGCTATGCATTTGAAAAAGAGATTTTCTTCAGCTTAGACAAAAAAGTTTACACTGAGGTAGATTGTTCAATATAGATTCAGAAAATCATTCTGGGCCCAAGGTTATAAAACTTTTCTCAGACTCGGGCTCAATTTTGTCAAATTTTGAATTCAAATAAATGTAAAGAAAATAAAAAAGATGATATATTGATAAGTTGTTATTTATATTAACATGAGTAATGAAACAGAATTATGGCTTTAATCTAAAATTGAAATTTGAGAAAAGTTTGAATTGAGCCTGAGAAAGGTTTTATAACCTCGGGTCCAGATGTGAATTGTTTTGACCATATTCAGCCTGCCAAATGCACACAGTCTGACTATATTGACACTGCATCATGCACAGTACTGCCTGTGGTCTAGAGGTAGAGCGTCGGCCTCTTGACCCAAAGGTCCTGAGTTTTAATTCTTGGAGGGGCTATGGATCTTGGTTCTTTCATTGGTGCAACTACTGGTGAATTTTCCAGGAAGTAGAATTAAGAGGGATGAATCTAAGTTGTGGGAACTTGTTTCCTAATCGATGTAAAATAAAAAGGTTTAAACACTGCATCTAGGGGTAAGCACAAAACTATTTTAAGTGCCTATATATTTATAGGCACTTACAATGGTGTTGCACTGACCCCTATCTGTGCACTACCCAGATGATTCCTTTTCCGCTGACAGTTAAAATATTATAAAATCCTTATTTCTGTAGGTGTATTCACTGGGATGAAGGATAAATTTTTAGGCCCTTCAAAACAGCCTATACCACAAACAAAACTGGATGAAGCATCTTCCGTTGTGGTTACAATTTATTCTGACAATAAAGGAAATATTGACAACTGTAAGAAAGAGTTGGAGAGAAGACTGGATGCCAATTACATCAAGAAACGAATTGATAATTATACCGAAATAGTGAAGGAATTGTCTCAAGAAGAGGTAAGTTTTTAAGTAATCAATTATTGTAATTACCATAAGAATTTTTTAACACAAGCTAGGGCCCAGATGTTTGAAAAATAATCTTCAGTTGAATTTTAATCATAAGTTGTTTTCAGCAAATCTGGAGTGTTGTTTCACTTGTTATACCCCCAACCTACAAAGTAGAAGGGGGTATATTGGTTTCATCATGTCTGTCTGTCCGTCCGTTCGTCCAGATACCTTTTCGTTTCTGGACTCTAACTCAAGAACCAAGTGACCTACAATCGAACCACAACAACCGCTGGAAATACCTATTGCTTAAAAATTATCCAATGGTTATCTTTTAAACAAATTGGTGCTGAAAAGCTAGACAATTATTCTTTAATTGTAGTTACCCTAAGAATTCGAACACAAGCTAGGGCCAAGATGTATAAAAGATAGCCATTTGTTGAATTTTAACCAAAAGTTGTTTACAGCAAATCTGGTTTGTTGTTTCAATTGAAACAACAAGTCTGATTCGCTAATAATACCTTTTGGTTAAAAATTAACCAATGGTTGCATTTTTAGCCGAAAGGGTACTGAGAGTAAAACAATTGTTATTTGAAAGTTCGTTAATAGTGGAATCAAAAAATATTAATGTGACCGAATGAGGCATAATGAATTTCAGGGCTTGGACCAATTACATGCCAATGTAATTAATTAAATTACAAATTACATTGAAATATTTCAATTACAATTATAATTACAACAAAATCTCTATGTAATTAATTAAATTACAATTACTCTTCAAAGGCAATTAATTACTATTACCAATTACATTTGAGGTAAGATGAATCAGTCAATAGAAAATGGAATAATGACATTAACAGTTTTATGGTCACATTAAAACTGTAGACATGTTGTATTTAACTGTATAGAGACAATTTGGAAATCATAAGCATTTCAATTAAGGGCTAAACTTGTTTATGTTATGGAGGGCCATCACACTTGCTGGGATAGTAAACAATTTGATTTTGAAATTTAGCCCACACTGAAAGAAAGTCTTACACTTAATAATTCTGGACTGTTTAGGACATGTTTGCAATCCAGTTTTGGAATTAAAGTGAATAAAACTTGTTTGACACTCCTTAAGTGACTACGATTAATTAAACACATATCAATTTAGGCATACTTCTGCCTTTTTTGTTATTTCTGAGAAAAATTGTTCTGGATAACTGTTATTTAATTCCCTTAATGATAGGTTAACTAACTGTAAAGTGTAAATGGCCACCTAGTCAAAGACAAGATTTTCACACCTTTACCTGTCCATTAAGGAAGTTTTTCACTTTATAGGGGACTTCGGCACAGGTAGTGATGACGTCATCAAAATATGAGTGGTTGGCGTTTCCAACCATTTTTACATACACAAAGAGCAAAAAATCCAATTTTCAAGTAGTAAAATTATACATTTTTAATGATTTATTCCAAGTGATGAAGGTGTCAAAATGTAGATAAATCATCCCTTCTTCTGGTTATGCAGTTGTCATCATGTGACAATGTCTTTGAAACGAATAATTTGTGTCGAAATATAACCACCCGGAGAGTCATACGAATCCCAATGATTCGTAGTTGAGCAACCAAAGTATCGGAAATGGGACTCGAATAAAGCTGTATTTACGGCATTTTTGGCCACACAGCAATGAAATATGTAAGTTTGAATTTCAATGCTGATTTTTTTTTTTTTATTTTTTTTTTATCTCAGTAACGATATTCATCATGTCTCAGAACATCCAAACATAGATTTAAGTTTTGTATTTATCCTTAATGGTCTTAACAACATATATCCAGTCATTTTAACCTAGGAATATTGAGAATCGTCCAAAGCTATCTAAATATTAAATCCAAATTGATAAAAATGAAAACACACACACGTTTATAAATTAAGGTCATGTTAGATAATAAGCGAACGTTGCAAATCCAAGATATTCGGATGAAACGGCTTTTCGAACACATACTGTTAGGTACAAAACCCTAACAGAGAGTTTACATTATGTGACATGAAAAACATTATCGGCACTCATCACACAAACATGTGTCATACAGATTGTCATTCCTAACCAAATGATCTATACTACACGGCGAATCTCTTTGATCTGACCATAACTGGATGCGCCAATCAATATTGTCAATGTCATAAAACGGTAGCCGCTTATCCCACACACGTGCACGGGTCATTAAGATCGCCCTTACTTACGCAACGTTTTATACCACATTCCTAATTTTCTTTGATCTGCATCAATCAAGCCATGTCATTTGCCACTGATTGGTTGCTTTCAGTATGACACAACTAGTCTTTGAGCCCAATGTGTGAAAGCTTGTTTTACACGTCAAATATTATGCTTAATCAGACATGGAAATAACATGCTGTCATATAAAAAGTCAAAATATTCCACATGCTTCAAAACATTGCAACTATAGAATTGCAACATTTGACTAATTACAATCCTCCGAAGGCCATCTCGTTGATATTATAGAACTATTACAGTCAATCAAACACATACTTTTTGTAATCTTTGTAATAATTAGCAGAAGTGTAGAATTTCAACCAATCAAATTATTGACGGATCCTGAGGGGGATTGCAGTGAGGGGTCGAAGATGTGTCATTAAATTATCATAGAGAAATTCGATTTAAACTGGGCACATATAGGAAAAGGCACCATCTATATTTTAAGTTCCAAACCTCTGTACAGAAATCCTGTATCCACCACTGCAAATGATAAAAATGTTTTTGAAATGATAAAATCAAATTCATTTATAACTTACTATATTCATTCATTCGTACGTTCGTTCGTTCGTTCGTTCGTTCATTCATTCATTCATTCATTCATTCATTCATTCATTCATTCATTCATTCATTCCTCCCTCCATCTGTCCATCCGTCCAACCATTCCTCCATCCTTCCGTCCATACATCCATCCGTACGTCCGTCAATCCATACATCCGTCCGTCGCCGCCGTCATAGCGTTGTTGCGTCGGACTGTCAACTTAGAGGTCCCGGGTTCGATCCCCGACGGCGGCACTCATTCTTTCCGACTATTTGTCTCTCACCAATGGGTTGATAATCGTAGACCTATGCGTGACAGCAGCTGGAGGCTAGGAAAGAATGTGATGGTTGTACTGGTGAGAGAAATACTAGGAATCCATTGTTAGGTGCTCCAGCCGCCGGGATATAACTTGACTGAAATAATGTTGAAAGCGGCGTTTAACTCCATGCAATCAATCAATCAATCCACCGTCCTTCCATACATCAATCCATCCGTCCTTCTATCAGTCCATCCATCCATCTGTCCGTCCACCCGTCCGTCCTTCCGTCCATTCGTTTGTTTGTAATTTCGTTCGTTAGTTTGTTCGTCCGTCTGTCTGTTTGTCCGTCTGTCCGTCCGCCTGTCTTACTAGCCGACTTTGAATTCATACGTCAGTCGGTCATGGGACATTCTTAGTACCATAAAAAATCTTCAGTTTGAACACTTTGTATTGAAACAGGTCAATTAGCCCAAATCGAATACCTTTTCACTGTTTTCAACAAGGTGAAAGGGTTTGTCTAACAAATAATCGATAATGACACCACATGTCATTCAAGAATCAATATTTCCTAATTAGGGAATGTCATTAGGCATCTAAGGAAAATTGTAACATGCCGAAATATTTTGTTATAGTGTTACGGATATTGTTTGGATGTATAATGGCTAAATTTTGAGTGATTGGAAAAGACTATCAATGCCGATTTACCGAACGATTTTGTTCGCATAAACAAACAAAACATAAACCTATTTTTTTTTAATAAAAATAAGATATTAAAGATAAAAATAATAAACAGGATTTAATAAAATCAAGATAAATCAGTGGTAAAAATGATAAATGTTTGCAAAAAATCAACCAAATCGATGTTATTCCTTTTTGATAGTGGTGTTTTCAAAGCATGGTTATTAATTCTAAATTCGTGTTATTTTCTTTATAAACATGTTTTCTGAAAAGTTCGAATGATTTACTTTTCAAAAATGTATTGTTTTGGTACCCTTTTCCTCAAGTAAAGCGAAAAAAGTGATTTAGATTGGGCAATATTTACATAAATTAAATAGAGCGAGGCGATTCAACGCCAACCATTTTTATTGGCTAGTGGGCTATGACGTCATACCGAAGTTCCCTATTGTTTCAACATTATGGCAGGGAATGTGTGATTTTTACAATAAATACCTATGTTTACTTTTGATTGCAAGTATAATCCAGTGAATCCATAGTTCATTTTGCATCTGCTTATTTAGTTGAAGACAAATTTTCCTCAACTTTATCTAATTTAAATAACTTATATGTGGATCAAGGATTCTTTCTTTCTTTTTTTTTAATTCATTGTTATTTCAACGAAAACTCAATACTTTGATCTAAAATAGAGCTTAAATGTCTTAAAAATCATATTTGGGGCCTAACAATTGTGAAGTAACACTGTTATATGACTCTATCATAAAACTTCCATTATAGAATATAGATGTAATTGGAATGTTATTGAAAGTAATTGTAAATTACATGTTGATTTCAGTTGTAATTAATTACAATTACAATTATGTGTAATTGAGAAAAGAGTCAATTACTAAATACATACAATTACTCCACAATTTGTAATTAATTACAGCTAATTACAATTACTTTTTTCAATTACCTCAGGTCTGATGAATTTTAGGCAACTCTATTAGTCCCTGATCAAACTGTTCCTTTGGGAGCAATTTGATCTTGGTCATTATAGTTAGTTTTGACAAGTCTGTTCGAAGAATATAATTTGATTTTTTCACTAAGGAAACACAGATGAAGAGTATTTGTTATGCACCTCTTTTGAAGAAGAGGGGGTTTATTGCTTTGCACTTGTCAGTCCATTGGTCTGTCTGTCTGTAGACCGTTTTTTCGTCCAGAGCATAGGCCCTATATCACGAAACATGCAAGCTAATACAATGAAACTTCACAGGTGGATAGATCTCATTGAGGAGAATTGAAGTGCACAAGAAACATAATTATACTCATCATATTTTGTGAGTTATTGCCCTTTGTTGATTGACAATGAATAGGCTATTGACCTGCTTTTAGGGGGGGGGGGCATAAATGTTTCATTTGTAAGGGGTCGCACACAGCTTTTTATTTCCAATAAATTCATGTTGACTGGTGCATCTAACCATGATGTCTTTTAGTTTCTCACATCAGTTCAACCCCAGCATTATAATCAGGAAAGGCCACCAGATGAGTGAAAAACATTATGATGCTTCATCAAAGGACAGTTTAATATTGACCTCTGGCATTGATCTCTGCCATTTAGATGTATAAAAAGTTGATATTTCCTTCTTGATCTTGCATGTGCTTTCACCAGAACAAACTGGAAACAGTATCAGATTTTATTTGGTACACCCCCAAAAATGTGTCTGTAATGGATTTTTAAACAACTTTTCATAAAGGTCAATCTCTGGTCAAATGAACAATACTATACTAACTTTTGTCACTATGAACAGTAAGTCTCGTATTTACAATTTCACTTTTTTCAGGGCTTGTGTTAGTGTTTGAAAATTAAAGAGTCATTGTCTCCTTAAGCATGAAATTCTTGGAGTCAAAGCAATAAAAAAATTATGAGTATAAGTTTGCAGTTTAGGTGGTCATTTCACCTTTTCTTGTATAGATATGAAGTAAGCAATTAATTTGTAAAAATTAAGATAGGATATAAGATCATTAATTGAAATTTTGAAGGATAACACATACTTTGGACCCTTAAAAATTCTTGAGGGAGTCAAAATGACCTCCTTGGGAGAAATACTTAATGGTCAAATATAGGTATTTACAGATTTTGGGGGGGTCAAAATCCGGCTGATTTGAGGGTCAAACACAAGCCCTGTTTTAGTTACAGGATTTATCTTCCATGTGATTTTATTCTTGGGAAAAAGGTTGGATGAATGAGGAATATTGCCTGTTATATGCAATTTTGTCCAACTTTGATCATATTTTTCAGCCTTGACCCAATTTGGACAATGCAGAAAACTGGCTAAAAGTAATTGTCTATAAATATTGAAAATTTGATTTTTTTTTATTTTGAGCATTACAAGGTTGAGGCTTCTTTACATGTATCTCTTTTTCAGTTGAGTTCAATAGAAAACACACCAGGTTTAATTGACATCACAGTTGATAAACCCAAGGGGATCATTACGTTATATGGGCCAAGCAGAACTGTGTCAAATGTTGATTCAGAAATCCAGCAAAAACTGAGAAAAATTGAACGTGATAAAAGGACAGCAAAGGAAGCTCAGACTTTGTATGAGTTGGTCAAATGGCATCATGAAGACATAACGCCAGTCACAATTAATTTGGTTCCCTATGGTGAGGCAGTAAATCTTACCATAGAAAATGCATATAAGGACAACCAGCCTTCAATACGACTACAAGATACGAGTGGAGATGTGTATATTATAGACTTTGTTAAAATGGTAGAATACCCTGAGAATGATCCAAATGATGAGGTTAATGTCATCAGAAAAGACATCATAAAAGGTAGGTTTTAACTAAGCTGTTTTAAGCTAGCCTAAGCACAACATGCTCAGAGAGAGCTTTAGGATCACTCTATGTGGCATTACATCTCAGCTGAAGAAAACCTGAGGAATAATGTTCAACTTGGTGTCATTCGCGTTCCTGTTAGTGTTGGTGTAGGTGTAGGTGTTGGCATTGGCATTAGCGGCACAACCTTTAACCTTGGTCATATCTCTGATGTCATGCACCTTTTTTAACTTTTGCATTGTCAAGAACTTGCAGCCAAATGTTGCACCTGTAGGCATTGCTCTTAATTCATTATAAAATCTTTGAACATCATCTCCTAAACCACAAGGTCCGTTTCAATGAAGCATTGCCAGAATATTCCCTTGGTACCCTCTTCAAAAATTGTTCCCAAAATTTGATTGGTCATACCAGGGCCTGGCATTTTTAGCTCACCTGAACACGAAGTGCTCAAGGTGAGCTATTGGGATCGTAGAATGTCTGTCGTCAGTCGTGCGTCGTCAGTCGTGCGTCGTCCACAATTTCTTTAAACATCTTCTCCTCCTAAACCAGTGGGCCAATCTTGATGAAACTTGGCAGGACTGTTCCTTGGGTCAAGCCCTACCAAAGTTGTTCAAATGAATGAAATCCACTCTTAACTTTCCCTTTACCCTTTATAAAAAGGGTGAAAATGAAAATATGAAAATCTTTAAAAATCTTCTTCTCTGAAACCAGAAGGCAGACAGCTTTCATATTTGGGTCATATTTGGGCTTTGCACGGGTGCATCCCTTTACCTCTTATGAGCACGAAGGGTAAAAAAATGAAAATCTTCAAAAATCTTCTTCTATGAAACCAGAAGGTAGACAGCCTTCATATTTGATATGTAGCATCATCTAGTGGACCTCTACCAAGTTTGTTCATATCAAGACCCTGGGGTCATATTTGGGCTTTGCCCAGGCCCAACCCTTTTTACATAGAATTAAAGAGTGAAAATCTTTTAAAAATCTTCTCCTCTGAAACCAGATGGCAGACAGCTTCAATATTTGGTGTGTAGCATCACCTAGTGGGCCTCTACCAAGTTTGTTCATGACAAGACCCTTGGGTCATATAAGGGCTTTACAAGGGTGCATCCCTTTACCTCTTATGAGCACAAAGGGTTAAAAAATGAAAATCTTCAAAAATCTTCTATGAAACCAGAGGGCAGACAGCCTTCATATTTGATATGTAGCATCATCTAGTGGACCTCTGCCGAGTTTGTTCATATCAAGACCCTAGGATCATATTTGGGCTCCACCCGGACACAACCCTTTTTACATAGAATCAAAGCAAAAATCTTTTAAAATCTTCTTTAATCGAAACCATAGGGCACATTGCTTTCATCTTTAGCTAACCTGAGCACGAAGTGCTCAAGGTGAGCTTTTGGGGTTACTTGATGTGCGTCGTCCGTTGTGCGTTGTCCGTCGGCAACATTCAGCTTGTTGACACTCTAGAGGCCATATTTTTAGCCCGATCAACCTGAAAATTGGTCAGAATGATAATCTTGATGAAATCCAGGACAAGTTCGAAATTGGGTCAAGTGGGGTCAAAAACTAGGTCATGGGGTCAAATCTTAGAAAAACCTTGTGGAAACCCTAGAGGCCATTTTTTTAGCCCAATCAAACTGAAAATTGGTCAGAATGATTATCTTGATGAAATCTCGGACAAGTTGGAAATTGGGTCAAGTGGGGTCAAAAAGTAGGTCACAGGGTCAAATCTTAGAAAAATCTTGTGGACACTCTAGAGGTCACATTTTTAGCCCAATCAACCTGAAAATTGGTCAGAATGATTATCTTGATGAAATCTCAGCCAAGTTTGAAACTGGGTCAAGTGGGGTCAAAATCTAGGTCCCGGAGTCAAATCTTAGAAAAACCTTGTGGACACTCTAGAGGCCATATTTTTAGCCCAATCAACCTGAAAATTGGTCAGAACGATTATCTTGATAAAATCTCTGACAAGTTTGAAATTGGGTCTAGTGGGGTCAAAAACTAGGTCATGGGGTCAAATCTAAGAAAAACCTTGTGGACACTCTAGAGGCCATATTTTTATAGCCCAATCAACCAGAAAATTGGACAGAATGATAACCTTGATGAAATCTCGGACAAGTTTGTAATTGGGTCAAGTGGGGTCAAAAACTAGGTCACGGGGTCAAATCTTAGAAAAACCTTGTGGACACTCTAGAGGCCATATTTATAGCCCAATCAAACTGAAAATTGGTCAGAATGATTATCTTGATAAAATCTTGGACAAATTCAAAATTGGATTAAGTGGGGTCAAAAACTAGGTCATGGGGTCAAATCTTAGAAAAACCTTGTGGACACTCTAGAGGCCATTTTTTTTAGCCCAATCAACCTGAAAATTGGTCAGAATGATTATCTTGATGAAATCTCGGACAAGTTCGAAATTGGGTCAAGTGGGGTCAAAAACTAGGTCAAGGGGGTCAAATCTTAGAAAAACCTTGTGGACACTCTAGAGGCCATATTTTAAGCCCAATCAACCTGAAAATCGGTCAGAATAATTATCTTGGTGAAATCTGAGACAAGTTTGAAATTGCGTCAAGTGGGGTCAAAAACTAGGTCCCGGGGTCAAATCTTAGAAAAACCTTGTGGACTCCCTAGAGGCCATTTTTTTAGCCCAATCAACCTGAAAATTGGTCAGAATGATTATCTTGATAAAATCTCTGACAAGTTTGAAACTGAGTCAAGTGGGGTCAAAAAGTAGGTCACAGGGTCAAATCTTAGAAAAACCTTGTGGACACTCTAGAGGTCACATTTTTAGCCCAATCAACTAGAAAATTGGTCAGAATGATTATCTTGATGAAATCTTGGACAAGTTCGTAATTGGGTCAAGTGGGGTCAAAAACTAGGTTACGGGGTCAAATCTTAGAAAAACCTTGTGGACACTCTAGAGGCCATTTTTATAGCCCAATCAACCTGAAAATTGGTCAGAATGATTATCTTGATGAAATCTCGGACAAGTTCAAAATTGGGTCAAGTGGGGTCAAAAACTAGGTCACGGGGTCAAATCTTAGAAAAATCTTGTTGACACTCTAGGGGCCATATTTTTAGCCCAATGAACCTGAAAATAGGTCAGAATGATTATCTTGATGAAATCTATGACAAGTTCGAAATTTTGTCAAGTGGGGTCAAAAACTAGGTCATGGGGTCAAATCTTAGAAAAACCTTGTGGACACTCTAGAGGCCATATTTTCAGCCCAATCAACCTGAAAATTGGTCAGAATGATTATTTTGATGAAATCTGGGACAAGTTTGAAATTGGGTCAAGTGGGGTCAAAAACTAGCTCCCGAGGTCAAATCTTAGAAAAACCTTGTGGACACTCTAGAGGCCATATTTATAGCCCAATCAACCTGAAAATTGGTCAGAATGATTATCTTGATGATATCTCGGACAAGTTCGAAATTGGGTCAAGTGGGGTCAAAAACTAGGTCACGGGGTCAAATCTTAGAAAAACATTTTAAGATTGTTAATTCAGGTGAGCGATTGAGGGCCACTATGGCCCTCTTGTTGGTATGTAGCATCATCTAGTTTGTTCATATCAAGACCCTTGGGTGATATTTGGGCTCCACTCGGGCCCATCCCTTTTAGCTCATCAGAGCTTTATGGGTGAAAATGGGAAAACCTTCAAAAATCTTCTTCTCTGAAACCAGAAAGCTGACAGCTTTCATATTTAGTATGTAGCATCATCTTATGGACCTGGGATCCAACCGGGTGCATCCTTTTTTACATAGAATCAAAGAGCAAAAAGGCATATCTGTCTTGCTCTTCGCTGAAAACGTTCCATGGTATTGATCTTAGGCAATTATCTTCTTTTTGACATCTGCCCATTTAATTAATGTGATGTCCCAGGGGTCAAAGAGACTCAGGTGAGCGATCTAGGATCATCTTGGTCCTCTTGTTTTCAATAGAAATCTTTGAATTACATATGAAAAGCATATGATTTAACCACCAGCTTTTGAGCTCACCTGAGCACATCGTGCTCAAGGTGAGCTTTTGTGATCATTTGATGTCCATCAAGCGTCGTCCATCGTCAGACGTCAACAATTTAAGTGTTTACACTCTAGAGGCCACACATGTGGACCAATCATCATGAAACTTTGTCAGAATGTGTCCCAGGTCGCAAGGATGAACCCTATTGAAAATGGGAAGAATCCGTGCCATATCATGGGAAAAGGGGCCTTAAAGACAATTTTCTTGTTTACACTCTAGAGGCCACAAATATGGTCCAATCATCATGAAACTTTGTCAGAATATTCTCCAGGTTACAAGGATGATCCCTATTAAATATGGGAATGATCAGTGCCATATCACGGGAAAAGGGGCCTTAAAGACAATTTTCTTGTTTACACTCTAGAGGCCACAAATATGGTCCAATCACCATGAAACCTGGTCAGAATGTTTGTCAGGTTACAAGGATGAACCCTATTGAAAATGGGAATGATCAGTGCCATATCATGGTAAAAGGGGCCTTAAAGACAATTTTCTTGTTTACTCTCTAGAGGCCACAAATACGGTCCAATCATCATGAAACTTAGTCAGAATGCTCTTCAGGTTACAAGGATTAACCCTATTGAAAATGGGAATGATCAGTGCCATATCACGGGAATTGGGGCCTTGAAAACAATTTTCTTGTTTAAGCTCTAGAGGCCACACATACGGTCCAATCTTTGTGAAACTTGGTTAGAATGTTTGTCAGGTCACATGGATGAACCCTATTGAAAATGGGAAGGATCCATGCCGTATCACAGGAAAAGGGGCCTTAATGACATTTTTCTTGTTTTTGCTCTAGGAGCCACAAATATGGTCCAATTTTTATGAAACTTGGTCAGAATGTGTCCCAGGTCGCAAGGATGAACCCTATTGAAAATGGGAAGGATCCGTGCAATATCATGGGAAAAGGGACCTTAAAGACATTTTTCTTGTTTACACTCTAGAGGCCACAAATATGGTCCAATCATCATGCAACTTCAAGAATGTTTGTCAGACCACACGGATAACCAAATTGAATATGGGAATGAAACTGTCATATCATGGGAAAAAGGGACTTAATGACAATTTTCTTGTTTACACTCCAAGGGACTCAAATATGGCCCTATCTTCATGAAACTCGGTCAGAATGTTTGTCAGGTGAAGCCTATTGAAAATGAGAAGGATCCATACCATAGAATGGAAAAAGGGATCTTAATGACAATATTCTCGTTAACAGTCTCAGATGCCTCAAATCGTAAAAGTACAACTTTGCTGGAAAATTTTATTTATTAAATGAGACAAAGATACAAAGGTGAGCAATATAGGACTATCTTGGTCCTCTTGTTTAATGAAATATGAATTACTGTTATGAAATACTATCTTTCCAGGGTCACCACATCTAGTAAAAAAATTTGAAAAGCGACCATTTACAAAATCTCCTGTCTTAAATCAAATGATCTTGAAAAAGTAAATACATGTAGCTTTGCTCTTAAAGTTATAGTAAATTAATTATCCTGTGTTAAAAAAATCATTAGAATCATCTCAATAAGACAATTTAAATGATTTTAAACAACATAGGGTTATTGAGAAATTTACAAAAAGATACATATTCAATGGAAATTAATGGTGTCTAATTTGATTTCTAATTTGTAAATAAAGCGTGACCACTTTACAGTGGTCCCTTAAGTTGTTGCTGAATACATATTTTACTGTGCTGCTTCAGGTGGAGATGCCAATTTACCAAAGGAATGGGTCCCAATGGCTGATGGGGAAAACATAAAGGTTGTCAACTTGACACTAACTGACAAAGAATATAAAACTGTTGAGAGTACATTTGTAAAAGGAGTTCAAAATGGAGGATTTAAAGATAGAATTCCTAATGTTGCAGGCTTAAAAGTCACAAAGGTAATTACATAGAAGAAGTATTTTATAATTGTATATGGTTCAGCTTGAAAGGCAGTCTACCTGTCTGTTGGTTGGTACCCCATCTGTAGTTTTTTGTGTCTGCTCAATTTCTCAACAACTATTGGGAAGATGTTAATTCAGACTTCACAGATATGATCAGTATCAAGCAGAAATGTGCATGTCCTATTTTGGTTATAGTCCATTGACTTTTGAAAGAGTAATGGCCCTTTAATCTAAAATGGAATTTCATTATGGACAAGCACTTCTCTGTGTGTGTGTGAGGGGGGAGGGGGAGGGGGGGGGGGGGGGGCACAGGGGATAGTTCATTTGAGTTTGAGACAGTCTACTTGAGCCTACTTGCAGTGAGCAAGTCGAAGTTTGTATATGTGTATTAATGTCGTCAGTTCATCAAAATATGCATAGTTTATAACTATATATGTACTTCCCTTATGGATTGAATTTTAAATTACTAAGCCATTTGATACAAATTTCAAGAAAAAGAAAGGTCACTGCTCAACTGAAGGTGTTTTAGTTGTGCTTCCCTGCTAAGAATTATTATACCCCCCACAACGAAGTTATGGGGGGGGGTATACTGGAATCAGGTTGTCCGTCCGTCCGTCCGTCTGTCCGTCCGTCCGTCCATCCGTAGACATAATTTTGTGTCCTCTTCTCCTCCCACAGTTTTGGACCAATTTTGCTGAAATTTTATCAGGTTGTTTCCTATCATATGAAGTTGTGCACCTGCAATTTTCATCCAGATCCGATCATTAGTTTGAGAGTTATGTCACTTTGAACTTTTTAAGGAGGGGGTACATTTTCCTAATTTTGTGTCCTCTTCTCCTCCCACAGTTTTGGACCAATTTTGCTGAAATTTTATCAGGTTGTTTCCCATCATATGAAGTTGTGCACCTGCAATTTTCATCCTGATCCAGTCATTAGTTTCAGAGTTATGCCACTTTGAACTTTTTATCGAAAGGGGGGGGGGGGGGGGGGCGGAGTAGTCAAAATTTAAAATTGCAAAACTCAGTATCCACAAGGGGAGTTACCAAATTGGGTAATTAATCCTATCATATGAAGTTGTGTACCTGCGATTTTCATTGTTTTGGGGTCACATAGGTCAAAGGTCAAGGTCACAGTAAATTTTTATGCCCCCGATAGGGAGGCATCATAAATTTGACTTGTCCGTCCGTCCGTCCGTCTGTCCGTCCGTCCGTCTGTCCGTCCGTCCGTATGTCCGTCCGTCCGTCATTCCGTCCAAAAACTTTAACATTGGCCATAACTTCTAAATCAAAGCGGTGTCGGGGGCATTGTCATCTTACAGTGACAGCTCTTGTTTGTTCAATTTTCGTTTCCGGACTCTAGGTCGAGAACCAAGCGACCTAGAATCATGAAACTGTATGTAAATGTTACTTATGACTCAAGGAAGTGTCTTATTGTTTTAAGGTCACATAAGTCAAAGGTCAAGGTCACATTAAATTTTTGTTCAGTTTTTGTTTCCAGACTCTAATTCAAGAACCAAGGGATCTAGAATCATGAAACTTCATGCAATTGCTGTATATGACCTCAATATTTGTTACAAACTCATCTTGCATTTAAAGCACTTATTTTTTGACAAAGTGCTGGTGGGGGGTATAAGTCCGCTCTGCGACAGTTCTAGTTCTTTCGCATTGATTTCAATAACTAGGCTAAATTATTCCCCTAGCATAAGCAAATGTGCCATTTGAAACAATATTTGAGATGTCTTCTAATTCACAGGTCTAGGTCATTCCTTAGATATGAGCTTGTCTAAAGAATGTTTCGTACATTAATGAATAGATTTTTGAATAAAATTGTGCAATTGTTCTCCATTATGAGTGACTGCGTCGTTTCAAACAAAATTTCAGATATTTCTAAGATCACAGGTCTTTGCCGAGAGTTTAATTTGAGCCTGCCTGTTCTTGTCATATTCCTTACATTTATAGATACAGCTACTGATATATGAGCCAGTGGGTGAGATTTCCAACTATTTTGAATAAACACAAAGTAAAGACTCCGACCAGCCTTTGCATCTGCACAGTCTGACCAGAGTCTTCACTATGCAATTTGTAGAAAGATATGGTCTCAAATATCTGTAGAAAATCAGGTTACTCTATATTTACAGTATGTGACTATCTATGCTGCTCAATGTTTGCACCTCACGAACATATCAAATTGTTGGAAATGTCACCCACAGGCTCATATCCAGTTGGAAGTGCATCTGATGGTAATTGTAAAGGTTCTGAGCTCATGTCCTGGCTGCAGCTTTTGAAATTTCAGTTTATTTGTCTGCTACCAATGGATTGATAAACAAAGAATAACATGTTAATGTCTAAAAATATCATTGTTATTGGGTCGAGGTTGGGAGAATTTATCATGGCAAGGCTTTGCCAAGTCATGATCGTTTCTCACTGCCGAGACCAGATAACATTGATATTTTAAGACACTTATATATTATTCTATTTATCATGCAACCTTTTTTTGCTCAGGGATATTTTGAACTATTTTTAGATTGAAAGAATCCAGAACAAGACTCTGTACCAGCAATATGTGGCCAAAAAGAAACAAATGCAAGGAGAAAAGCCTCAACTCCCTGCCAACATGCCTTTAGAGAGAACACTGTGGCATGGTACTGCTCAGGCAGCTGTTGGTAGTATCCAGAGACATGGATTTAACAGGAGCTACTCCGGGAAAAATGGTATGTATTATTAAATTCAATGGTTGTAAGAGAGTGTGTTTCCAATATAAAATTTGTATTTTGCATTAAAACCCTTAAGTGTTGGTACTCATTTAAATTGTCTAGGTGAGACAATTCAAATGAGTATCCACAATACAGAATTTGTGAAAATATTGTTGAAATGATTTAATTTGAAATCCAAAATAATCCCTCTATCTGTAGCATTCACCAAAAGGTGGACAATTATTAAACTAGATGGGATAGCAACATTTATTCAAATTAATGTGTAGCCGGTTATGAATGGAACTGAGAAAGTCCTTGTCGATGATCAAATACATGTTTAGTCATGTTTTCGGCTTATTCACACACACAAAAAATAATATTTTAAAACAATAAATGGCATATATCTTACCATTGAAATTGTTCGATTTCTTCTCCAAATCAAGTTGTTTTGAATCAAAGCGGGTCTGAAAATAGCGTGTCAATTATAATGAAATCTGTCAATTATTACGAAATCTGTCTGTGGTGATAATCATGCCTTGTTTTCATTAAGCTATTTTATTGGTGGCTTGATATTTTGACTGACAGTCGGAAACCAATAAATGGAGGCTAGGAAAGGATGTAATGGTAGTGCTGGCTAGAGAAATACCAGGAATCTAATATTATGTGCTCCAGCTACCGAGCTTTGACTGTAAAACTGTTTAAAGTAGGACTTAACCTCATTCAAACAAAACAAACAAATTGTTGGCAGGATTCTTTAATTGGTCAATATGTGGCATCATGTAAGATAAATATTAAAATGCATCAAGTTGAAGTTTTATTCAACTTTTTCTCATAATGTATCCCACAATTATGAACAGTATCCTGAGATTTTCAAAGAAAAGTTTATGATCATCATTTCATCATTTGATCCTTTGCATATCTTTTTTCCTGTGTCATAAAAAAAAGATCTTTAAAATGTTAAATGGATTTGGATTGAGTTTCCCCAAGTTGCTCATTATCAAACTTTGTTGCTGTTCTCGCAAATCTTACAATATTGTAATATAAGAGTGCCATTATCACAATATATGTAGGACAAGGAATTTAACATGAAGAACATCTTTTCCCATGACATAGCATAGTAACACAAAAGGGCAGTGATATGTGCATGCTCACATGGTTAGGCATGTTATGTGAAAGTTTCATGCAAATCTGTCCACAATTGTAGGAGGAGTTATGGTAACAAGAAATGGGCTAAGAATATGATGTTGAATGTGTTGTTGAATGTTGTTGAATGTCATTTATGTAATAAATGTTTAATATAATTATGTTTATTTTAAAGCCAATGAAGTGATACAGGCTCTAGTTATACCCCCACCTACGAAGTAGAGGGGGATATATTGGTTTCACCATGTCTGTCTGTCTGTCCATCCATCCGTCCATCCATGCGTAGACCTTTTCGTTTCCGGACTCTATTAAGAACCAAGTGACCAACAATCATGAAACTTTTTATAAATGTTCCTCATGATCCTATTGTTCTGCTCACATAGGTCAAAGGTCAAGGTCACAGTCAGCCTTTCTTCAATTTTCATTTTCGGGTTCTAACTCATGGACCAAGTGACCTACAATCAAGAAACTTTATACAAATGTTGCATATGAACCAAGGAAGTGCCCTATTGGTTTTGGGTCACAAAGGTCAAAGGTCACAGTCAGCCTTTGTTCAATTTTGGTTTCCAGACTTTTACTCATGAACGAATTGACCTGGAATCATGAAACTTCATGCAAAAGCTGCATATGACCCCAATATTTGTACACATTCTGTACTAATAGCACTAGCATTTAGACAAAGTACTTGTGGGGGGTATAAGTCTGCTCTACGACAGCTCTAGTTAAGTATTATTTTTCATGAGTCTTAGTTGCTGACAATTTCGTTGTAACAAACCTGTTCACTACTCACTTCCTTGACTTGGTCAGAATATTTTGTTCACATGGTATCTTTATAAAGCTCAACATTGGATTAAGTCAGGACAAAAAAAGATCATGGTGTCAAATCTTATAGAAGCCTTGTGTGTTCTCTAGAGGCAATATATTGGTTAGAATGTATTGTAACTTGGCTAGAATTATAGTCTGCATGATAATCCTAAAAGAATGCAAAAATGAGAAATGAGATCATAGGATGAAATGTTTGAAAAAGCTTTTAAAGGCCTGAAGGTCAAAATTTTTGAAACCTTGTCAGAATATTTAACCCCATGGCATTTCAGATGGGGTCAGTAAATAACATTAGTTTAAAAAATGCCTCAGACAAGTGCTTCAAGGCCAGTACAACTCATATTACACAGCCCATCTATAATCAAGAAGGAAGTATAGTGGTTTCACCATGTCTCTCTGTCTATCCATTCATCAATTGGTCTGTCCATCTGTTGATAGATCTTTTAGTTCATGGAATCTAACTTAAGAATGACATGACCTAGCATCATGAAATTTTATACAATTGTTGCCCATTACCCAATGAAATTCCTTATTGTTTGGGGGCAATGAAGGTTAAAGAGCACTAATGAAATTTGACAGAAAACCATATACGTAAGCTAACTTTAATTTTTGCAGGAACTTGGTATGGAGCAGGGGTGTATTTTGCTTCAGATGCTTCATATTCTGCCAGACCTTGGCTAGCAATTGGACAACAGAATCCGCCCAATCCTCCAGGTCAAAATAAAGGCTATATATTTATGTGTAAAGTTCTAACAGGTAAGCTGATAATGAATATTTTATCTTATTGAGGGTGCCCTCCCTTAAAGCTTGATACCCCTTGCCTATTTATTAGAAAAACACCACTTTAAGTGATTGAAAATATAATTTGTTTAGAATTTTGTAGGTAATTTTCTTTGATTTTGGGTAAATTACCTTTTTACAAACATTTGTGAAGTACAATGTTCAAGGTTAAATGTCAAGGTCAAGGACATTTTTCTATGTCAAATTTTGTAAAATTTAAACTTTTAACTTTGGATTGGTAAGTCATAGAACCTTGATATTTGAAATGTGCATTGCTCATGTCAAGACCTTTACATGCAAAACAAAGTCAAGGTTAAGTTCAATTAGTGAAGGGCACTCAATGATGACTTAAAAACTTTACAATAGGTATAACTTTCGATTGGTAAGACTTACAGTGTTGAAAATTGAAATTGAAACAGCAGTTTTAGACAATTAGAATTTCCATATTCATGTTTCAAACCACTATTCAGAAAAAAATTGCAGTTGCGGGGGCATTGGTGTTAAACAAACACAATTTTGTTCAGATTAAATTGTGCTGCTTTAGCATTCAGCCTTCAAGGCAGTCAAAAGTATTTAAATATAACATCAAGTCTTTTAAATAACATCTCTAAAATCACAAGATAGATTTCAAAGAAAATTTTCACGAATGATATAATTCTTTTGGCAGCCTTTTAGGAAAAAAGTCCTTAAGATCTTTAGCTGACCTGAGCAATATTTGTGATCATCCATCTGGCATCCATCCGTTGTCTGTCAACAATTTCTCTTAACAACATCTTAAACTACTGGGCCAAATAACACTAAATTTTTCCAGGAATGTTCATGTTGTGGTCCTCTTTCGAATAGCTAAAAGTATTTAAATGGATTGAACACTCTGATTGCTATGGAAATAGAACTTTGGGCACCAAGGGGAGGGTTTAGGTCTTGGGGTCTATTTATTAATCTTTAAATTTTCTTCTTTCAAACCAGAAGGCTGACAGCCTTTATGTTTGGCATGGATTATCAGTGCATATGCTCCTTTTAAAATTGATTGTACAATGACTGTTTGATTACCAGGGACAGAACATTTGGGAAGGGGGTAGATCTTGGATCTATTTAGAAATCTTAAAAAGTCACCTTCAGAGCCATGAAGCTCACAGCCTGTATATCTGGCTGTCCTCTGATCTTTATGGAAAAACTAGACCAAGAGTGGAAGGTGGGGGCATTGTGCATCTTTATATGTTAAGAAAGAATAAAGAAGGATTGTTTCAAATGCTATCTCCTGAACTACTTATTCATTTTGAAACAATTTTGTCAGAAATGCACTTAAGGTGATACCCTCTCAAGGTGATACCCTCTCAAAATGGTTAAAAGCTTACATTTCCAAATTATAATGCCATTTCCAAACACATTTGGTATAAAGAGTTCTGACTGACAAAATTTAGATCTTAAATGATTTGATATATGAAACTTTCTTTTTCTTTGATTGTAAAGACAAAGCTAGGTAATAGAGCTATTTTCTCAGGTGAGCAATTCAGGGCCAAATGCCTTCTTGTTTCTTTGTTTTGTACATTGTCTAAACACTCTCTTGACATATAAAGTTCAGTTGAGCAACTGAGCGCAATTTTGGCCCTCTTATTAGAAGAACTATGCCTGTTTTTATGCTCTTGCTATGAAATGACGATGGGCATGTAGAATTATCTCGGTCTATGTGTGAGTGGACGCGTGAGTGTATAGTTGTCCCATTCTTGTCTGGAGTGTAGCTTCTACATTTATGGATGAATTTCAAAATATCTTGGCACAGTTTTCCTCTGGCTGCGTACGAGGGTGGATCAAAAAGTACGCGGACTTTTACTATAACTTTGGAATTTCCCGATAGAATTAAATGAAATTTTGTACACATCTCAAACCATTTAATGTTGACATAATACTAGATTTACAAGAGACTGCTATGACTTTGATATAAAAAATCCAAAGTTTGGTATTCCTGGGTAGGTGCAACCGGCGCAACCTATTCTATAACGTTACTTCCTAGTATTTCTACCCGTAATTATCCCCTCAATTTAGACCAAACCCTTCCAAACTTCGCCCATTTACGTGTTGATGTAATCTGTAAGGATGTTTAAAATCTAAGCATAATCCATTTGGTATTTTTGATTTGAGCCGCGCTCCAGGAAAACCGGCCACTTTGACATCGCGAGAAATTATCGGAAAAACCCAAGTAAACTGACGTCACGAAAAAACCTCCAACTCAGTCGTATTTTTTCATTGTTTAAGACGGAAAAAACAAAATATTTCGTGAAATCTTGACAAATCTATTTAAAACCGGAATGGATAAAGAAATAGCGGTGAGTACTCTTTACTTTTTACGCTTTTTTATTCTTATTGAACGTTTTTGCTTGACAGATCGCAAGTTATTTGAGCGGTCTTTTTTGAAGTCCCTCGAGACTTTCAAAACGATTGAGTTGAACTCAAATATGTTGCAAAAACCGTATTTAAAAGTTCACACTAGAAGAACTGTTTGTTGATGTATTCTATAAATATGAAAATAGCAAAATATTCATGATTCTTTGTTGTTTATCATAAAAGATATTAAAAATGTTACCCCCACCCACTTTTGACCTTTGATGACAGATGCTCCGATTGGCGATTATTTATAGCAACAAATATGTTTAACAAAAGTGGAGTTAATTCATATTAAGACACGCGAATTTTATTTCATTTGTTTATAGCATAGATTTTTTTGTCAAAAAAAAATCCAATTAGTTGATATTATTACCTAATTTTCGATTGCCGGCATACGATAGTGAAATTAAATATTGATTTTGTGCTAGTTAGTGTTAACGGTTCCGTGGTCGAGAGGGTACGGCGGTAGATATATTGCATTTTACTAACTAAGTCTTGTAGGTTCGAATCCTACAACAACTCACTTTTTTTTTTTTTTTTTTTTTTTTTTTTTTTTATACAAATGACAGATTGTCATTCATTTTATCAAAACCCCCAGATAACATGTGACACAAATATTTATACATGATTTGACTTTTTGTTTTTTACTTTGAAGTTTTAACTTTGATAATAAATAACATTTTCTTCTACTTCCAGGAATTAGAGAGTTTGTTTGAGGACCATTTTGGAAGGACGCCCTCTGCCTCTCAACAAACCTCATCACAGGCATCAACATTACGATATGGAGATTCTGATGACAGTGCTAGTGGTGATGAGATCGACGAGTCAGAGTCACAGCTAAATGTTGATGATAGGGCAAGACAGTATTTGGCATCTCAAGATTCTGGGGATGAAACAAGGCAGGACGATAACCCGGGTACTTCAGGATATGGGGAGAATATTTTTGAGGATGATCCAGATATCATGAAGATAAGAGAGTATTCAGAGTCGGGCTGTGGTTGTAGTAGGGGCTGTAGCAATATTTTGAAGGAATCAGACATTTACAACCATATTTTGAATGTCCGAGAAATGGAAAAGTCAGACAAGGAACTATACATAATGGCCACAATCGTACAGGACTTTGATCATGAGCACACAAAGCGTGGGAAGAAGAGAAAATGTCCAAGACAATCTTTCGTTTTCCAGGGAAAGCAGGTTTGCAAGAAGACTTTTTTGCTTTTATTTGATATTGGAAAGCATAGCCTGAAGAACATTACACAGCATGTCCACAAACATGGAGTTAGTGTAAGGACACATGGGAACTCAGGCAAGAAACCAACAAAATCTCTACAGTTTGACGACATCAAGACAGCTGTACAGTTCATTTCTAATTACGCTGAGGAGTTTGGTTTGCCACAGCCAGCAGCACCTCGGGGTACTGATAATTCACCACCGATCTACTTAACATGTGACACAACAAAACTTAAAATACATGAGTTATACACTGCAAGTTGTAGTGAAGCAAATCTACGGGCTGTCAAATACTCCACTTTCAATAACATATGGAGGTCCTGCTTGGCCCATATAAAGATAGCCTCTCCCCGAGATGATGTATGCGCACGGTGCGAATTCCTACGGAAAGCACAGATGGATGCACGGACCGAAGAAGAGAAATTAACATCTTCAAGAGAAATGCAGGACCATATTATGAATGCACAGAGAGAGCGGGATGTGTACAACTCATGTATTAATAGAGCTAAAACAACTTCTGATGACCCGGACAATAAATACATCCATTTTACTTTTGACTTTTGCCAAAACGTATGTATCCCACACCACGCTAGACAAATGGGACCACTGTACTTTCTAACCACTCGAAAAATTCAGATTTTCGGATTTCGAATAGATGGAATTCAAAAACAGGTAAATTTTCTTGTCGACGAAAATGAGACAATCGGGATGGACGGAAAATCTACACATGGACCGAATGCTGTAATCTCAATGGTTCATTGGGCGATGGAAACATACAGCGATGGTGAGACTTCATGTAGCCTTCATGCTGACAACTGCGCAGGTAAATATTTATTTGTATATAAAATCTGTATAAAACTTTGAAAAATTTCATTTTCGTATTGTTCTTTTGTGTAGTTTGATTAATCTGATCCGAGATTGACTTACCAGTAAAGGCGTTTCAAATATCAATAGATTGATATTTTTATCATTTTAAAAAATAAGAAAAACATCCAATACTGTTAATACAATGTGCCATGTCATTTTGTGGTATCAAATTGTTTTCAAGTAAACGACGGAGGTCAATTTCAGGTCACTGAAACCATACTTATCTTATTTCAACATAATTTCGACGTGCATCTTTGACAAAGTTTAAATATGACCATCGTATTTAATTTAAAAATGGTTGTATTGCTGGGTCAAAATCCTTGTGATTGATAGCTTAGAATGACGCAGATGCTACTTGTCCTTAAGTATTCAGGGTAATCCCTGGATATCTGGCGATGTGATGTATGAAAGGCTAAGTCTATAGACATATTGGATATATTGTGATTGTAATAGAAATGTATTGGAATAAATATTCAACTTTCAATTATCTAACAAAACAATTTTACAGGTCAAAACAAGAACAAATATGTCCTGGGATATTTTCTATGGCGTGTCATGACCAGAAGGCATAATACGATCGAATACATGATGCAGATTCCAGGTCATGGACGATGTTTGGTAGACAGTGGGTTTGCGTCTCTTAAACGGTTGTATAGAAGAAGTGACTGTGACTCTCTGGACCAGTTGACAGATGTCGTAAATAAATCCTCAACTAACAATCAGGCTGTCAGGTACCCAACTTGGCAATGGCGTGACTGGAAGGCCTTTCTAGAGCCAGTTTTCCGACCTCTACACGGAATAAGGTAACATTTTTGTTCGGAAACTTTGATCCTTTTTTATATTGACCAAAAAAAAAGGCAAAAAATAAAAAAATAAAAAAAAAAATAAAGATAATAAAAAAAGAATAATTTTATCATGAGGCGAGTCAAATGATATTCAATTTAATTCTACATTAGGAAAATGGAAACGAATAGAATTTACTTTTCTGACCAAGGTTCTTTTTGGTGTTTCGTCTTTCTCGAGATTATATAATTTTTGTAAAAAGACAACACTATAATTATCAATTTCCACAAACTTATGCCTTAATTAGGTTTCAAATCTTAGCGGGGGGGGGGGGGGGGCAATGCGACTTTCAAATGTTGACTAGAACGTACAACTGTTTTAATCCTTGAATGATCAATAAAGGATGATGTTCACTTTTGATAGAATAAATTCCAACCTGCATTCAAGAAAACGAAGAAAAAACAAGCGCTCCAAGTTTGAAGCATTTGATGTGATTCATATAGGTTATGGAGGATAGCATATCCTTGATGCTTGCTTTTTCCTCGTTATGCTGAACACAGGACATGTTCACTCATGAGATGTAAGGTTATTTTCGTAAATTTTATTATGTATCTAATTGTGAAAAATTTGCAAGATGAGTCAAAATTTAAATGAATTCTCTAAAGAATCGTGCCCAAAATTACCAAGATTAAACACCGTGCAATTATTATATGTTATGTTTATTGAGGTGATGAGTTTTTCCATTATTTTCCTTTTCAGGAAATTTCAGTATTTCCGAATGTCGTCAGCAGATCCAGGTGTTGTGGTTGTTAAAAGACACAGAGATGCAGAGGAAGAGCGTATTAACCTGCTGAGGAATAGTGATTTTAATTTCCGCGAAGATTTACTTCCTAACATAATAACTCCACCAGGCATGTCCAGAGATCGACAGGAATATTTGTATAGGAACGTCCGTCAGTATGTGAGACCAGGTCACCAGGACGCAACCTGTCCAGAACCAACAGACTAAAATAATATAAACAGCGGATTTCTTTAGACATATAATATCATTTTTAATACAAATATACTATATACCTAAAATTTTTAAAAACTTCTTTGTTTTTGCTGGATTTTATTTTCTGTAATTTCATTTATCGAAAATCGATTATGTAATTTGTATTCTTAAATCAGCTTAAAACATAGTGATACAATTCATAAAGTTTTTTAGTTTTTACGTTTTACCCCACGAAATACCACCATTTTATCAATTGTTGAAATCATACATTTGAAATAGATATTTTCACAACTAAATCGGTAATGATCTTTTGGCATATAATTTATATCCCTGGTGTTTATTTAAGAGATACGCTACATGTCATTACAATAGATAAGAATATGTTATAATATTAATAGACGTTTGAGCCTTAAATGCTTAGAAATGAAGAGTAAACGAAGCTTCATTAAACAAACTCTTCCCGACGTCGTATAAACGCACGTAACGTCGTTTGGGTGCTGACTTATAAAATACGTCATGTTTTCAAACGTGTATAAAATGGAAACTAATTGCCTTGTCGATAAACGGTTTTCAATGCTATGACCAGAAATGTTTGAACTCCATGAAATTGCAAAAAAACGATTTTCGAAAATTTTGTCAAAGTGGCCGGTTTTTCTGGAGCGCGGCTCATTTAAGAGTCGGTTATCTAAGGGCACGCGTCAATTTTTGAATTTCGAAAATGACGGCACTGGCGCAGCAACAGACAACCGGGCAATAATAAGGTTCTACTGGACCTATGGAAAATCTAATCAAGGGGTTAAAATGATGAAATATGCTAAAACGTCTACAGATATAAGCAGATACCTTCTTTTTAAATGGTTTAAAAGGTTTGTTTACAAATGGAGAGCATTTCTGAAAGATGATACTCAGGGAATGGAAAACGTCTCCTCGGTGTTAGATCTGTAATTGTCACAGACCAACAACAGTTCAGTATCTTAAAGACACATTTCACATTTAAGTTCATCATTTTGAATCAGATGGATATGAAAATAGTACTTATCCAATAGATAGGCGATACAGAAATTGTGTTTGTTGTTGAGCTGAGTATTTTGAAAAGTGCCAACTTTCAACAGAAGTTATCAATACCGTAGCGTCATATTGACGTCGTTACCGTGCGCCGGTACCAAATGACGACATGTTTTAGAATAGTTGCTACAGGTGTCCAACTAAGTGGATTTCAGCCAAATTTAGGTGACAAAAAGAAAAATGCCACAATTTAATTACCGTGTAGTTTTCTTTTCAAAGTCTGTGAAATCAAAATTTCTGTAGCGAAAGTCTACGTAATTTTTGATTCACCCTCGTACAAGTGTCATACAAGTAGTATGTCTGGATACGCCCAAGCTCAAGGTCACAGGTGAAGGTCAAATTGGTCACAAGTAAAATTCAAGTTTTTGCAAGGACATCCTTGTGTGTGACACATTTTCTAGATTATCCATATCTTTTCACTTCTCAGCTAGAGCGACTGCAGCAGAGCATGATTATTCTCTTGTTGGTCTCCCAATTGCTGATTGAAATATCCTGTGTGTCATAGCTCTTGTAAGTATTTTATATTTCAGGGCAATATACATTAGGCAACAATACCATGCGATACCTTCCTCCTGTGGATGCTAACAAAAGCAAAACTTTGATGTATGACAGTGCTGTAAACAATCTTGTTAATCCTGTGGAATTTGTGATTTTTCATGATACACAAGCATATCCAGAGTACATCATTACATTCACTTTGTAAACAACATTGTATGTATGCGTGATTATCCATTATTATGTGTAAAAATTATTGACTTTGAGGGATAAAGTTCTATAAAAAGCTTTAAGTTGATAGCTGAGCAAGATAAGATTTTTTTTCTTTCAGATAAAGTTCTATATAAAGCTTTAAGTTGATAGCTGAACAAGATTAGATTATTTTTTTTCAGATGAAGACTTTATACTGTTCGTCTTTGTGTATTTTGTTCTTAATGAGGTGCATGTATCTAGTTTATATATTATATTTTTGAGGTGATATAAATACAAGCTCATTGTGTATGTAGAACAAACAACCAGACTATTTGCTACATCATCAAAATGTACTATGTTACTTATCCCCCCTTCTTGACCCAATACTTGATTCCAAACCAACATGGACAATGTCATGTTTCTTTTCCTTTCTTGGCCCTAAACTAGCCCTTTTTTTTTCAAAAATGTTATATCAATAATAGACAATAATAGATTGAGATTTCACCTACTCTCTGTGTTGGTCCTCTTGTAGGTTTATTTCCAATATATTCTCTGTTACATTTTGTACCCCTTCTTTCTCTTCTATGACTTCATTCGGAACACCACTTGGCCGGTCTCACAATCATCCTCAGATGTCCATGGAAAGACTATTTTTAAAAATTACGCGAAAAACTTGATGACGTCAGTTAAAATGGCGTTAGCTCTTGAAACTCTGAGTGAAAACATTCGATGTTGCCTACGCTACTTGTTTAGTCACTGACGTGAAACTAATGTATCCTTGTATAAATATCTTATATAGATTCTTAAATAATGGCTGCAAATCCTAATTTTTGAGAATTATTAGTCAGTCTCAAATATTAAGATTTTTTCAGCCGTTATTTACTGTAAAATATTATAAATCTAAAGATCTAAAGCACCAGTTGTGTCCGCGCTAGTTTTTCTTAAACTGTTTCCACCTAACAAAATTCACAATTTTGTTACATACCTATCCGCCAAATATACACCCGAGGTCTGTTGCAGTTTATGGAAATGGCCGAGGGATGTTCCAAATGCATGAACTCCCTGTAGTTGGTTCCTCTCTTTGTCCTCCACTAGACCTGTTTCCATACATGAACTTTATTAATTAGTAGCTATTGCTTTTGTCTCAATATGTCTATTTAGTAAAGTGACAACACTAATTTGTTTGAATTCTCATTGTAACCTTATTGCTGCCTTGCTTCTTGGTATAGCATTGACACAATTAAAGTAATGACCTGTGCCTATGATATTTTTTTTTTCTACTATATATATTTCTTACTTATTTTAAACAATACGACCCTATAGCTCATTTTTGTAATCATTGAAAGTGACAAATACAGCGTAAAAAATTTAGATATTTAAACTTAACCACTATTCTGTCATCTTCTTCATAAATACTTGATCAGAATATTTTTCAGGCCACAAGAGTGATTCTCTTCTTGGTCGTGCTTTCTTGCTTGTCTTCTTTTTCTAAAAATAACTTTTCATGACCTTTCAACTTTATTTTCAATGTGTAAATTATAGATCAGTCTTTCTTTGTTACTTAGCATTATAGAACTTACTGTATCACAAAAGGCTATCTGTTTTGGACAAATGACAAACAACTCCAATTGAGTTGGAAATGGGGCATTTAATATTATGAAAAAATTCAATATGTCCTTGACATCTTAATTCACCAGGGAAAGTATTTAAGTTTACAAGTGTTTCTTTGCAAGATGTGTTTGTTATGTCATAAGAAGTATACATATCTATTGTAAATTATTCATTACAATTGACATGCAAAATTCTGACTTTGAACCAGGTTTAAAGTAGAAAAAGTATGCTTTTAAGAATTGAGATATAGCAAATAATTAATTAGATTAAACCTTAGTTTACTCTGACATCTATTCTTAATTATTCAATTTCACAATTATTATAATGAGATTGATTTAAACCTAACTTTTTTACTTTTTTAGCTCCACTGGCCAAAGGCCAGTGAGCTATTGTCATCGCAGATTGTCCGTTGTGCGTCCTACTGTCTGTCCAAGCATCAAGTTTTTCTTTAAACATCTTCTCGAAAACCAATGGGCAGATTTAAACAAAACTTGGTAGAAATTATCCTTGGGTGATCCTTTACTTAAATTGTTCAAGAAATTTTGATTGATCCCCAAATATGGGTGTGGCAGGGCAGGGCATTTTGCCATGATAAAATCTTAAAAAATCTTCTTCATCCACACCATTGGGCAGATTGCAAGGAAACTTGGCATGGATGTTCCTTGGATGACCCTTTACTTAAATTGTTCAAAAAATTTTGATTGATCCCCCAAAAAATGTGTATGGCAGGGCAAAATTCAGGGGTAATTAAAGCCAGTTGAGCAATACAGGCCCTCTTGTTTATTTTTTGCCTCGCATATTATATTTAGCTTTCAGTACAATTAAGACTTTATTTCATGAATTACAAGTGCTGTTTTTCCAATTTATTTTGGCGTTGAAATATGAATTGATACTTATATTATTTGTTAAGCTTTATTGTGACATCTATTACATCTCTCTTTGAAAGTCTTGTATACTTAGAATATTCAACTTCTTAAATCATTTGCCTTGGGCATCAATAATATGGATCTGTGTGTGAGATTTCCAAAGATTTTATATCAAGGGGTCAGTGCAACACTATTGTAAGTGCCTGTTAATATATAGGCAATCAACTGCTTTATTTGTTTGCCTTGGGCATCAATAATATGGATCTGTGTGTGAGATTTCCAAAGATTGCATATAGAGGGGTCAGCGCAACACTATTGTTAGTGCCTATTACAATTGTGTTGTGCTGACTCCTCAATATATAGATGGCTCAGCGTGAAACAGTTGTAACTGCCTGTATACATGTATTGTAATTATACAGGCAGTTACAACTGTTTTGCACTGAGCCATCAATATGCATGATTTTTAAACAATGATCAACCTTGATAACACTACAATGCAATAGAAATAATCGCTAACCCTCTAAATTAAGATGAAGATCTTAATTTTCCATAGAGTGCAAGAGCCTAACTACCACTATGCTGTTTACGAAGGTGTGTAATACAGAATAAATCCTCTGTTAAAAAATATCGCTGATAAATGATCATAACATTGTAACTACAGCTTTTTTAAGCTGTAGTTGAGACGTACTGACCATTCATCAATGTTGAAATAATTGAAATTATCCCTGATAGCGTATCTAACACCTATATATTTTTGGGTAGTCACCAATTTTGTGTACATGAATTCTGAAATCCTTATAACGCCCATTAAAATGAAGACTGCCCTGCGTTCAGGATGAAAGTCTTAGCGAAGCATTTTTGAAATGATACCTCCCTTTGCATGTATGTGCATGTGCAAGGCGGGGTATCATCTCAAAGCACTGGAGAAACGTTTTCACGTCCTGAACAAAGGGCTGGTTTGACTGTGACTACACTGGCTTGCCAGAGGGTTTGCTTTGAGCATTTGTGACCAGTCATGCGAAAAAGGACCATCTCGGAATTTCGTAAAATAAATATTTGAAAAAGAGATTGGTTCAAGTACAGGCCAACAAGAGGTCGCATTTCATAAATTCTTTCACAGGAAGGTAAATTGATAATTCTAGATTCAGAAAATTAGTAAAGTGCGAAAAGTTTCAACCTTGGTCAGTCTGCACATTCCACGCAGTCTGACAAGGATCGACACTTTACGCACTTTCCAGATGGTCCCTTTTTGCTTGACAGGCCACATTAGTGAAATTGTTTGAAATGTTGTGCACAGGCTTATATAGTATATGAACTTTTGTCAGTTTACTTGCCATCACTTTTTCAAGCTGCATGTCAATCTTTGAATGTTTGAAAAAAAATATATCTGATGCTTAAACCTTTCTATCAATCTGGACCAAACTTAACACATTTTTTCCTCGTTTCGTAGAAACTATTTTCATGATGTTTTTATACTTTATTTTACAAGTATTTTAGTCAATTTGGTTTGTCTGATTGAATAGTTATTGTACAGTGAATAACTACTTGAAATTGACAAGGTGAATGATTTAAGAATGTAAGCAGAATTATATTGAATGGTCTGTAGGAGAAAGTTTAGAATGAAATTAAGGGGAGTATTACAATATTTCTAATTGCTTTCAATTGCACAAAATAAGTCTTAAATTACTGCTTCCTTTTAAACAAATCAATGTATGTACCTGTTATATCAATTTTCAGACAAATCAGAAACCTTAAAATCCACATTTACCCATCATTAAAATCAGGTAAATGAAATGTTGATCATTTTGAATGATTTCTTAGCGTTTTGAGCAATTTTGAATGTTTATTGATATTGGGGTGAGTGTTAAGAACAAATGAGTGGAGCACTGAGTTAGTAATTTGGAATGATTTTGTTTGGAATGATTGTCAATTTCACAATGTTACTAACTGTACTCCGATTCTTGAAACTAGTCCTTATATGATAATCAAAAATGCTAAACACATTATCAACTCTGTCTACTGTAAGAAAAAATTTGTTTTTACCCCATTTTGTTTTCTGTACACTTACTTGTTAGATACAAGTATTTACTATTTCTTTTGTATATTTGAGGGAAATTTTGTTTGTATATCTAAGGTAACCTAAAAATTAAAATAGAGCCCCATGCTCTAATTGAACTCCATTCCCATTTTGGAGGTTGAAATCAACAATCTATGGTGTGATTTAAGAAACTTTTGAAGCCTCTATTAAAGTCAGTCCCATATCCAAAAAATCAAGATCACTAAAAATTCAACAGAGGTTTTATACACCTTTTCCCCAATGAAATATTAAAATTGTTGCGGATTATGATTATTTTTGGCACTTTTTTTCACCCTCTTAACATAATCGTTGGCTCAGCCTGAAACATAAGAGCTTTTACACTATATTTTGTTCAATATAATATGGAATGTATTTTTCAATAATTTTACCTATAATGTTCCCCAATAATACTCCACATATTGAATTTCATCTCAATCTAAACCAGTTGTGAATGCCTATGATTATATACGTGAAGGTACAATAGTTTTGTTCTGATCTCTCGATTTTTATGTGATCTTCCATCATGATCACAAACCTACATGTATTAAAAGGCTACTTTAAGATGGATTATCAATGTTGGTTTCAATGATTCACTAGGAATGTTCAAAATGTTCCAATATCAAAACCTTGCCTAATTTTCCCAAAATCTAGTCATGAAATATACCAAACCAGAAAAGAAATGTCACAGAACAGTTTTATGCAAAAAATCTTTTGTAGCAATACTTATTTTTGGACTTTCAATTAACAGTTAGTTAAATAATTCATGTAAAAACATAAATGATAGAAAAAGCTGAGGTAATGGCGATACTTTTGTCTATGCTAAGCTCCATAGAGCCTGCAGATATAGCAAAATCAAATTTACACAAATGCAGGCAGTGTTTGGTGATGTGGTCTCATAATAGATGTGTGTGTGTATGGACAGGATTTTGAGAAGTTTTTGGTGCCTCACTTTTGGAGACTAGTTCCATAGGTACTGTCAAACAACTAAATTTGCATAAAAATTTGTGTGTTCCAATGCTCAGTTGCCAATACAAGGTGTTTGTGCCATTTAAATATTCTAAGACTGACGGTGGATAACGGATTTCCATCTTGATGTATTCTGTTGCAATAATTCTTTTAATGCATTTTTTTCAATAATTTGGAAAGAAATTTCAAATGCCTTCTTATTCATGACAATTTACACCGATAATCAATACTATTTTGGATGTGTTAACACTAGAGCCAACTCAGTTAATTAGGATTTTTAGCTCCACTGGCTGAAAGCCACTGGGGCTATTGTCATGGCGTTGTGTCCGTCGTGCGTCAGTGCGTCCGTGTGTCCGGTCATAAACTTTTTCTTTAAAAATCTTCTCCTCAGAAACTACTGGATGAATTTCAACCAAACTTCACAGGAATGATCCTTGGGTGACCCTCTTTCAAAGTTGTTCAAGAAATTTTGATCCAATGAAAAACATGGATTTTATGGGCGTGGCTAATTTCCAAATATGGTAAAAAGTGATTTTTCTCAGGTTCTAATTGATGGATACCAATTAAATTTTACATGAATGATCCTTGGGTGAAAAATGTAATTGATGGATTTCAAACAAACATTTTTGGTATGATCTTTGGGTGACCTCTTCAAAAAATTTTGGCATAATTTAGATAAGCCCATAAATATGGGCGAGGCAGGGCTGGAAGGGTCTAATTTCATTTTAAAATCTACTCTTCAACAATTAGGCAAATGTGAATGGAACTTTGCCAGAAAGTTACTTGGATGAATTCCCCTGGACCAATAAATTTCAGGTGCCCTCTTGCTTTTTGTTTTATTTTTTAGCTCACCTGAGCACGAAGTGCTCAAGGTGAGCTATTGGGATTCTAGAATGTCCGTCGTCCCTCGTCCGTCGTCCGTCGCCTCAATTTCTTTAAACATCTTCTCCTCCTAAACCAGTGGGCCAATCTTGATGAAGCTTGGCAGGGATGTTCCTTGGGTCAAGCTCTACTAAAGTTGTTAAAATAAATGAAATCCACCCTTAACTTTCCCTTTACCCTTAACAAAAAGGGTGAAAATATGAAAATCTTCTTCTCTGAAACCAGATGGCAGACAGCTTTCATATTTGGTATGTAGTATCATCTAGTGGATCTCTACCAAGTTTATTCATATCAAGACCCTGGGGTCTTATTTGGGCTTTGCCCAGGCCCAACCCTTTTTACATAGAATCAAAGAGTGAAAATCTTTAAAAATCTTCTTCTCTGAAACCAGATGGCAGACAGCTTTAATATTTTGTGTGTAGCATCACCTAGTTGGCCTCTACCAAGTTTGTTCATATCAAGACCCTATGAAAATCTTCAAAAATCTTCCTCTATGAAACCATATGGCAGACAGCTTTCATATTTGGTATGCAGCATCATCTAGTGGACCTATACTAAGTTTGTTCATATCAAGACCCTAGGATCATATTTGGGCTCCTATGGGCTCAACCCTTTTTACATAGAATGAAAGAGCGAAAATCTTTTAAAATCTTCTTTAATCGAAACCAGAGGGCACACTGCTTTCATTTTTAGCTCCACTGGCTGAAAGCCACTGGGGCTATTGTCATGGCGTTGTGTCCGTCGTGCGTCCGTCCGTCCGTGCGTCCGGTCATAAACTTTTTCTTTAAAAATCTTCTCCTCAGAAACTACTGGATGAATTTCAACCAAACTTCACAGGAATGATCCTTGGGTGACCCTCTTTCAAAGTTGTTCAAGAAATTTTGATCCAATGAAAAACATGGATTAAATGGGCGTGGCTAATTTCCAAATATGGTAAAAAGTGATTTTTCTCAGGTTCTAATTGATGGATACCAATTAAATTTTACATGAATGATCCTTGGGTGACTCTTTAACAGTCTACCAAAAATTATTATGATCAGATGAAAAATATGTATTTTTTGGGCGGAGGTCATTTCTCTATATGTTATATAGTGGAAACTTTGCAAATCGTTTTCTCAGAATCTAACTGATAGATATCAACCAAATTTTACATGTTAGATATCAACCAAATTTTACATGTATGATCCTTGGGTGACCCTTTATCAGTATACCAAAAATTATTGTGATCGAATGAAAAATATGTATTTTATGGGCGGAGGTCATTTCTCTATATGTTATATAGTGGAAACTTTGAAAATCATTTCTCAGAATGTAACTGATGGATATCAATCAAACTTCATTAGTATGATCCTTGGGTTACCCTTTATCATTCAGCCAAAAATTAGTGTGATTTGAAGGAAAATATGTCTTTTATGGGCGGAGGTCATTTCTCTATAAGTTATAATAGTAGAAACTTTGAAAATCATTTCAACATCAGAAGAAGCCAAAATATCAAAAAAATCTAGTCAAAACTTAGATTTGCTATTACAAGAAATTCAAGCTTGTGGAGCGACACAAGCCATTCATGGCTTTCTAGTTAGTATGTAGCATCATCTAGTGGGCCCCTACCAAGTTTGTTCATATCAAGACCCTTGGGTCATATTTGGGCTCCACCTGGGCGCATCCGTTTCAGCTCATCTGAGCACGATGGATGAAAATAGGAAAACCTTCAAAATCTTCTTCTCTGAAACCAGAAGGCAGACAGCTTTAATATTTAGTATGTAGTACCATCTTATGGACCTCTTCCAAGTTTGTTCATACCAAGACCCTGGGGTCACATTCGGGGTCCACCTGGGTGCATCCCTTTTTACATAGAATCAAAGAGCAAAAAGGCATATCTGTCTTGCTCTTCGCTGAAAACGTTCCATGGTATTGATCTTAGGCAATTATCTTCTTTTTGACATCTGCCTTTCTAATTAATGTGTTGATCCAGGGGTCAAAGAGACTCAGGTGACCGATCTAGGACCATCTTGGTCCTCTTGTTTTATTATTATTTTTTTTTTTTTTTTTTTTTGGGGGGGGGGGGGGCAAAATTCTGTTGAATACAGGGATTAACTAAGGTTGACTTAAAATATTAACACTAACCTTTAATTAAATGTAATATTTGAATCAATGTTTATTTGATTGTTTTGTGTAAAAAATTCCGTTTATTATTAAAAAAGTTTGTTTTCTAGATTTTCTTTATTATTTGTTAATTAACGTAATTTATGTGTCTAAGATAGTTGGAATCTGGCGTAGAAAGATAACAAATTCGAAAAAAATACTCCAGCAGTAAAACAATTTCTATGCCCCTACGAAATTGCCTTATATGTCACATATATGTCTAGATCTATGTCCCATATTAGCGGCATATAAGTAACATAGTTGTTTGCCATATATGTGGCATATATATCACAGATTAGGATTTTAAATGCAAATGAGATCTATGTCCCATATAAGTGGCATATATGGCTAAAATGCCATATAAGTCACATATATGTGGTTTATATGCCACTTATATGATTGGGGGAAAATAACTTATATGGGCCATATATGTCACTTATATGTCCCATATATGCCACTTATATGGTATTTATATGCCATTTATATGGGACATATAAGTTCCATATATGTCAAGAGTAGGTCAGTACCAGAATGCATTTGTGTACACTTTATTCCAAAGAAATTATTTTCTTTGTCTCAAAAACTGTGTACAATATTTTCAGATTCTAAACTAGCTTTTGAATAATACATGCTGTGCAAATGAAAGGAGAGGCTATGTGAAAGTAATATACCGGTAATATAACTTGACAATGAAAAGAACTACCGGTAGCCTTAAAGCCTAGCATTTTCTACTTTGGGCAATTTATGAATTAGAGACAAAAGTTGGACTTTCTTTTCACTACGTTCAAAGTTACAATTATTATTTCATATATATGCTTTCATTCATTAATATACTGCAATTTGCTTCTTTGAATAATCCCAAGCATGTGTTACAGAATCACAATTAAAATAAGTTTTCTTAACATCCCAAAATTTCTTGTCCATTACCTCTATATTTCTTAAATATTGATTAAAGTGTGATTTATGCACCTATCATTTCATGTGAAAATATCAAAAACACATGTAAGAATTAGAAAAGAGAATTATCAATTAGTTTTTACCTTAATTTCATTGTTTATACATCCATATAATCCAAACACAGTGAACACATCAGATTTTTTCAAAACTACCACTTAACTGAATAAATGAATAAGACTTTGTTTCATTGGCTTAAACTGAGAGTACAAGAAGAGGTTTCATTGGTCCAACATGTCACATGACTATGTGGCTTAGCAGCTATCCATATAAATGACATAGATGTTCTCCATTCATTTGACTCCCCAAGAAGGCTAATATGTCAGTTATATGGGACTTAAAAAGAAAACACTACCTTAACTTATTCCAGACATATAACTGGCATGTACATAGATCTCACATAGTTGCATTTCAGCTCAACATATAAGTGGCTTATATGTCAGTTATATGTCAGTTTGGTAAGGGTGTTCCATGAAACTCAATTTTTCCAAAGCATTGGTACTAAGGTAAGCTCAAAAGAAAATTTACCTTGCAATGAAGCCTATATTGACCTGATATCACCTACCTGATTACACAACATTATATCAAGCAGTATATTTTTAGAAACAATTTGCATACACTTTCATGTGAATTTCTATTATTTTAAGGAATTATTATAATTAATGGCTGAAAAAAATTGCATGATAAACAGAATAACATGTTAGTGTCTTAAAATATCAATGTTATCTGATCTCGGCTGTGAGAAATTATCATGACTCTGCTAAACCTCATCATGATAAATTCTCACAACCTCAACCAGACAACATTGATATTGAATGACACTTACAAATTATTCTCTATACATATCTTCTGCGTGTTTCATTTTAAAATTGTGTTGCTGATTTCAACAGGTTAGAAGACCTTAAAGGACAGCTTGTTTCCTATCTGCATTACATTACATCTACATCCATCGTCCATGTGTCTATCAAATTAGTTTTAGCTCATATGATCTACAAGTGCTCAAAAAGCACTATTGTGACCACCTTTGGGTTTTGTAGGATAAAAAAATCTTTAAAGTATTTCCATTTATGAATGTTCTATATCAACTTAACTTGGCAGAAATACCCTTTCCCTTAAGAATGATAGATTAATGGAAATCTTTGAAAAAACTCTTTGAAAACAGACTTTAATTATGTGATATTGTAAAATGAAAACAAATTTTTACTGCAACCCAGAAGGTCAACCCTTAATATTTGATACGATGCATCATTGCAAGCACCTCTTTGAAACTTGGTAAAACCGTTGCCATCGGGTCCCAAGATCAATTTCTTTAAAGAACTTCTCATTCTAAACCAGGTGCCCATTTTTGATCCAAGAACTGTTACTAAGGTTATCCCCCTTCAAATAGTCATGGGTAATCGAAATCCACGGTAATCTGAAAAAATAGTTACAGGACAAATTTGCCTAGCTTGTGTTGTTAAATTGATCTTAGATTCTGCCCATGTGTTCAGGATAATAAAACGATGCAAACTGTGTGCAAATCATCAGTTTCACCCCGCTTTGTACCAAAGTGCACGTGCAAAGCAAGGTATAATTCGCAGTTTTTTTCATCCTAAACGCAACGCAGGATGGATTAGGAACCCAGAAAGAATGGCGACCTTCTTGTTATTTATATTAAAACGTCATTTGTCTAGAAAGATATTTAAGAGATCGAGTGGCTAGGTGTATTTGTTGAATTTATGGAGATCGGAAACTAAAAACTTTTTCACACTGTATAGTAGATTCATTCTTAGACCTGTGTTATTAGTCTTTAGTTTAATACCTTCACAAAATCAACAAACACTTTCTTCATATGTTTTGATTACCAAATCAAAATTGTAAAGATTTATTCATGATAACATAGCTTGTTTGTTGGACTATTTTTTTTAGCAAAAGATAAAAACGCTTACCCATTATTGTTTTCAATGAACAATGAAACAACTTTTTTGAGCAAAACAGAATACATGAGATTTTGTGAACTTGGTTAACATTTAATCAGGTGGTCGTGGACAAAAAAAAACAAATATGAGCCATTGTGTGACATTTCCAACAATTTCATGTGTGTGTATTCTCGAGATATTGAGCAACATGAACAATCATATAATGCAATAAGAATATCCTCTGACCGCATGAAGAGGGGTTAAGACCTTATCTAGCGTGGGATGGTTAAATTATAACATATTAACTACCAAATAAGATGTAAAATATATATTCCAGGGTATCTTTATTTCCACTAGTAAGATGATATGTTACTGTTTTTTAAAATATACAAATTACACAAAAGACAGTTTTAGAAAAATAAGATGAATCAAAAGTTACATACAAACGAACGGGCATCAGAGAAAATACCATTTCGAGAAATACTCACAAAGTAGCTATCTGCTTTAAGAAATGGGAACGAACGCATGTGATGGTTGTTTTCGGTTGTGATTTGAATAGCTAGACATTCTTTAGAATTAGAAAAGCCAATGATGGACCAATATATCATTAAGATTAACACTTTCCAGTTTTACAAATTTTTGGACCTTTCCAAATTCAAAGGTTTTGCAGACGAAAATTTTGAAGTGCATTTAATTTGAAAAATAACCATTCAGTAGGGTAGAAAATAGTGTGGAAAAAGAAGAAATTGCTTGTCAGAAGCAATTTCTTCTTTTTTCACAATGTTTTCTCAATTATAAAATGACAGGCACGTAAAAAGCAGGGATTAAACAGCAAAGGGTTAAACTTTACCAAGGTGGACATTGTTCATTTCTCAATCGGCTATTTCAAATCATATGCCTCATAATGTGATTGCTCCAAACATTTAAATGTGATATGCTTTGAATCCGATTATAATAATGTAATTGATTTGAAAAGATGAATATTTAGTCACCCAGAAACACACATTAAGACACGCTTCTCCCTTTTAATCTGATCTTGCGTTCTCTTACTTGTACTTTAACTATAGATGAATAAGTTATATCGATTGATCAAAGGTAAATGTCTATGCATATATGTGACCCGTCACGTGAAAAGGGACCGTCTGGGTAGTGCGCAAAGTGTTGACACTAGTCAGACTGCACGGATTGCGCAGACTGACTAGGGTCGAAACTTTTCACACTTTGATTATTTTCTGAATCAAGAATGATCAATCTACCTTTCTTTGATTTTTTTTCTTTTGAAATGCGACCTCTAGTTAACCTATGCTGGACCCAATCTGTTTTTCAAATATTCATTTCACAGTGTACCCAGATGGTCCCTTTTCGAGTGACGGGTCATATATAGAAAAAAAATAACATTGATAATGAAACTTGTACATCTATTATTATTTTAGATGAATAAATTACAGAATGAAATTATATGTTGTGTATATGAAGTGTATGTGTTGTTAGATCCCCGCCCTGTAGTACATCGCTGCAATTGTTGTTAGTAGGACACTCCAAGATGACCATTTCAATGTGGAACCACTGCTTGGCTGGAAAAAAAAACATTTCCAATGCCATGAAGCCTGCATGTTTTGACCTGATATCACCAGTCTGATGACATAAAATGATCCTCGGAAGTCTGTTTTTTTAGAAACAAGTTGTATATTTAAGATCTTAATCATAAACATTTTCAATTGAGTTTCTTTGACCTTTAAGTTTTCATAAAAGTTTAAGCCATGAAAATGATTGTATGGTAATTACAATAATTCTATTATAAACAAACTATCAAATTTGTGTTCATCGAATGCCGAATTTATTAAACTCGTCATGTATATAGATAAAAACTCGGCGTAGCCTCGTTTTAATCTGTTTATAGATCACTCGTTTAATAAATTCGGTATTCAATGATCACTCATTCAATATCCTCTAAATACATACCGTTGTGGTCATCGTTGTGCCCGTGGAACCTGAAATTAAGAAATGAAAACTAGAGGATATTCAACTGATTATGTCTGAAACGAAAAACAAGAGCCGTCAGAGACGGATTATGCTCCCCGAATAAGTGTCACCAAAAAAAAATGCATGCAATCAATGAAAAAAGTTTGCTGTTGATTGCTTTTATAGGTTTTGGTATTTGCTAATGGCAAATGTGACCCATTAGGCGCAAATTTACCTTTTTGCAGGGCAAAATACTTACTTCAACATTATGGTGATACTTGGAAAGTGTTGTACTTCTACTCAGTCAGTTCTAACCATCAATTAACTTTAAAATTCATTGCAGTGAATCTTAACTGTTTTACCCTGAACATTTTTGAGAGGCAGCTATTATAGGGTAAAGGGTTGAACATTTTACAATGACATTCTGCAAAAGTGTTTTGAGACTAGTGCTGAAATATGAGACACAGAGAACTAACATAAAGGTAACAAACATTAAGCTCCCTTTCTCCATGACATTTCTTCTGTATGAAATTTTCAAACAATTTATGGTCAAGGACATCTGATTTGCTACTCAAATATGAAATCAAATATGAACATAAGACTAGGAGAAAAGAAAGAAAAAGGTAACAAACATTTAGCCCCCTTTTTCCATGATATATTCTTTGTACGAAAATTTCAAATTGTTCATAGTAAAGGGCATCTAATTTGCTACTCAAATATGAAATTTTAGTAAATTCTGACCAATAGACTAGGAGAAATGAGAGAAAAAATGCATTTTACTCTAAGTTCTTTTTTCCCATGACGATGCCAAAAATCGAAAAACCGGGCAAGACACATCAGCATTGTATCATAGGGAGCCACATGGCAAGTTTCATTTGATAAGGCCCAAGGATAATGGAGAGAGCACTGTAATATGAGACACAGAGAGCTAACATAAAGGTAATAACATTAAACCCCCTTTTTGCATGACATATTTTAAGACACAAATTTAAACAGTTTATGGTAAAGGGTATCTGATTTGTTACTCAAATGTGAAATTTCATCAAATTCTGAACATAAGACTAGTATAGAAGAAATGAAAGAATAACTGTAATTTTAAAAGCTAAGATAAAGGTAACAAATATTAAGCCCCCTTTTTCCATGATATATTTTTGTACCAAAATTTCAAATTGTTTATAGTAAAAGGAATCTGATTTGCTACTCAAGTATGAAATTTCATTAAATTCTGACCATAAGACTAGGAGAAATGTGAGTATAACTGTATTTACCATGAGTCCTCTTTTCCCGTGACGGGGGCTCAAATCCAAAAAACCGAGACAGATGAATCAACACTATATCATAGAAATTTCACATGGTAAGTTTCATTTGATTTGACCCAAGGGTAATGGAGAAATCGCTGGGGACGGACGGATGGACGGACGGAATTACGGACGGACAGATGAAGAGGCGGCTTTATGCTCTCCCTTCGGGAAGCATAAAAAATCACGAGATTATGGCTTTATAAAACGAGTCCGGAGGACGAGTTTTTTAACAGCCTAATATCGCATCCGGGCTTAAAGGTAATTTCTCTATGGCTGTGGAACCTGAAATTAAGAAATGATTAAATAGAGGTTAATCAATTGATTATGACTGTAATGAAAACTATTTCACGAGAATGCGTTATAAGGCTTCAAAAACGAGTCCGAAGGACGAGTTTTTTAACAGCCTAGTAACGTATTCGAGTCTAAAGGTATTTTTCCTTGACATTAACAGTAAAAAATAGTTATCAATGAATGTATAAAAGTTCATTTCCCCCTTTTCGTTACCGTAGATAGTCGGTAAATATATATACTTAGAGATGTTCAGGTAACCCCCCCCCCCCCCCGTCCTTAACAGTTAATTGTCAATGACTTTTGATGCTGAGAGATATAAAGGTAAAATCCCCTTATCCGTAACTATACAAAAATCGAAATATATGGATGGTACGGTTAACAACATCATGTAATTGACAAGTTGAGCGATTTTGGATATATTTTGGAATGATATTAAATCGAGTGTGTGAAGCCAGATTTATGATAGTAAAAAAGAATACTATGGATGCTATGAGAAAATGTAATTTCCCACTGTCCGTAAATGTAAATAATCGATCACTATGGATGCCTGTAAATAACTATAGGTGCTGAAATCAAAGAATTGTTTTCTTGTATGGGGATGTAAGGAAATATAAAAGTAATTTCCCGAGTTCTTGGAAGTAAATAATCAATAACTCTGCGTTCCTAAGTTGAAAAAGGGTTCTTTTATGCCTGTTCTGCTTTAACTTTGGGAAAACCGAAGTAATTGCCAATGTAATCAAATTCCATCATCTTACGTCAAGGTTTTTTGGTTTTTTTTTTTTTTTTTTTTTTTTTTTTTTTTTAATAGCGTTAAAATGATATTCATACGTATCTTATCGATCAGTGAGATTGAAATATTGCTTTCAAGATTTTGATACCTTTTAACCATGCAATATGTTGAGACCTTAAACATCGTGCAAAGTCAGCATTGAAGCAAGCAAAAATCTACTGATAATATCGCTCCGAAAACCCGCCCAAAGTGCCAAGAAATTAAGGTTGTGCGATTACGTTAACAGAAGGATTACATTCGACTCTATTTTTTAAAAGACAAAAGTAATAAACAGATGCATTTTATACATTTGAAGTATTCTGCGTAATTAATGAACTGGCAGGGCGGGGCTTAACCGTGACGTAATTTGGCGAGTTGAGTTTTCAATAGTTTGGGTTCTTTCGAATTTTAGTCGGTAATCATCGTTAACGCGTGCAAATAACTGTATCCTAAAACCTAAAGGATTCTCGTGCTTTGAGAGAGTGAACACATGTCATCGTTTGGTTACCAAGGCCTCGTAACTTCAGCTTGATTAAGCTGAAGTTACGAGGATTTGGTTACCAATCTACGATTTAAGGTCTCGAGTTATTTATGTCGACTCTCTTTAGAAGTAGGTTATTTTAAATAAAAGCTGATTTCCCCTAATCTTAAGTGCAACGACCCGTTTCTTAGGCTCCGCCCTGCCAGGGCATTTATTATGGATAATAAGTGTAAAACAAAATGAGGAGCTTTATGCCATGCAATACAGAGGAAAACATTAAACTGAAGTCGGATAACGCAGTCAGAAAGAATATCGTCAGAAGAGCGAACAAGGCCTTGTAACTCTAGCTTGAATAATCCGGAGTTACTCACAGATGATGTAGTAAACACAGGCAATTATTTGATAAACCGATTTTAAGTAACAAGACGGTCAATTTTTCGACCAAAGTGTCAAATTTACATTGATTGATTGGTATGGATTTTAACGCCGCTTTCAACATTTTTTCAGTTATATCGCGGCGACTGGATCAAATAACAATGGTTTACTGGTATTTCTCTCACCAGTACAATCATCGCATCCTTTCCTAGCCTCCAGCTGCTATCTCACATAGGTCGTATATGCAATCTGTCTTAAGATTAGCGACCAAGTTAGCGTACATTTAGCTAGCTTAAGCCTTGGATACGACATTTTGATCGTTTAACTGTCTCGTTGGCCGAGTGATTAGCACGCTCGACTCGTAACCTGCTAGTTGCAGGTTCAACCCCCACCGGAGGCGGCTATTGTAATTGGGCAGGACCTTTATTAAACAGGGCACTAGTCCAACCAGCTATAAAAGTGGGTAGCATTGGTTAGAACCCATTGTCTCTCTATGCGCAGGATACTATCTGGAATGAGTTTGGACTACGATGGAAATAAGAGTCATCCGACCCTTTTTCGTGTTATCCTCGAGTTACAATAAAAATATATATTCATCGGTAAATGAAACAATCGCCCGTGGTAGAAATCCTATACACATAAAAGCGCATGCATACCCGAAGGAGCCCTACTCCCTGTAGACATGCTGGTCATGCTTGAAGAGTTGTTGGTTGTACCTGTTGGCGTGGTTGAACTTTGTGTACTCGTGGACATTGTGGATTGTGTGGACTGGGATGCCGTGCTCATCGATACTGTCGTCATGTTCATCATTGTACCGGTCGTTGAAGCATGGGCAGCTTCGAATAAGACTACTGTAATTGAAAAAAGAACGCGCATTTCTCAATCCCTTTTCGTTCAATCCCTATTTGACGATCCTCGAAAATAATATAGTGGAAAATCCTTTGAAAAGGTTATAGTTGCCCTTTACCAGAAATATCTTCTGTACTTTTTTTATAATCATAATAATAATAACAATAATGATGATGATAATATCTTTATTTGATGAAGGTGAAACATTAAGACAAATCTTTCAAAATTAACATATTGAATTTTCTCTTTTTCACAATTCTGCCTTCATTGTTTTGTTATTGTAGTTTTAATTCTTTTATTTCCCCTTCTTTTATTTTTTGTTAGCAATTTTCCAACTACACCGCAATTGTAGATCGAGCTCGTTTTGAGTGTTTATATTGCAAGTTCATTCTGTCAGCATTTTATTTCATGTCTGCAAAAACGACCCAAAAACCTTTACATTGCAAAGTATGATAGTCAGAAGAGAGTTTGGGACCAAAGAGGCACTACTTTGCAGATTTCTTTAAGCCAATTGAAGGTACAATACTCATATTTGACAAAATGAAACAACTCATTGTAACGCGTCTGTGAAAATTGGTATTATGTGTCAAGGTTAGGGCCATTTACAAGGATCAGGTTTATCAGGACTTTTAGAAATAAAAAAAAATTTAAAAAATCAAATTTAACGAATCACGGTGTAGGATAATCTGTTATGAACACTTTATGTTATCTTGACATGTAACAATACCCTTGGATAATCTGACAATTTCGCGGAATAGTTCAATGTGAATTTGCAAAAAAATGGCTTCATCGGTTTCGACCAAAACCTCGTAGCTCCAGTTTAACTAAACTGGAGCTACGAGGTTTAGGTCGCCTACCAACCATTTAACGCTCTCAAAAAACCCAAGATGTTTGACGACCCTGTTATCTTTGTTTGATAGTCTATTGAAGATAGCCCCATTCAATATTTTTGTTCAGTTAATAGTGTTTTTGCGAAATTGACCTTCCATTTGTGTGGTATATGCTAAAACATCGTGAAATTGACAAGATTAATGGTTTTGAAATGAAATTGAATGAGTGTGCAGTCGATTTTGGGTGAGATTTAAGGAAGGTCATCCAATGTTGATAGTTTTGTTCAAGATGAACAAAATAAGCGATATTCATTACCTCCCTTCAATAAAATGAACGTACTTTTTTGTGTGTGTCGTCGTGGACCAATCAGACACTCTAAAATCCACGTCAGCAAATAAAATTGTAGAATAATTTGATCAGTTTGAAATAAATGTTGATCTTCTTGAACGATTTCTAAATGATTTCTAATAATTTTGGAGCGTTTTTGTTTGATTTGAGTGAGATTTTGGAGTGAATAAAAAGGGCGCTGAGTGAATGATTTAGAATTATTTTAATCGGAAGGAGTGTCAGTTTCACGATGTTACTAACTGACATTCGCTGAAATGTTTGCTTGGTTACTGTTCCAAACCAACCACAAAAAATCTTTCGATGTATGTAGCCTTTCACACCGTACAACCGGTTGCGGCGATGACGGGTGAGAGTCAACGATGACAGCATCGGAACATAATGCCGAGGAGACGGTAGATCAAATAGATTTATTCTTGTAAATAAACGATTGAAGCTTTGGTATTCTAAAGCAGATAAATGATCGTGTAAGTTTTCAACGCGTCTATAGAATAAATCTTTACTTATAGCCCTCCAAAATAAGGCCACAATCATTGATTATTTCGGAGGTTTCCCATGAAAAGTTACGAAATTAGACTTTATGCTCTCATATTTCGCCTATCTCTCAATAAATGCTAGTTTAACTTATACACAGCTGAAGTCTAATCATCCGCCGATATTTCTTCCAAATTTGAAGCCATAATTCAAAAAAATAAACACACAACGGGTCCCCAAAGACGACATGTAGTAATGAAAATGTTGCCTCTGTAGACAGTCGGAATTTCACAGGGTTTACGTAGATGACAGAACTGAATTATTTGTGATTGCCGATGTCGACAGACCCATATTCAGATTCTCGCATAAAAATGATCATTTTTGGTGTCGCATTTTCCAATAACACATTCAAAACAATTTAAATCGACATACATGCTGACATTCATGTCCATTATTTTTCAAATGACGTGTCATATCGAAAAATAATTCAAGGGATTTAATGTAGGATTTCAAATACTCACAAACCAAGATAAAACAGTTGTGATCAGACTGAATATGTCGTATACGTTTTTTACTTGTAATTCCAGTGACTTAAGCCTAGTTTACATTTGCCACGGTCGCCGTACGATATCGCAGTCTGCGATTTTTCTTACGATTTTTTTGGACATCGCAGACAGCTACGGTCTGCGGCGTATGCGTTCACAATGCCGCACGGTGACCGTGCGATTTTGAAAATATTTGAGAGGGAACATACCTTAATGAGACCGTACGGGTCCCGTGCGATATCGCAAGGTAATCGTGAGATTCCCGTGCGGAGATCGTACGGGTTCCGTACGGATATCGAGAGGATGCCGTGCGGTCATCGCACGATTCTACGGGTTTTATTTTGGATGTTTGATGGTGAAGATATCGTACGATTTCCGCGCGATCATCGCAAGGCTTCCGTGCGATGTCCATGCGGTGTCCGCACAAGGCTACGGGCTTGCGATTTTTAAAGATGTGTATAACATTTTTTTAAACGAGATCGCAGGTGTCTGCGGTGCCCGTAAGATCGTGCGATGATCGCACGGGCACCGTATGTCACCGCACGGGCACCGCACGATTTTACGCTTACGGCGAGATACGGGCGCCGTACGGGCTCCGTAGGCCAAATGTAAACGAGGCTTTAGTATACATTCGACGAGTTAAAAAAGCATTTCTATTGGAAAACATAGTTGGCCTGTCTTACATTATCTTTCGTTAACTTTCGATAATATTCACGAGTTCACAAGAATGATTTTTATTTTACATAAAATAAAATCTTGCTAACATAGCCAGAGATCGAAAGAGGAGGATTATGAAAAATGAAAAATCTATCCGTTACTTTTCTAAAAGCTTATTTCATTTTATGTATAGGTCACTGAGCAATAGGAAATTACTTCATGTAGATATATAAGAAAAGGTGAGAGGGAGATTCGATCTTCGGACCTTGCACTGCGAGTCTCTGACTCTCTGAATAATGCATTTTTATTGTTTAGCGTTATTATAAGGAAATATATTTAGGACCTTAATCGCCGTTTTTGTTTATATTTGTAAACAATTTTGTTTATATATAACATTGTTGGCCCGTGATATTTGATATTCCTGCTTACCTTCTTCAGTATTCGAAACCCACTTCCTTATACGGATAAACAATAAGCAAACATTACATTCAAGAAACAATATATACCAAATCGTGTTAACAGAATAGAATGAGATATATGCATAAGGTCAGAGACTCGCAGTGCAAGGTCCGAAGATCGAATCTCCCTCTCACCTTTTCTTATATATCTACATGAAGTTATTTCCTATTGCTCAGTGACCTATACATAAAATGAAATAAGCTTTTAGAAAAGTAACGGATAGATTTTTCATTTTTCATAATCCTCCTTTTTCGATCTCTGGCTATGTTAGCAAGATTTTATTTTATGTAAAATAAAAATCATTCTTGTGAACTCGTGGATATTATCGAAAGTTAACGAAAGATAATGTAAGACAGGCCAACTATGTTTTCCAATAGAAATGCTTTTTTAACTCGTCGAATGTATACTAAAGTCACTGGAATTACAAGTAAAAAAACGTATACGACATATTCAGTCTGATCACAACTGTTTTATCTTGCTTTGTGAGTATTTGAAATCCTACATTAAATCCCTTGAATTATTTTTCGATATGACACGTCATTTGAAAAATAGAGGGTCGGGTCCTTGCGGGGAGTGGCTTTAAAGCGTGAAGTTATTGACGAGTTCATTTTTTCTTCCATGTTTTATCAGATATCTTTCGTGGAATTTTCCGTTTTAAGTACGTCTATCAAATTGAGTGAAAACCCCAAAAATTTTCAAAACAAAAGTTAGGTCACAAATTAGTTTCTGTAACGATATTTTGGACGCCTATCCATGCTCTATCAATCACCTCAGCTATGAATTGAATTGATTGAATGGAGTTTAACGCCTCTTTTAACCCTTTGCTGTTTAATCCCTGCTTTTTACGTGCCTATGATTTTATGATTGAGAAAATATTGTGAAAAAAGAAGAAATTGCTTCTGACAAGCAATTTCTTCTTTTTCCACACTATTTTCTACCTTACTGAATGGTTGTTTTTCAAATTAAATCCACTTTAAATTTTCGTCTGCAAAACCTTTGAATTTGGACAGGTCCAAAATTTTGTAAAACAGGAAAGGGTTAAATTTTTTCAGTTAGATCAGTTATTATCTCATCTTCTGTAACCAAAAAATGCTAACGATGCACACACTTTAATAGTGAGTGATTAACGGTCAATTTATACAGGTATAGACAAAATTGGCCTTTGTTCACTCACTTAAACTTGTGCATGTACACAATTGATGGGTGTCAACATATCTAAGTATTTACTCGCCTAAGTGCGCAAACTGTAGCCTGATAACCGATAAGGAGCATAGCATAACATAACATAACATAACATATACTTTATTAGCATTAAACGTACAAAACGTTTGTAGCCTAAACAATGGAATAGGGTGGAGACATTACATTTTTTACAGAGAAAATACAAACACATGTTTTATAGAGTCTTAACAAAGCAAAGGAGAATCTTTGAAATAAATATCATTCTTCGGTTCTTGAATTAAATGCCATATATGTAAATTTTGCCAAATTAGTTAAAGTAGATTCTGAGGTAGTATTCATTAGTTTGTTAAACTTATTCATATTAGGCCAAGTATAGTAATATTTTTTTATATATCGTTCTCTAATACTTTTATATTTTGGACAAATAAGAAGGAAATGGTATTCATTTTCTATTGTTCGCATGTTGCATTCTTTACATATACGTTGGTCTCTGACTATATTTTGATGACGTCCTTTCTCAATCGCAAGTGTATGAGTTGAAGTTCTTAATTTTGCAAGTGATATTTGATATTTCCGTTCTTTTATACAAGATAGATATTTTTCGAAAGTGAATTCATATTTGAATTTTGAATATGTTTGCAACCGTTGTGAAATTGTTAAGTTGCTTGTCCAAGATTGGATAAAATTGTCCAAAATACGTTGTTTAATTTGTCTGTAGTTTATTTGTTCGGCACTTGGATGCGGGATTTATTAAGATTTTACCAATATCACTCTTCTATAATAAATAATACACAAGGTAGTGCAGCCGCCATGTTTAAGAGAACGGATGTTTTTACAAGCATTTTTGGCTACCGTCACGGTACGTGTTTACTTGTGAGGATCGAGTACCAAATTGCATGTAAAAACATCCGTTCCCTTAGAAAATGGCGACTGCACTACCTTGTGGATATATTTATTTTAGTGATCCATGTAAGTTTTAATAAAATCCTGAATCCAAATGCCTATGATAAGGAGGGAGGGTTTCATAGATAAATAGTGGATGTATGGTCAAAATGAATATCTTCTCGAATATTATTCTTTTCAGTAGGCCTAAAGCTAGAACAAACGATTTCATATGTTCATCTTGCGTCGCTTGCCAGAACTCTAAATTGTCTCAAAAGAAACTGCCTCGCAATGGTTATATATACATTTTAGCAGTAGGCCCTATGATATTAAATCATATGATAACTAAGTTGTTTGAATCTACGAAGGTATGAAACAAAAAGCCTTATTATGTTTAAATACTTAGATAAACATTCAAATTGAATCGCTCGTCTTTTCCCTATATTCTATTTTAAAGGGGTTTCATTCTCTAAGAATACCTCTAAATTCTTCGGAAATTTTGCGCGCATCATGCACACTGGTTAGTTCAAATGATAGTAGGTCTATAAAGACATTTACGCAAATAGAAAACGAAACCACATCAAATTTACGCTAATGTTAGGTGGTGTTCTCCTTAGCGCGGTCGGGATATGGTGGTGCAAGTCGATAGAAATTAATACAGGTATATTTTCAAAACTGAGCTCGGGAATCTATATACAAATACAAAATACAAATATTTTATTGGCTCTAACTCAATTACAATAAGTGGTTTGGGCCCATTCATATACAAGCAAACATTTTCAAAGATGTAATTTAGTCATAATCTAGATCATTCTAACCATAACCAATACTGTTGGCAATACCTCAAACCATAATAAAGTCCATACATGACAGCGGCCGATAGCCAACCACAATATATTCAATTTATCCGATAGAAAATACTGCAGATTTGCCGAGATCTAGAGCAGTCCTAAAAAACCAACAATAATTCAAGGCCATCACCAACAATATAGATTATGTGTTTGCCACTAAGAGGGCTACAATTATACATTTGATATGACATTCTTAATAATATCCATCAGGATGACAATAACAATATGGATTACAAATAGCGATTTAAATTTCAACACAAGAAATATCAATTTAGTAGGTTTAAGTTGAAATATTTAGATGTATATATCGATGGCTCAGCGCGAAACAGCCGCAACTGCCTATAAACATATAGAAAGTTACAACTGTCCTGCGCCGAACCATCGATATGTAAGTGTACTTATAATTGACTATTGTACATGATGGTTAATAAAGAAAACAGATGTTGGTGATAAGAAGGATAACTCAGCACAAGAAAGTCCATCTGATTTAGACACTGTTTATATTCCCTGATTTATCCCAAATTCAAGTGGCATAACTGATGATCATACAGTTACAATATTAATTTGAATCAAGACAATTTACCTTTTCTAATATCTAGGCAATCTGATATAAACTTTGAAGACATCTTTAAAATGGAGACATGGCCACTGTTTAGAAGTACATTTATTTTGCGGATGCCATCCATATAATTAAAAGTTTGGCAAATTGAATTTATCTTATTATCAAAATGAATACGCAATTCATTATAATTAGCACAGTTCAATATATCAAAGTACTGAAAGTACTGATAAGTTGGAATGCGTTCGAGAGACGGTGACTTCAAGTTACTAACGAAGCTGAGGCCTCCCGCCCACCACATGTGATCACATAATACGTCTTGTTTTTTAACGGGCGTATATAAATCAATGTATTTCAACAACGAGAAACGCTTAAACCCCTGAATCGCTATACTGACCTGAATCTGATGAAAGAAAAATGATAACAAGAGGACCAGAATAGCCCTAAACCGCTCACCTGAATTCGATTAGTCCATTGGATCTTATCCAAGAAACTTTCTTGCAAAGATTCATTCAAATATGCCTAATTGTTGAAGAGGAGACATTATTCGAATTATAAGCAGTCTTAATAAACCCTGCCAACCCATTCATTACAGAGGAGACTCAATATCAGCCCTACCCTGCAACGCCCATATTTATGGGCCAATGAAAATTTTGCCAAAAATATTTGAAGAGGGTCATCAAAGGAACATTCTTGTAAAGTTTCAATTAATGCCCAGTGGTTCAGGAAGAAATGTCGTTCAAAGATTTTAAGCTCAAAATAAGCCCCGCCCTGCCATACCTATATTATTGGCCAATTAGAATATAGCGACAATTTTGAAGAGGGTCACTCAGGGAAAATTCTGGCAAAATTTCATTTAAATTGGCCCAGCGGTTTAGGAGAAGAAGTATTAAGGAAGTTGACGACGAACGACGACGTTGTGCTCAGATAAGCTAAAAAGGAAGAAAAGGATACGGACCATATAGCCGACTTATGGTCGCACAGGCGAACACTTATACACTCAAAAAAGTTTTTATATTATTTTTCAAATGATTTCTGCTCCAGTTGAGTTATCAATTACATTTTTAGTTAGAAGTGTCGCTAAGTGGACCTCAACAAGTGATTTGTCCATGATGAAAAGCTATTTTTGCTTCATGAGTTGGAATCTCAAGACAAGTTTTGGACGAAGTTCAATTGTGATTTCGACCTTTGTGACTCAAAAATTGGGCACTTTCTCGGGTCATTGACAACATTTGTGTCAAGCTTAATGATTGTGTCAATTGGTTGTTCCGTAAGAGTGGAAACTGTTAACTGTTAAAACTTGACTTATAGCCATGACATGTTTGACCCCGAAACATCTGGGCATTTCTTTGGGTCATGGGCAATATTTGTGTAAAGTTACTGCTTGTCAATTGCTTCCCCGTTTATCTAGCGGAAAGCAAAAGGCCAATGGACTGAAAGACAGAAATGATGAAATCAATATATGCTCCTCTACTTCTGAGTTGGGGGTACAGTTAATAACATCGTGAAATTGATAAGGTGAACGATTTTGGAATAATTTAGGCTTGATGTTAAATGAGTGAGCGGAGCGAGTTTTGAGTGAAAGTTAAGGGAGAGAATCCAATGTCGCTTATTTTGTTCAGGTTGAACAAAATTAGCGATATATGAAACCTATTTAAATTATGCAAAAAAGTTCAATCAATAGCTTTCTATTTCGTCAAGAACCAATCAGACGCTTTAAATTTCAATTATGTCAGTGAAAACGCGATTTGGTTCTTGCTTAATTCATTTTGAAAGTACATGATGATCTTATTTTTTTTTAATAACTTTGGGCGTTTTTGAATGGTTTGAGTGAGTGTTTGGAATGAATGAATGGAGCGCTGAGTGAAAGATTAAGAATGTTTTTAATTGAGATGAATGTCAATTTCACGATGTAACTAACTGTATGATGGTGCCCTTAAACGTGTTGAAGTGTAAGAATGTGAAGAAAACAATTTGAACTAGTTGGTTTATTTCAAATGGCAAATTGTCATGAAGATGGAATGCAATTGGGCAAAGATATTCATAATTCAATTAAATAATTCAATTAAAGTTGTGGTGGCAAGGGTTTTATTGAATGAGTATTGGGTTTTTACAATGAAAATATTTATTAACTTTAAAAGTCTATCATCACTTTAAGAAAAAAAAATATTTCGTAAGTTAGACAGAAATTTACAATATAACACCTTGTCAAAAGTTAAATGTACAATAAGGTCGTTCAGAAAGTGAAACTATACCTTTAAAAGAAGCTATAACATAATTCTACGAAAAACAGGTCGCACCTTTCCAAATAAGCAGATCATATGATTGGTCTGATATTGCCACAATACTGAGAAAGCAGATCGCGACACTACCAAATAAGCAGATCACGTGATTGGCTTGTGCTATTGCCAATTGCTGACCTTATTGGACTTGACTTATCACATGATTTCCAAATATAGTAAAGCAAACATGCGATACTAATATATTCGTACGCAACTTTCAATAAATATCGTTTAAAACATAAATTAGCGTGTTAATAATATACATGAAGTGATAGTTGTGTAATTATACAGCATTATTACTTTTTGATGAAATAAACTGTATGTCTTTGTCTAGTTGAGATATACAAAATAGGCTGAAGTGTATTAACATCCTGTTCACGTGATATGTGTTCTCAAAAAACCCGAAATGAAATTATCTTGTGTTCAATTTGCGGTTTTGTTAAATCTAAGTTGGAATTGCTCCGCATTCCAACTTAAAAATGAGTTTCATCTTCGATTGCTGTATTACAACATGGACATATTCTTTCTACTCTGGGGAGCTGAAGATGTCTCCCTTTTTCAATCATTAATTGATGAGAGCTAATTCTCATTCTACAGACCAAAGATCTATCAGAAAGATTGGGTAGTTTGTCAACGTAATTTGGTCTAGTGCCCGTCTTGTAGACTCCTAAGTAGAATTCTAGTTTTGAGTTATTTATTATGGAGGCATTTTGTTCTTGAGTGCATATGTCAGTAATTCTTTGTTTTATGCTCCTCAAGTTTGTTTTGAGTAGGAGTTGATTATTAATCAGGTAGCTAAAACCAAGGGAATTCAGGAGTTTTTTTACCTGATCAAACCACGAGTTGGTAGTTTTAGTTAGATTGAAGATTTTATTTACAAGTGTATTTTCATCTGAAATAATATGGTTGTAGAAACTTATAATAGAATATTTTATTTTCCCTTTTATAGGTAGTCTGCCTAATTCAGCTCTGCAAGCTTCGTTTGAGGATTTACAGTGTACACCAAGAATTTCTTTAATAAATTTCATATGAAAATGTTCAACTAAGTTAGAAGATTCTTTGAATAATGATTCTGCACCCCAAACCTCGCTACAATACAATAGGATTGGGGATACTAGAGAGTCAAACACCTTTTCTAGGAGCCGACAAAGGTTGTTTAAGCCATATATATGAATATAGATTTCACGACTTACCGCATGAAATACTACTTATACCGTTCTGCCATTGGTTATAACAAAATGTCCCCGAAAAGTTACCCAACAAAATAAAGGCAATTGCTGTTCCGGGTTAATTTCAAACACAAAAGCAACTATGTTTTGAAATATTTAATCATTACGCTGCAAAAGCTACTCCACAATCAAGTGTGTGCACGTTGGAGCTTTAGCAGAAGAGCCGTTTATCATCTGCGCGTTAGCGGGAGACCAAATGCCTCTAGTGTACTTATCAAAAGAGTCCTGAAAGTAAAAAAATGCCATTGAAGATACATTTTGATCTATTGAAATTCGCCAAAAGTTTGCAAACGAAAAAATGTTTAATTCAACGACGTGATCTGGGAACCATTGATTATTCAGTAACTTTCACCTATGTTTTTCAGGCATCGAAGTAATAGTTCTGGGTTGTCATGTAAGGCAACTGTGTTGGATAGCAGCCATGGATAGTTTTTCTCATCAAATTAAATAGCTCCGCGATTACTTTCATATATGATTAATCATATAAGTGGACCTTATCCTGCTGGATTTCAAATCAGTTTCAACCAATTCTTGAATTAACGGGTTTTTTTTGGTTTTTTTTTTTTTTGTTTTGGTTTTTTTTTGTTGTTGTTGTTGTTTTTGTTTTGTTTTTGTTTGCTTGTTTTGGTTTTGTGTGTGTGTGTGTGTGTGTGTGTGTGTGTGTGTGTGTGTGTGTGTGTGTGTGTGTGTGTTTGTTTTTTTTAACTAATTTAGCCAAGAAGGAAACATGCAGTCTATGCTAAGATCGGACTGCACGTATGTGCAGAATGATCTTAGCCTATATTGTCTTTCACGACTTTGTTTATTATGCCGTGAACTGCAGGATGAGGGTGAACATTTTGATTACTATTTTCGGACTTTTCTTTTCACGTCGAGTATACATACCTGCCACGCAAACACACACGGCTAGGACTGTGGTGGAAGTCTTCATTTTGTCTGCAATGAAATAAAAACTTAAGTTTATAAGCCACAGCTACCGGCTTTTAGATCTAAGAGATCCATTCTCTTGGAAAACCTGCCTAAATGACAATAAAAATTGACAATATACATAAGTCTCACATTGTTTAAAAAAGACGATATTCTTAATCGTTAAACAAAGAATATGTTGTCCCCCCCCCCCCCTTTCCAACCCACCCAACCCACCTCTGCAAAAAATTGCTTTGACCTGTTTTTGTTACGATTTTCCCACAAACTGAAGTAATTAAGAGGGAAAACATTGAGAAAAGGAGGGGGAATATTTTGTAGTCCATTTTCTTTCCTAACATACGTTGAATTAACGTCTGTATTTTTTAAAATTGGAGAAGTCTCAAATTGTTTGTCTAAGTATCTGGGTTAGACAACTGGAATTACAAAGTGACGTCATTTAGACAGGTTTCCCTTGAGAATGGATCAAATACTTTGATGTCCTTCTAAAGCGTGACAAGAACAGGGCCCGAGGTTATAAAACTTTTCTCATTCTCAATTCAAAATTTTCTCAAATTTCAATTTGAGATTCAAGCCGTAATTCTTTTTTTTATACTCATTTTAATGTATTAACATAAAAGATAATATTAATAAGTTGTTATAAATAACAACTTATTAATATTATCTTTTGTTTTCATACATTTATTTGGATTCCAAATCTGAGAAAATTCTTAGTTGAGCCTGAGAAAAGTTTTGTAACCTCGGTCCCAGAGGCAAAAAAATGTACGTAATGAGGACACGTTGGTCACCTATCAATGATATCCATATACTAGAACGAACCTTTGAACCCATGATTGAGATCAACTTTAGATACTATCGTTTTGTACAAATAATTGTTTGAAGCAAATGTTTACCATGTCAAACACATGCGATTGTTTCATAATCTGATTTTTTTGTATTGATTATTATATAAAGTCTTAAAGACAAAAAATCGGAGTCGTAAACAATCAAACAATCGCATGTGTTATAACCTTTTATTCTGAAGCAACAAACACATGCATCTTCCGATCAATGTTCATATGTCTGTTGCAACAATATGAAGGACAGAGAATTAGCTCCCTGGTAGCCATACGCAGATTTTCTGATTTCGCATATGGAAACACATATAGATCTACGTTCCTACAATATAATTTGTCATACCCTCACTTATAACTTTAAGACTAGGTTGATGAAAGTGACTGTAAGTGGTAGTGTTTTCATCAATTACTAATCGATCATATGATGGTGTTATTGAATTGCATCCTGTATGCAAAGTTTGCCTGTACAGCTTAAAACGACCACTATTATTAATCTTTCGCAATTCAATCTATCTATCAAAAGTAATATAAACCTGAGTATGGCATGTTCAACTACTTCAGATGATTTTGGAATGATATCGGAATGATATCTATTGTCTTGGAGAGGTTTTTAATGAAATTAAGGTGAGGTAATACTATATCGACAATTTCGTCCAATTAGCGACAATTTATTACCTCCCTTTAAGAAATCAACGTATGTTCCTGTTTGTGTATCATTTCGGGATAAAAGGGCCCTTTGAAATCAAGATTCGATAAAAATATGTACTGATTTGATCTATTTGAGCGAAAAGTTAATCGGAATGAACGAACTTGAAGCGTTTTTGGAGGATTTTGGAGCGTTTTTGGGTGGTTTGTGTAAGCGTTTGAAATAAATGAATTGAGCGCTGAGTGAGTGATTTAGAATGGTTTTGATCGAGGTGAATGTCAATCTAACGGTGTTATTAGGCCCTGCAGTCATTTTTATCGTGAATTTGCGTATTGTGCTTAATTGTCAGGCACGCCTTTTATACCCCCGTCACAGCATATCTTGTTTCGGGGCGTCACTTAAATGATGACAGGCTAGTACTACTGTAGGAGTCAGCCCGATTAGCTCACTCGGTAGAGAACTTGACTTCAAAACAATTGGAGTTCGACCGCGTGGGTTTGATTCCCAGGCTGGCACACAAACAAACTGATTGTCTTTCGGATGAGACAAAAAGGCAAAGCCTCGTTTAAACGATCGCAGTATCCCCCGTAACAACTGTCTTCTTGGGGCGTCGCTCATATGGGCATGTGCTACGGTAGCGACGATAAATAAACAGAAACAAACAAAGCAACTGTAGGGATGTTAAAAGTTCTTATTTCATAGACCACTATAAATTTTATAGACCACTATATTGATGAAATATTATCAACGCACCGAAAGAAATCATCATCGGTTGACAACCATACTTTTAGTTTACCTATAAATCATCGTACTTTTTTTCAATAATTAAAGTATCTTCTTCCTGACTTTGTAAAGGTTACAAACGATTAAATGATATCAGACCTATGTAATTTTATCAATTAGTCGTTATCAATTGCGTTATCAACTTAAATCAAATATGGATATAGCCCGAATATGCGACCGAATATTTCAGTGGGACTCGGTTTATTCATGTATACTACTCAACTTTTTCTAGTGGTCAAAATTAAAAGACCCTGTTTATTTTCCAAAACAAACTGCATTCTAACAAAAGGAAGTTCACTAAATTTTCTCCGTGTACCTTATATATTTTTAGGTAGGCAGATTGAGAGCAGATTGAAACTCCTGGTTTTCTTTTGAATGAAAATGATTTTTGGGAAGAAACTATATTCTAACTGTTTTGATCCCGCAACATTTCGGACCACATATTTTTTCACAAAGATAACAGAGGTTTCTTAATGAAAATCATTAGGAAAGCTCGGTTAACATTGTTAAAGTTCATTACTCCGGAAACATTGCGGAACTATTATGGTTCCACTACCTTAATCACACGTAGCTTAGGTGAAAAGGTAAAGTAATGAATCATTAATAAGGACGGAAGTATTTATATATCAAAGTTGTACAGTAAAGGAAGCACTTAATAATGTTGGTATCTATAGGGTGTGGACGGCGGGAGTACTGGGTGATTTAAACGATATAAATCGGAAGAATAATTTCGGGTTCTTCCCACCAGAACTGCGTTTAGGATGTGAAAAAGTTTTGCGAACGTTTTGAGATGATATCCCGCTTTGCACGTGGATACGTGCAAAGCGGAGTATCATTTCCGAAATTGTTTCGCTAACGTTTTCGTCCTGAAAGCAGGGCAGGTCGCCGTACTTTTAAGGCACCTAGTGAAATATTACGTTTGACGTTAGAGTTATAAGTACATATGGGTATTACAGGCTTTCTATATGAAAATGTGTACGAAACATTTAAAAACGTCACATTTAAAAAATGTGACCCGTCAAGCGAAAGGGACCATCAGGGTTGTGCGTAAAGTGTCGACCTAGTATGACTGTGCGGATTGCGCAGGCTGACTAGAGTCGAAACTTTGCGAAAAGCGCTTATTTTCTGAATCTAGAATGATCAATCTACCTTCCAGTGAAAGATTCTTTAAAATGTGACCTCTGGTTGACCTCTGCTGGACCCAATCTCTTTTTCAATAATTCATTTTACAGAGTTCCAAGATGGTCCTTTTTCGCCTGACTGGTCACAAATGATTTCCCACTTTGCACGTGTGCATTCGTATACGTGCAAAGAGGTGAATCACTTTTAGACGTTCGCGAACGTTTTTTAATCCTTAATGCAGCGTTGTTAAACCCACATCGTTAATTGTTTTATTTTCTTTTTTAATGCATAAGGAAAATAAGCCTAAACATGTGCTACCTCCTGTTTTTACTGTCAATACATTATTATAGAGCTTAAAAATTTTATTTAGCTCGGCTGTTAAAGTAGAAAACACAATATGCTGCTAACACCTTTCCTTTGTCATCGTCGTGCGAGAACTGAATTTTGTGATAGTTTTGGCACATGTGTTCACTACCAAAAGAGCAACCTATGGGATGACTCTAGATTCATTTTGTGCTAATTCTGCCATTTTTTTTCAAATAAGATTTTTTTCTCATTGTCCAGCACCCAGCGGCCGAGCTTAGGTACCGGTAGGCGATGCTCTTTTTTGTAAAGGTAAATCATTATCGAAAGTGCATTTTATACAACGGGCGTTTAAAGACACCGAATAACATGGTAACCAAATACTTAATTTTTCCCAATTAAATTCCTTCTTTCTGACTAAGGTAGATTGGAGACACGCCAAATGTTTGGGTAAATATCGGTTATTTCCCTGTTACAAAGGAACAGAAGCTGAAGAAATATCTAGAAATCCATAATTCTTGGTTGGGGCGGAAATGACAACACGACCGCTTACTCTTTAGTCTTACCTCTAGTAATTGTTAATTGTTTAAAGGTAGCAAATAAAAGGTAGTGAGAAAATGACTTTTTACGGTTAGTTACATTGTGAAATTGACATTCACATCAATCAAAACCATTCTAAATCGCTCACTCAGCGCTACATTCATTCATTCATTCATTCCAAACACTCACTCAAACCATTCAAAAACGCTCAAACCCATGGAATAATATAGAATCAACAACGTCATTCAAAATAAATTTTGATAGAGAAAAATCGCGATTCCACTGACATAATTCAAATTGTTAGCGTCACATAGGTTCTTGAATAAATGGGAGGAGCTTTTTTTATATTAAAGGGAGGTAATCAATGTCGCTAATTTTGTTCATCATGAACAAAATTTGCGATTTAGGATTACCTCCTATTAAGTTCACTCAAAACTCGATCCACGCACTCGTTCAATTTCATTCATAAATCATTCCAAAATCCTTCATCTTGTCAATTCCACGAAGTTGTTAATTGTATACCCTGCATCGATAGATCGGTACATATTGTTGGGGTTTTTTCCCTGTCTCTTTGTCTACTTATCTGTTTCATGTGTTTATTGCTTGTGACAAGACCTTTCTACTGTTACCAACTTCAAGGTGTTCAGTCAATGTCAAGGTCATTTTTACAAATTAAATATTTTGAAAATTTTAAACAACACATTGAATTTCGTTTTGCAGTTTATTTTCGAATTGAATTAAGAATTGCTGTTGATCACCGTTTTGTTTTTTATCAAACTACATAAACTGTTGCTGTAAAAAGGCAGTGCAAGAGCTTTGATTTTGATAAACACATCTTGCTTACAAATTTCTAACGTGAATGATCGGGTCCATAATTTTCCAAATGGTTTTCATTTCGCAATACCGTATCTCTTATTTCATTTGCAGTGATTAACTAATTAGAAAAGGAGGACAAAATATTTGGCTATCGTGATTCGGATAATAGCACATCAATAATCATGTGATATAACAACACTAACAGCAAGCTGCTTGCTAACAACAGTACACCCTTTAACCCTTTGCTGTTTAATCCCTGCTTTTTACGTGCCTGTGATTTTGTGATTGAGAAAACATTGTGAAAAAAGAAGAAATTGCTTCTGACAAGCAATTTCTTCTTTTCCACACTATTTTCTACCCTACTGAATGGTTATTTTTCAAATTAAATCCATTTTAAAGTTTCGTCTGCAAAACCTTTGAATTTGAACAGGTCCAAAATTTTGTAAAACAGGAAAGGGTTAAGCTCGATGTGACTTTTCCCACAATACACCTGTACATTTCCAACAGTTTCTAATGTCAGCGATGCACAAATATTGAGCAGCACGGACAATCATAGAACGCAACCAGAATAATCGATGATCTCCTGTGGCCTGTTTTACTAAAGATCTTACGATCATTTTTTGCGTCAGAAGACAAAAATTTGAGTTGCTTATATATCAATAACTAAATATGGAATTTTGCCTTGCATTATCTCAATGGAACCGTCCTCTAAAGACGTTTCCAATGAGATATTGCAAGACAGAATCTAACAATGAATGAAAACACCAGGTACGATTTTAGATTTTGACTTACGAGGAATTTTGTCGTGAGAAGTTTAGTAAAACGGGCCCCAGGAGAGGAGTAGAGGCCTACAACTAGTTACATCGTAAAATTGACATTCGTTTTCTCAACCAAAACCATTCTAAATCGCTCGCTCGGCACTCCATTCATTCATTCGTTCATTCATTCATTCATTCATTCATTCATTCATTCATAACACTCCCTCAAATAATTCAAACGCACCATAATCACTTAAAAAATAAGATCAACAACTTCATTCAAAACAAGTATACGTAGAAAAAAATCGCGATTTAACTGACATAATTGAAATCATAAGCATTTGATTTGTTCTTGAAGAATGAACAAAATTAGATGACATTGGATGACCCCCCCACCCCCCCCCCCTTTAATATCACTCAAAACTCACTCATTCAATTTCATTCCAAAATCATTCACCTTGTCAATTTCACGATGTTGGTAGCTGCAATCTATCTATTGAGCATAAATAGAAGCCTTGGTCAGACAGTGAATGTGTAAACTCGCCAAGGACTATACTTTGTGCATATATGAAATTTTTCGAAATGTCACGCACAGTATGCGCGAATGAAATGTAAGAGCATGATAGAAGAAACTGATTATTATTTAAAAGTATTAAGTTGACACAATAAAGTTCATGATAAGATGAGCTAGATCCTTGCAATATAACATATTCTTTGAAAATGTTGAGAAACCACACTCGAAATCGTAACAATTTAAGGACGTATCATTTGATTTCATCATATTATGATGCTTTTCAAAATATGAATATGAAAAATTCAAAAAATTTTGAGTCTATAATTTTCCATTGATGGATGGAACAATTACCGTATATAGTAAATTAAAACCGAAAAGCATAATATAAAACTTCATGATGGATGAAAATAAAACGTTATCAAGGTGGCAGAATCACTTACTTTATATGTTGGTTGGCAATTGCCTCTCAAAAACGCCCGTATCCTCACGTGGTGTACTGTGAACTACAATTTTCGGTGGACCAATTAGATAAAAACTTTCCGCGTCATTGTCAAAGTGATATCCTATTGCAAAGCTGTGAATGGGCTGCAAGGTTTCAAGGAACAGTATTCTTCCGGGTTAATCCTACTATTCAAAAGGAACGGTCATTGCAAAACTAGTGTAAGTGCCTATATATTTATAGGCACTTACAATAGTTTTGCGTTGACCCCCTCGAACAGGGTTACGATGAATTTTCGGAAAACAGCCCCTACTGGGTAAATAGGTAGTATAGACTCGAATAGGGTTACGATGAATTTTCGGAAAACAGCCCCCATCCTACTGGGTAAAATAGGCAGCAAAGACACGCTATGTCACAATGGGTGTCTTTGCTTCTAAGTCCATGAGGCCTACCTCTTAGATACAAAGCTACCAGATAAAAAACGCATTTCAATTTGAAATCCAATGCAGTTTGTGTGTCGACATCTTTCAATCTCGAAAACAAACCGCTCGCAATTTCCTTAAATATATTATGGACTGACAAAATAGTGTCGTTTTCTTTTGACTACTAGTATCAATCAAATCACTAATTAATTTTGTCTTCATTTTTGCCCGTATTTAGGTGGTAGATCCATAACAGGTCCGTATCGTTTCGGAAGTAATGGACTTTAACAGTGTTAACCGGGGCTTCCTGGTGATTTTCATTTGGAAACCTCGGTCCACATTATGAAATTTGTGAATGCCGAAATGTTGCGGAACTATTAAGGTCCACTACCCTAATATTTGTCACATTTTTTTATGTTTTTTTCCTTTTTGATAAACTAGCAAATAATCCTCAAATTGCTAGTACTAGCATGTACAGACGATCATGATAATTTTCTGACGACTCGTCCCAATTACCACTTAGATAAAGGATAAATAATTGTCAATACATGGACCGAGTTTGGTCAAAAGGCACAAGACGATGCTGCATTGAATGAGATACCGCATTTTTAATGTTTAGATGTACCGTTACTCTTTATTGAACATCGTCGTTGCTACCTATGAATATAACAATGCAGAAATCTTGAAAGAGCCTTAATATGTGAAATCGTATGTTGGAATGTCATCGCGGGCTAATTTCTGTCATGTGATTAGATAGTACTATGGACGCTTTTTCCCCATTTTGACGTAACGACAATAAAACACGAGACATGTCCGATTTCGGTTGTCTCATCCACTCGAGATTATTACCGTATTCGTCATTGAAATCGCTTCCTTCTGAGGGCTGTGATCAGAATGACAACAAGGTGGCAAATTGTCACAAGATACGCCCGTAGTGATGGATGTCCAAGTATGTAAAAAGCAAAGGGAAATTACCCAAAAATTAAGCTAAGAAGAGTTACGGTTCTTGTAAAGTAATCATAAGAGGATCACAACTGCCAATTTTCAAGTCAATCGAACACAATGTGACAGAAATACTAACCGGACAAAGAAGTGCCGGGGCGCCGTCCGCCCTCCGGATGTCACGGGTGATCCCAATATATGCCTCGTCTTTCGACGGGCGTATAATAATTTGATACTTTATAGCGAGGTAATTTACATGCAAATTCGCCATCGATATGGTCGCCGTCAAAATGATATTAGGAGCACCTTTGGCCTTTCAAGTGTGTGTCCCGAGTTCGATCCCCGTTCAAGAGGTATATCTTTTCGCATGTTTGTGTTCCAACAATTATAATAATATGACCTAGGTTGCGGGAGTGAAATAAACCCGTTGAATATTTTTGATATTACAAGAGTGTTATGACACTAGTGAAATAACTATGCAAATGAGCTCAGAGCGAATTGCAACGTTATTTTGTAAACGCGAAAATGACGTCATTGTGTATATATCGTAACGTCAGTTTTTGAACGGCGTTGTGAATTTGGTGGATAGATGAAATGTTGAATTTCAATAATTTTGGCGATTTTTCGCGAAAATTCGGGTCATATTATAAATAGAATATCAAATTTGTGTTCATTGAATACCCAATTTATTTAACTCGTCTTCTTATACATCAATTACGTAACCTAAACCAAGAGGAGATGAAGAGATAATTTGTTGAATTCATTGATGTATGCAACTAAAAACCTAATCACACTGTATGAATACGCGAAGCGGATGAGTATAATGCAAATATGAACATCTCTTATATCTATTTAGTACCATTCTAAGATTTTCCCCGATTTTGACTTATCCAAGGACAAGTGTCATAGAAAGATATACATCTGCAGGTAGAAGTCCGTATATCGGACAAGACGGACATTCCATACCCATGAGCGAGTTCCGATTTGGTTCCTAATCGCTTGACGGGCCAACATCTGAAGGGTGCGTCACTATTTTTATCGAACCTGTACGGTTAGACAGTGTGATATGGGCGCAGTATCAGTTGCAAGAGATAACGAGACATCAGTGCGATTTCATCACATTACTCTCAATAATTCAATTCGAACCGTCGTGAAAACAAAAAAGACCATAGTGGCCCTTAAATCGCTCACCTGATTTGGCGTCGTTTAAACTTTTAAGTGCAGGCTTCTAATGAACGAAAATCTTATATATGTCAAGATTTTATCTAGAATAGCTTTTGAAGGTTTTTGCAAGTCCATGTCCTAAGCAGTTAGATGTAGTGGGATATCGTCATGTAACAGCCGAAGACCAACTTTGTTATTTTTGTCCCTCCAATACACTGTGCATCATGCAAACCAAACAGGTTAGAGTTGTTTGCTTGTTGGGGGTATGTTTTATTTGACATGAGCACCGCCTACGGGTGCAACGCTTGACAGGAGGTGCTGGATAACGCAAAAATCCAAGTCGAAAAAAGAGCAAAACATTTACAAAAATCTGTAGTCTGAATTGCTCTTATGGTGGTTAACACCCATGCCAAGTTTCACAAAGATATCTTCAAAAACAACAGAGATATGATCGAGATCAAAGTCACGCTTACGCCTATGCCAACAACACCCATGCTAACGACTCTAAGCTGATCATAATACCTCAGGTGGACTTTGGCTCCGTCTCTAAAGTGTCCTGTCCAAATACTCTACCCGCCTCCGGCTGGGCTCGCATCCCGTATCCATAAGATTACGAGTCGAGCATGCAAAACACTTGGCAAACGGGCCAGATGCTGGGCGTCAAATGCTTGATTGCTTTTGAATGGGCTAAAATAATTATTCCTTGGGTTTTATGCTAAAATTACACATTATGTTAATATTAAGTACACCGTCAAAGTAAGACTTCTGACGGCGTTTGATAACAAGGGGCCAACTAATTTCTGACCCTGGGCGGGTACTGTTGCCCGCAACATCAGAGTATCTCTCAGAAAGCGGACTACCAGCTCTAGACTGGTCCACATATCGACTATCAGAATAGCCTAGAATAGGCTATTCTGATATTCGACAGTGAGACCAGTCTACGCCCGACCCGAAAGAGGGCCAGAAATAAGTTGGCACGAGGTCAAGAAAGCACTAGATCGCTGAGCAGTGCTCAGCGCTACGGATGGATTGTAGGTGAAAAACGTACGAAAAATGTAGATTTTAATCCGCTGGAACGACATTACACATCAATTGAATACCGTATTCATGCACTTGACATACGCTTCTTTCCTTTGAGCGTCCGGGTATTGTGATTTCATCCGCACGGGAAGATTTGAGCTGCACATTCTGGCCATGTTTTCTAAAGATGGCGCGAAAATTTGGACTCTTGTCACAAAATTGCTTTTATTGTTTTGAGTTTTACACCGTTTTCAATATAACTCCATTCATATCGCTACGGATAGTGCACCCTCTCATGACTGCTGTTTCTCTCTACATCTTATCCGAGTCACCAGCTGCCCATCCCATTTAGGCGTACTACTTTTCATTCGCCCACTGGTGGGAGACAAATGACGCTGGTCACGATGACTTCTGTCAGGTGTCGGATGAAAGTTCGCCAAGTCGGGGCGGTCCATTTGCGTAGTAGGAGTTGTGTTAACCAGACATAAATAAAATGAAGGCCCATTTTTCCATGACACGACATACCACAAAATTGTGGCAATATGCAAATGGTTACATGACAAGGGACATTCTGTGAAATATTAATCCACAATCGTCTATAATTGAAGGCTTTGTTACAGCAACGAATCTACAAAACTGCCCCATTTTGCTTGGGTTTTTTTTTCTAGGACATATCCGGTACGAAATGATAAGGATATGCACAAAGAAACGTTGTTAAAACATATTTTGCAAGCTCCATGCAACTCCATCTATAAATGTATGAGTATTTTTGTTACAAGAAACGTATAGGCGGACGTCGGAACCAGGGACTCTCAATAAACATATTTCGGATCCAAGTCGGAAACGATGGTCGGATAGAGTGTTGGGTGGATGGACGGACAAATGTAGAAGATGATAATGATTAACGACCACCTTCATTGGCTTATGAAAATTGTTCTTAAATATTCAAGAACATTATAAGACAAGAGACCCAAAAGGGCCAGTATGGCTCCATTGGCACTATAGGCCTAGTGTATTTATGAGAATTCGTCAATAAATTGCTTTAAAAGTATTTAGATACGACATGATTCTATTTGTAAGCAGAGAATCATCAATTTTACAAGGAGGCCTCTTTTTCCATTATCTGGGATAATATTTCGAAGCAGCTTTAATGTGCAAAAAGTCATGTGATTACCATCAATCTATTTCACAAAAATCTGTCAATAAATGTACAAGTTGTGATAACAAGAAACGTCGCATCATAAAGGTTTCCCGTTCCAAGACGCAGCATATTACCCAAAAACAAAGAATGCTCATAGAGCAAGTCCTTAGGATTATTCTTGAGAGGTTTTGTTGAATTCTGACAAGTAGCTTCAGAGAAGCCCGTACAGCCGTTGTAACCAATCTGATCCATTTAACACTTTCCTGTTTTACAAAATTTTTGACCTGTCCAAATTCAAAGGTTTTGCAGACAAACATTTAAAGTGGATTTAATCTGAAAAATAACCATTCAATAGGGTAGAAAATAGTGTTGAAAAAGAAGCAATTGCTTGTCAGAAGCAATTTCTTCTATTTTCACCATGTTTTCTCGATTATAAAATCATAGGCACACAAGAAGCAGGGATTAAACAGCAAAGGGTTAACAAAGAAATCGGACAGAGTGTCCTTAGGTATAATTCTTGTGAAGTTTTGTTGAATATTAACCCAATGCTTCACAGAAGAAGATTACTTTAATATCAAATAATAAGGGACTTTTTTCCGTGACGCGGCAGCCCTTAAAGCCAATCCGATCATAGTTTAACAAAGAATCTTGAAGAGCAAATCCTAGGCAACATTTATGTGAATCTCTACCAAGTTTGTTTTTATCAAGACCCTAATTTATATTTGGGCTCCACCCAAGCGCATCCCTTTTTACACATAATTAAAGCACAAAAATCTTCAAATATTTCCTTCCCTGAAACCAGAAGGTAGAAAGTTTTTATACTCGGTTATGTAGCATCATCTAGTGGACTTCTACAAAGCTTGTCTATATAAAATTCCTCGGGTCACATTTGGGTTCTGCCCAGGCGCATCCCGTTTTACATAGAAACTGAAAGAGTGAAAAAATTAAATAAACTTCTCCTCTGAAACCAAAAGGCAGACAGCTATTACATTTAGCATGTAGCATCATGTAGTGGACCTTTATCAAGTTTGTTCATATCAATACCCTAGGGTTATATCTGGCTCCCCCGGGTGCATACTGTTTTACAAAGAAACAAACTATAAAGTCTTTAAAAAAATCTTCTCTGAAACCAGGAGGCGGAAAGCCTTCATATTTTGTAAGTAGCATAATCTAATAGACCTTTATCAAATTTGTTCATATCAAACCATTTGGGTAAAATTATGGCTCCACCTGGGTGTATCCCGTTTTACAAAGAATTAAAGTGCAAAATTTTAAAAAACTTCTTTGAAACTAGAAGGCAAAGAGCTTTTCTACTTGGTATGAGCAAACTTGATAAAGGTCCACCAGATGATGCTAAATACCAATTATGAAAGCTGTCTGCCTTCTGGTTTCAGAGAGGAAGATTTTTAAAGATTTTTGTTCTTTGATTCTATGTACAAAGGGAGGCGCCCGGGCATGATCCCGGTGTGAACAAACTTGGTAGAGGTCCACAAGATGATGCTACATACCAATTATGAAAGCTGTCTACCTTCTAGTTTCAGAGAAGAAGATTTTTGGAGATTTCCTTTTTTCATCCTTTTGTTAAGAGTTAAGGGGGAGTCAAGGGTGGATTTCATTTATTTAAACAACTTTGGTAGAGCTTGATCCAAGGAACATCCCTGCCACGTTTCATCAAGATTTGCCCACGAGTTTAGGAGGAGAAGATGTTTAAAGAAATTGTGGACCATGCACTCCTGACATTTGATGATCACAATAGCTCATCTTGAGCACTTTGTACTCAGGAAAACTAAAAAGTTAACACATAACAAAGTTAGCCACACATACAGACACACTGACAACAGACACCAGGCTATGACATAAGCTCTGCTGGACTTAGTCTAGTGGTGCTACAAACTGTAAATGCAGTGGAATAGCTCTACTATCCTTTCCAACCATGAAAGAGTCAGGTCAAACAATGATAAAAGAGCCTGCGTGCGACATTTCCAACAATTTCAAATATGCACAAAGCAAAGACTCTGACCAGCCTGTCCATCCGCACAGTCTCACCAAAGTCTTCACTATGTGCTTAGTAGAAAGAAAAGGTCTCATAGTATCTGTAGACCATCAGGTTAATTTATATTTACAGTTTGTGGCTGTCTATGCCTCTCAATGTTTGCACCTCACAAATATTTCAAATTGTTGGAAATGTCATGCACAGGCTCAAAAGAGATTTTTCAAAAAGAGATCACATAGTTGTTTCATAATCACATAATGTAACAATGTAATCAATTAAGTGTTTGATCACTTTATAGCATGTTCATGTCTTAGTAACCATTCCTTCACTCTGTTCCTTGTTCCATAATGGTAATTCCCAAGGCTACCAGATTCATTTATAACACGATGGCAGGGAATAATAAGCATCACAGGATTGTTTCTCATGGCCTGACCAACAGCACGGCAGGCTTTCGGGCTATCACACATTTTTCCAAGGTTCTGATAGGAGACCATCTGTCCAAATGGAACTTTCTTTTGTAGTGTAAACCAGACTCGATTTGTGAATGACCCTGAAAGGTAGAATATGAAGAGGATCATATGATAGCTCAGTGCAAAACAATTGTCACTGTCTGTAACTATATAGGCATTTACAACTGTTTTGCCCTGAACCATTGATATTTATCATTGACTATTTCAATAAGATGTTTATCTTCCATTGAATGAACAATGAAAGTTATACATGTATTTTCAAGAAAGTTTGAGCAACTCATCTTTATTTGGCTTTCAATATTCCCTCAATTACCATGACATTAGCAGATGATAGTTTTTCTGCAAGTGTGATGTCAATACCATTGATTTTCTCTAAGCTAAATTTTCTTAAAGCTTATAAATGCTTAGATACAATCTATACAATCAGCCTAGAAAATGATTATGAACTAGAATTGTGCCATAGACATGGATGCCCATATAATCAATTGATTTAACCAGTAACCCATTTGAACTTGACCTTGGGTGTTTTCCCATGATACTTAAGTACCCTCCACGGGAAACAACTGTGCCAAGTAATTTTGAAACTCATTTGTAATTGAAGAAGTTACGCTCACATCATTGTCAAAAATGGGATATTTACAAACCCACTCATCCACATGCACACAGACTAAAGTAAATCTATATGTTGTACTTTGCAAATGCTTTGCCTTGGAATCCAGTATAGACTATGATCAGCCTGCACAATCCTGCAGTCTGATCTTAGCCAATACTGATAGCTTTCTACTTTATTATTGTTGGAAAAACTGCTTGGAATGTCCAAAATATTAACAATCTGCTTGGAATTTATCATTCCAAATTCAGATGATTAAGGGTTAAAATGATTATAATTTTTAGAATACTGGACACATCCACGGAAATCATATTTTGCTTTTAAGCACTAAGTGGCTAATGGTAGTGGACCTGTAATAGTTCCACAACATTTCGGAAGTCATGAACTTTAACAGTGTTAACGGAGGTCTCCTAATGATTTCATCTGGAAACCTCGATTAACATTGTGAAAAATCATGAATTTCGAAATGCTGCGAAACAATAACAAGTCAACTGCCTTTGTATGGCAGGCAGGGTTCAACACTTCATTTTGCAAATATTCTGAGCAAGTTTCAAGACATTTGGGCTAGAAATGTAGCCTCAAGAGAGCACACAAGGTTTTGGTAACATTTGACTCCTTGACCCCATTTTTGACCCCACTTGACCCAATTTCAAACTAGACTGAGATTTAATAGGGACAAACATTCTGTCCAAGTTTCAAGACATTTGGGCCAAAAATGTGGCCTCTAGAGTGCACACAATATGTTGACAGACGTCAAGACACCCTGAAACTGGACAAGGGACACAGCTAGATCACAATAGTTCACCATGAGCACATCTTGCTAAAAATACAAGAGCCATGTAGGATATTTGCTCCAGACAAGTTTAGTGACAGAATGATGGAATGACAGACAGACCCCAGTTCACCCATTTTGGAACTTGTTTCAGATTTCATCGGAAGGATAATTCTGACTAACTTCATGTTGATAGGGCAAAAATTGTGGCCTCTAGAGTACATACAAGGTAAATTTTAACAATGGACGGCAAAAGACTGACAACAGACATCCACCTAACCACTAAAGCCCCCTTGAGCACTTCCTGCTCAGGTGAGCTAAACTCACCATCTTTTCCTACATATTTACATATCTTTGGGTGACATTCTGTCTTCAATATTTCACTGTTAAAGAAGGCCTGTAGCCAGGCCACACTTTCTGTTGCTGGTTTGTACATATAGCCATTGTCCTGGTAGAGCTGGCTGTCAAGGGTTACAGGTACTCTGTAAAAATTTCAAATTTTTTTAACCAGGAAACTCAGGCACTGTCTACAGGCCCCTTTCCCTCAGAGAATGTTTCCCCTAAAAATACTTAATTTACCACTTAACCCTTTCCTGTTTAATCCCTGCTTTTTACATGTCTGTGATTTTATGATTGAGAAAACATTGTGAAAAAAGAAGAAATTGCTTCTGACGAGCAATTTCTTCTTTTTCAACACTATTTTCTACTCTACTGAATGGTGTTTTTTTTTTTTTTAAATCAACTTTAAATTTTCGTCTGCAAAACCTTTGAATTTGGACAGGTCCAAAATTTTGTAAAACAGGAAAGGGTTAAAGAAATTTATTTCCTCACTGAAACAAGGTCATGTCTAGAAAAATATACTTTTACTTGCTTGGAATTGGTCATCTTTTTTTAAAAAAGATCATTTTATCACTCCAATTCAAAAACCTCACAACTACAGCTTTAATAAAACTGTAGCTATGAGGTTTTAAATAAAAGTGGAAATTTTACTTGGTTAAAAACTTTTAGTTCTCTATACCTAAACACTCCCCGATTTCACATGAAAGAATCTGCCCTATGTTCAGGATGAAAATATTTCAGAAATGATACCCCACTACTTTAGTTGATGAAATTAATCTATGGACAGTAATCATCCAATACTCGAGTATACGCAAGACTGGGGCTCTGAAATGCCTTGCTCAAGGTCATCTCACATGACTAGTAGATTTAGTGTGGTCAGGATTCAAACCTATGACCTTCAATTTCTCTCTGATCACAAGCCTGCTGGCACTTAAGGCACATAAGACCCCACACAGAAAAATGCTACTTTGAAGCATCACTAGAAAGTTTTTGGAAAGAATTTTAAATACTTCACAACTATGGTTTCAATTTTACATCAATAAAAGTATCATAGATATAGTAGATATAGGCAAACCTTTCCAACATTTTCACATGTGCTGCAAGCTTTGTTCCTTCTGTCTAAGCCTTATTATCTTACATCAATTGGGAAACAAGTTCTTAAACTGTATTTTAATCCTTTTTATCCCCCGCCGAAAAAATTTTTCGGGGGGGATATTGTTTTTGCCATGTCCGTCCGTCCGTCCTTCCGTCCGTCCGTCCGTCCGTCCGACATTCGTTTCCGCGCTATTTCTTGAAAACTATGGACCGGATTTCAATGAAACTTGGCACACAGCTTCACTACAATGAGGACATGCGCATATCGTAAGATTTACCCGGTTCGACCGTCAAATTTAGAGTTACTGCCCCTGACTGTTTAAGCCATGTACATACATAGTGATATTCGTTTCCGCGCTATTTCTTGAAAACTATAGACCAGATTTCAATGAAACTTGGCACACAGCTTCACTACAATGAGGACATGCGCATATCGTCGGGGTTACCTGGTTCGACCGTCGAATTTAGAGTTACTGCCCCTGACTGTTTAAGCCATATACATACATAGTGATATTCGTTTCCGCGCTATTTCTTGAAAACTATAGACCGGATTTCAATGAAACTTGGCACACAGCTTCACTACAATGAGGACATGCACATATCGTCGGGGTTACCTGGTTCGACCGTCGAATTAAGAGTTACTGCCCCTGACTGTTTAAGCCATATACATACATAGTGATATTCATTTCCGCGCTATTTCTTGAAAACTGTAGACAGGATTTTAATGAAACTTGGCACACAGCTTCACTACAAAGAGTACATGCACATATCGTCGGGGTTACCTGGTTCGACCGTCAAATTTAGAGTTACTGCCCCTGACTGTTTAAGCCATATACATACATAGTGATATTTGTTTCCGCGCTATTTTTTGAAAACTATAGACCGGATTTTTATGAAACCTGGCACACAGATTCACTACAATGAGGACATGCGCATATCGTGGGGGTTACCTGGTTCGACCGTCGAATATAGAGTTACTGCCCCTGACTGTATAAGCCATAAACATACATAGTGATATTCGTTTCCGCGCTATTTCTTGAAAACTGTAGACCAGATTTTAATGAACTTTGGCACACAGCTTCACTACAAAGAGGACATACACATATCGTCTGGGTTACCCGGTTCGACCGTCGAATTTAGAGTTACTACCCCTGACTGTTTAAGCCATATACATACAGTGATATTCATTTCCGCGCTATTTCTTGAAAACTATAGACCGGATTTCAATGAAACTTAGCACACAGCTTCACTTCAATGAGGACATGCGCATATCGTCGGGGTTACCCAGTTCGACCATGAAATTTAGAGTTACTGCCCCTGACTGTTTAAGCCATATACATACAGAGTTATATTCATTTCCATGCTATTTCTTGAAAACTATAGACCGGATTTTTATGAAACTTGGCACACAGTTTCACTACAATGAGGACATGCACATATCGTTGGGGCTACCTGGTTCGACCGTCGAATTTAGAGTTACTGCCCCTGACTGTTTAAGCTATTTCTTGAAAACTATAGGTTGATGTAGATAAAAGATAACCTGTACCTAAGTTTGATATTAACTCCATTGACAATGAAAATATGTTCGGCGGGGGATATCAATTCAACGAATTTGCTTGTTGATTTTGCTTCCTGGAAAATTTACCAGTACTAGCACCTAATTTGGGGAGTAATGAATGAAACAAGATAAATAGCCGCTACCAGGAATCAAACTCAGGACCTTTGGGTCAAAAGAAAGACCCTCTTCCTCTAGACCACGGACTCAACAAAGACTCTGATTAGCCTTTGCATCATTACAGTCTGACCTACACTTTGCACTCAGTGTATATCTATTGACTTAAAGTATCTGTAGACCAATGGATACTTAATTGAATCCACAAGTAGATTGTCCAGGCTTATCTATGTCTGTTCTAAATACACAATTTTTTTGGAAATGTCACATACAGGCTCATTAAACCTTACCATGCTTGATGCTTTCAATGCCAAATTTTATAAAAAATAAAAGGATGAAAGCTCTGGATGCACTACTTGTGAATCAGTAATTATTTTGAAAATTATACAATTTTAAACATTTTTGGTTTATAGTGATGACAAAGACAACTACATCAATGTCAATGCCAAACTTATAGCAATAACACTGTTTTTTATCCCCCGCCGAAAAAAATTTTCGTGGGGGAAATTTTTTTGCCGTGTCCGTCGTTCCGTCCGTCCGTCCTTCCGTCCGTCCGTCCGACATTCGTTTCCGCGCTATTTCTTGAGAACTATTGACCGGATTTCAATGAAACTTGGCACACAGCTTCACTACAATGAGGACATGCGCATATCGTCGGGGTTACCTGGTTCGACCGTCAAATTTAGAGTTACTGCCCCTGACTGTTTAAGCCATATACATACATAGTGATATTCTTTTCCGCGCTATTTCTTGAAAACTATAGAACGGATTTCAATGAAACTTGGCACAAAGCTTCACTACAATGAGGACATGCGCATATCATCGGGGTTACCCGGTTCGACCATCGAATTTAGAGTTACTGCTCCTGACTGTTTAAGCCATATACATACATAGTGAAATTCGTTTCCACGCTATTTCTTGAAAACTATAGACCGGATTTCAATGAAACTTGGCACACAGCCTTACTACAAAGAGGACATGCGCATATCGTCGGGGTAACCCAGTTCGACTGTCAAATTTAGAGTTACTGCCCCTGACTGTTTAAGCCATATACATAGTGATATTCGTTTCCGCGCTATTTCTTGAAAACTATTGACCGGATTTCAATGAAACTTTGCACAAAGCTTAACTACAATGAGGACATGCGCATATCGTCAGGGTTACCTGGTTCAACCGTAGAATTTAGAGTTACTGCCCCTGACTGTTTAAGCAATATACATATATAATGATATCGTTTCCGCGCTATTTCTTGAAAACTGTAGAGTGGATTTCAATAAAACTTGGCACATAGCTTCACTACAAAGAGGACATGCGCATATCATCGGGGTTACCCGGTTCGACCGTCAAATTTAGAGTTACTACCCCTGACTGTTTAAGCCATATATATACATTGTGATATTTGTTTCTGCGTTATTTCTTGAAAACTATAGACTGGATTTCAATGAAACTTGGCACATAGCTTCACTACAAAGAGGACATGCGCATATCGTCGGGGTTACCCGGTTCGACCTTTGAATTTAGAGTTACTGCCCTTGACTGTTTAAGCCATAAACATACAGAGTGATATTCCTTCCGCGCTATTTCTTAAAAACTATAGGTTGATGTAGATAAAAGATAACCTGTACCTAAGTTTGATATAAATTCCATTGACAATGAAAATATGTTCGGCGGGGGATATCAATTCAACGAATTTGCTTGTTTTTTTTGTTTTTTTCTAAAAAAAAACGCTTGAGTTAAAAATGAAAACCAGCAGACAAAGATCAGACTGCACATATGTGTAGACCAGTCCTTGTTCATACCTCCTGCCAAAGCAGGAAAAATCCAGGTTTATCATAAGTTTTGATTACCTTGGTTCTGGACTGAAGTTGGCATCCGTTACATCTCCTAACATCCCCAAACTATGAACACCCTTTAAACAGCTCGTCAGTTTTAGCTGCCCAATGGGACTGTTGATTATGTAGGTATTTGTTGGTCCATAGGGACACAGCTTGGCTTTCTTTGACATTCTAACTGAAATGTAAAATGTTTCAGTTTGATTGAATGGGATTTAACACCAACAGTATTTCAGTCACAATAGTAGTTAGTAGCAAGTGAAGTCAGTTACACTTTATGTACTTTCTTGAATGCTTTTCAGGGGATTATTGAAAATTGAAAGTAGATTATCACTTGACAAACTCACTGCCTAACAAGTGCAAATATCAAAATCTTATCCTCCGCTTTCTCTCATTTCACCCTATCTGACGTCCTATAAGCAGAGCCAAATAAGTAACATTGCCAAACAAGAGGACCAAGATGGTCCTAGATCGCTCACCTGAGTCTCTATGACCCCTGGGACATCACATTAATTAGATAGGCAGATGTCAAAAAGAAGATAATTGCCTAAGATCAATACCATGGAAAGTTTTCAGCGAAGAGCAAGACAGATATGCCTTTTTGCTCTTTGATTCTATGTAAAAAGGGATGCACCCGAGTGGACCCCAAAAGTGACCCCAGGGTCTTGATATGAACAAACTTAGAAGATGTCCACTAGATGATGCCACATACCAAATATGAAAGCTGTCTGCCTTCTGGTTTCAGAGAAGAAGATTTTTGAAGATTTTCATTTTTTTACCCTTCGTGCTCATAAGAGATAAAGGGATGCACCTGTGCAAAGCCAAATATGACCCAAGGGTCTTGATATGAACAAACTTGGTAGGGGCCCACTAGGTGATGCTACACACCAAATATTAAAGCTGTCTGCCATCTGTTTACAGAGAAGATTTTTAAAGAATTTCGCTCTTTGATTCTATGTTAAAAGGGTTGAGCCCGGGCGAAGCCCAAACATGACCCCAGGGTCTTGATATGAACAAACTTGGTAGAGGTCCACTAGATGATGCTACATACCAAATATGAAAGCTGTCTGCCTTCTGGTTTCAGAGAAGAAGATTTTTAAAGATTTTCATTTTTTTACCCTTCGTGCTCATAAGAGATAAAGGGATGCACCTGTACAAAGCCCAAATATGACCCAAGGGTCTAATTATGAACAATCTTGGTAGAGGCCCACTAGGTGATGCTACACACCAAATATTTAAGCTGTCTGCCATCTGGTTACAGAGAAGAAGATTTTTAAAGATTTTCGTTCTTTGATTCTTTGATGTAAAAAGGTTTGGGCCCGGGCAAAGCCCAAATATGACCCCAGGGTCTTGATATGAACAAACTTAATAGAGGTCCACTAGATGATGCTACATACCAAATATGAAAGCTGTCTGCCTTCTGGTTTCAGAGAAGAAGATTTTTAAAGATTTTCATATTTTCACCCTTTTTGTTAAGGGTTAAGGGAAAGTTAAGGGTGGATTTCATTTATTTGAACAACTTTGGTAGAGCTTGACCCAAGGAACATCCCTGCCAAGTTTCATCAAGATTGGCCCACTGGTTTAGGAGGAGAAGATGTTTAAAGAAATTGTGGACGACGGACGACGCACGACTGACGACGGACATTCTACGATCCCAATAGCTCACCTTGAGCACTTCGTGCTCAGGTGAGCTAAAAAGTTGCATAGCAATCACATGCAAAATGATGATGTAAGAAAAATTTGCCTAGGAACTACATGTATCAAATTTTGTCTCATATTTGCATTAAAGAAATAGAATTATCATTTGTTATTTGAGTAAGCTTGATTGATTTTTCTTTCTGTGAACAACAAAACCTATTTTTTCACTCATGCAATATGAAGATGACAGAAAATTTGCTAAGAAACTATCACGTTTTGTCTCATTTTTGCATTAAAGAAATAGAATAATCATTTGTTTTTCGAGTAAGCATGATTGATTTTTCTTTTTGTGAACAACAAAAGCTATTCAACTCATGAAAATATAGCTTTTGTTGTTCATCAGTCTTGCAGGAAACCAACAATTATTCTCCATATCACTACATTCTGTCCAAGCCTCCAGCTACAATTACATATAGTGATCCCACTTAGTTTTACAAATTTAAGCCCGATTAGCTCTTCAAAACAACAAGAGGGCCATGGTGGCCCTAAATCGCTCACCTGAGTTGACTGTCTTAAGATCTGAACTCTCAACCTATTGTTAAACCAAACTTGACCAATTTCAAACCAGACTGAGATTTCATAAAGACAATCAACCTAAGCAACTTTTGGGGTGACTGGGCAACAACTATGGCCTCTTGAGAGTCTACACAGTTTTTCTAAGATTTGACCCTGTGACCTCATTTTTGACCCCACTTGACCCAAATTTAAACTTGACCTAGAATTCATCAAGACATTTTTTCCAACCAATTTTTTTTTGATAGAGCCAAAATTGTCAGGTTGATTGAGCAAAAAATATGGCCCCTAGAGTATCTACGGGGTTTTCCTAGAATTTGACCCTGTGACCTCATTTTTGACCCTACTTGACCCAGTTTCAAACTCAACCTAGATTTCATCAAGACATTTAATCTGACAAACTTTCAGGATGATTGAGCAAAAGACGTGGCCTCTAGAGGGTCTTCAAGGTTTTCCTAAGATTTGATCCCGTGACCACATTTTTGACCTCACTTGACCCAATTTCAAACTTGAACTAGATTTCACTATTGCAGAGATTCTGACCAATTTTCAGGATGATTGAGCAAAAAATATGGCTTCTATAGTGTCTACTAGGTTTTTCCAAGATTTGACTTGGTGACCTCAATTTAGACCCCACTTGACCCTTTTTCGAACTTGTCCGAGATTTTATCCAGTTAAACATTTTTTCTGACCAATTTTCAGAATGATTGAGTAAAAAATATGGCCTCTACAGTGTCTACAAGGTTTTTCTAAGATTTGACCTCATTTTTGACCCCACTTGACCCAATTTTGAACTTGACCAAATTTTTATCAAGATAATCATTCTGACCAATTTTCAGGATGATTGGGCTAAAAACATGGCTTCTAGAGGGTCTAGAAGGTTTTTCTTAGATTTGACCCTGTGACCTCATTTTTGACCCCACTTGACCCAATTTAGAACTTGTTCGAGATTTTATCAAGATTATCATTTTGACCAATTTTCAGGATGATTGAGCAAAAAACATGGCCTCTAGAGTGTCTACAAGGTTTTCCTTAGATTTGACCCTGTGACCTCATTTTTGACCCCACTTGACCCAATTTCGAACTTGACCGAGATATTATCAAGACAATCATTCTGACCAATTTTCAGGATGATTGAGCAAAAAACATGGCCTCTAGAGTGTCTACAAGGTAAATGTTGATGCCGCACGATGGACGGCGGATGCCGGACATCATGCGACCACAAAAGCTCACCTGAGCACGAGGTGAGCTAAAAACAAAATAATATTGTTGGCTCAATTCTTGGGCTGTTACACTAACAAATTAATTGCATGAGATGTTGAACCAAGGCCCCATGTGACGGTGCTTTACATCAAACACATTAAAGAAATTTGGCAGATCTCAGCAGTAGTTCAGTCATGTATCCTAGCTCTAATTAAGTTGTTTTTACTGAAGAAAGTTGAGTTGAATATCAGTCCCTTCCTCTCGAAGAATATTTCTCATTCAATAGCAATTTTCCCCTCATAAATCAATGATCCAACTATGAATCTGCTAAGCTTCATAAAGCAAAGGGCGGGTGGCCCCAAAAGAAAAGTGGGGACAGTTTACATATTGATGGTTCATGCTTACTGTCTTTCTGCCAAGAATTTGTTACCAAAGTGGACAGTGTCTTAAAAAAATGCTTGAACATTAATGATTTTTCAAGACATTGTTGCATTGCAAAAAGGTAGCCTTGGCAGATTACTGTCAAAACTTTATAAGGTTCTCCAATGGGAGTATTCATGTTAACCAAAGGGCCGTTGGCCCTGGGTGACCAGTCGCTCACCTAAGAAAATAGTTCTATAACCCAGATCTGTCTAAGCAACCCCAGAAAAAGAGATTAAAACATATCTATCATTTCAGCTCTGATAATTGGAACTCATCCTATCTAACGTCGTTAAAATTGGTGATATGGGTCACTATTTTGCCAACTTTTAAAGATTTCTATATTTATCCAAGATCTATCCCCTCTCCAAGTCCTCTGCCCCTGGTAGACCAATATCAATTGCTTGATGAGTTTTTATAAAGGTCATGGCTGTGGAAATACGAGTTTTCTCCATTTGTCCTTGGACAAGTGAAAGTGGATTTTCTACTTGTCCAGGATTAAAATGAACTTGTCCGCTACAGAGTAAATAGAAAAAAATGAAAAAAACATTGCCTTTTGATGAAGAAAATGCTGGTTTCCAGCATTTTCTTCATTAAAACAATGTTTTCTACCCTATGATATGAACATTAGGATGATTTCTCTCTTAACTCTTTTACGTAAAATTCCAAGATTTGCCCTGGTATTTACTTGTCCTTGGACAAGTGGCTTAGAAAAATTTACTTGTCCGCAAGTACAAAAGCCCGAGTCGGACAAGTCGGGCATGGGAATTCCACACCCCTGAAGGTATATGAGCTGATGATTTAACCAAATTTAAAGGCTGTTAGCCACCTGGTTCAGAAGAAGAAGAATTTTAGAGTAATTTTTTCAATAAAAAGCAACGTTGTCCTATCCCCTCTCCCTATGCTCTGTCCCTGATTGCTCAGTTTTCTTTGCCTCTTAAGACATTAAAATTAAACTGTCACTTTTTGGCATTGGGAACGGGTCAAAGGAGAAAAAACGCTGTGATCCATGCCAAATTTCAAGGATGATGGGCTTCTTGTTCAGAAGAAGAGATTTTAAAGATTTCAAATTTGATCAAAGTCCTATCCCCCTTCCCCTGGTGCTCTGTCCCTGGTAGCCCTACAGTCATGATTTCAGCTATTTTGATGAAGGTGATGACCAATGCCTAATTTCAACCCTTTAGTGCTTCTGGTTCAGAAGAAGAATTTTCCTTTCAACTAAAAAGCCCTGAATGGCTTGAGTAGCTCCACAGGCTTGAGATTCTTGTAATAGCAAATCAAAGTTTTGCCGAGATTTTTAGATATTTTGGGTTCTACTGATGTTGAAAATGATATTTAAAGTTTCCACTGTATAACATGTAGAGATATTACCTCCGCCCATAAAAGACATATTTTTCATTCAATCACAATTATTTAAGGCTGCATGATAATGGGTCACCCAAGGATCATACCAATGAAGTTTGATTGATATCCATCAGTTACATTCTGAGAAAATAATTTCAGTCATGGCGAAGACCGTCGGACCGTCGGACATGTCCGACAAAAATCCCCTAGGTCCGGTAAAGTGTACCATATCAACAGTCCGAATGTCCGACACTATTTTCTGGGCAGAAAAATCTGTTAAAACAGTAAATCCAAACTTTCACTCAAGAAAACATTATTTCTGGTCAACCTTCTCACGAAAACAAACTTTGATTTTAAACTTTACATAGGTCTAGAATCCAACAATTAACAGTTCCTCTACGACTTTCGGCACCGCTAGAATATGCAAATTCTCTTTTACAAATTGTACCAATTAAGAGAAAGAAGAGATGATTTAAGGATCCAATTTAGAAAGAATTATTGGTAGCTAGTCTTATCTCACCTGAATTTTTTGTATTTTTTCAATTTCAAAGGCACAGAGACTAAAATATTTTCTGATTATTCGTACCCAAGAATGTTCGACCCATCAAATTATGCCTTTCTTTTTTTAATGAAAAAATACAAATGACTGTTACCTTTTGACTTGAAAAGAGTCATTTTTTAAAATTCTGAAAATATCTGAAGCTCTGCTTATCTCAGAATCTTTGTTTTTTAAATCAAAGCACTGAAATCACTGACAGGATGAGAGGACTTTGACAAGCTAGTTAGGCCTTTAATTGTATTGCTACTAATTTTATAAGTTTTCTCTCTCAATGAGGAAACACTACAATGATATTATTTGCCCCCTTAAATGTTCGGTCTGACAGGTCCGACTTCGGTCTGACAGTTTTTCAAGGACTGTCAGACCGACTGTCTGACAGGTTTTCTGGGTCCTTCGCCATGTCTGTGATTTTCAAAGTTTCCACTTTAAAACATACAGAGAAATGATGTCTGCCAATACAATACATATTTTCAACTGATAATTTTTATTTTTTGTCTTTTGTAGACTGACAAAAGGTCACTCAATAGCTCAAGGATCATTCAAGTGAAATTTGGTATCCATTGGTAAAATTCTGAGAAAAGTCACATATTACCACATATGGAAATTAGCCATGCCCATTAAAGCATTGTTTTTCATCGGATCATAAATCTTTGAACATTTTTGATGGGGGGTAACCTAAGGACCGTTCCCTTAAGATTTGTTTCAAATCCATCCAGTAGTTTCTGAGATTTTTAAAGAAAAGGTTCACGAATGGACGCACTGACGGACACAGCGCCATGACAATAGCCCTAGTGGCATTCGGCCAGTTGGGCTAATAAAGACAGAGCGTAGCATCCAGATAGAACACACCAATATGTTGGTCTACACTGGCAGATCAATCAGAGGTTTTCCCGCCATCTGCCAAAATCTACAAGAATGATATAAACCGGGAATTATATAATACGGTAGGGCCAACTTATTTCTGACCCGAACGGGTCCCGAATTTGTTGTTTTTCAGACGGGCCAAAATAAAAACATAGTTTGGCTTGAACACATTGCTCAGCGGATAATGGTAAAAATGTAATGTGTCCAACTGATGGGATGTCTGGAAAATAGTATATATATATATATAACTCGGGCTTCACAGTCCGATTTAACCAGCCCTGTGTTCAGGATGTAAACGTTTCGCGAGCGCTTTAAGACGATATCCCGCCTTGCACGTGCATATGGGTACCCCGTGCACATACGCGCAAAGCGAGTTATCATTTCGAAAACGCTTCACTTACGTTTTTATTCTGAACACAGGGCAGCCCTGTGTTCCGGCAAGTGTAGATGTTCTGAATCTCGATCGTATGTAATACAGTCCAATAGGGGACTTCGGCACAGGTAGTGATGACGTCATCAAAATATGAGTGGTTGGCGTTTCCAACCATTTTTACATACACAAAGAGCAAAAAATCCAATTTTCAAGTAGTAAAATTATACATTTGTAATGATTTATTCCAAGTGATGAAGGTGTCAAAATGTAGATAAATCACCCCTTCTTCTGGTTATGCAGTTGTCATCATGTGACAATGTCTTTGAAACGAATAATTTGTGTCGAAATGTAACCACCCGGAGAGTCATACGAATCCAAATGATTCGTAGTTGAGCAACCAAAGTATCGGAAATGGGACACGAATAAGGCTGTATTTACGGCATTTTTGGCCACACAGCAATGACATATGTTAGTTTGAATTTCAATGCTGATTTTTTTTTTTTTTTTTATCTTAGTAACGATATTCATCCCGTCTCAGAACATCCAAACATAGATTTAAGTTTTGTATTTATCCTTAATGGTCTTAACAACATAAATCCAGTCATTTTAACCTAGGAATATTGAGAATCGTCCAAAGCTTTCTAAATATTAAATCCAAATTGATAAAAATGAAAACACACACACGTTTAGAAATTAAGGTCATGTTAGATAATAAGCGAACGTTGCAAATCCAAGATCATGATTCGGATGAAACGGCTTTTCGAACACATACTGTTAGGTACAAAAACCCTAACAGAGAGTTTACATTATGGGACATGAAAAACATTATCGGCACTCATCACACAAACGTGTCATACAGATTGTCATTCCTAACCCAATGATCTATACTACACGGCGAATCTCTTTGATCTGACCATAACCGGATGCGCCAATCAATATTGTCAATGTCATAAAACGGTAGCCGCTTATCCCACACACGTGCACGGGTCATTTAGATCGCCCTTACTTACGCAAAGTTTTATACCACATTCCTAATTTTCTTTGATCTGCATCAATCAAGCCATGTCATTTGCCACTGATTGGTTGCTTTCAGTATGACACAACTAGTCTTTGAGCCCAATGTGTGAAAGCTTGGTTTACACATCAAATATTATGCTTAATCAGACATGGAAATAACATGCTGTCATATAAAAAGTCAAAATATTCCACATGCTTCAAAACATTGCAACTATAGAATTGCAACATTTGACTGATTACAATCCTCCGAATGCCATCTCGTTGATTTATAGAACTATTACAGTCACTCAAACACATACTTTTTGTAATCTTTGTAATAATTAGCAGAGGTGTAGAATTTCAACCAATCAAATTATTGACGGATCCTGAGGGGGATTGCAGTGAGGGGTCGAAGATGTGTCATTAAATTATCAAAGAGAAATTCAATTTAAACTGGGCACTTCATTCATTCATTCATCGGATGGACGGAGGAATGGTTGGACGGATGGAGGGAGAGAGGGAGGGAGGGAGGAATGTGATGGTTGTACTGGTGAGAGAAATACCAGGAATCCATTGTTAGGTGCTCCAGCCGCCGGGATATAACTTGACTGAAATAATGTTGAAAGCGGGGTTAAACTCCATGCAATCAATCAATCAATCCACCGTCCTTCCATACTTCAATCTATCCGTCCTTCTATCAGTCCATCCATCCATCTGTCCGTCCATCCGTCCGTCCTTCCGTCCATTCGTTTGTTTGTAATTTCGTTCGTTAGTTTGTTCGTCCGTCCGTCTATTTGTCCGTCTGTCCGTCCGCCTTTCGTACTAGCCGACTTTGAATTCATACGTCAGTCGGTCATGGAACATTCTTAGTACCATAAAAAATCTTCAGTTTGAACACTTTGTATTTAAACAGGTCAATTAGCCCAAATCGAATACCCTTTCCCTGTTTTCAACAAGGTGAAAGGGTTTGTCTAACAAATAATCGATAATGACACCACTTGTCATTCAAGAATCAATATTCCCTAATTAGGGAATGACATTAGGCATCTAAGGAAAATTGTAACATGCCGAAATATTTTGTTATAGTGTTACAGATATTGTTTGGATATATAATGGCTAAATTTTGAGTGATTGGGAAAGACTATCACTGCCGATTTACCGAACGATTTTGTTCGCATAAACAAACAAAACATAAACCTTTTATATATATATATATATATATAATAATAAGATATTAAAGAAAAAAAAAACAATCAGGATTTAATAAAATCAAGATAAATCAGCGGGAAAAATGATAAATGTTTGCAAAAAAATCAACCAAATCGATGTCATTCCTTTTTGATAGTGGTGTTTTCAAAGCATGGTTATTAATTCTAAATTCGTGTAATTTTCTTTATAAACATGTTTTCTGAAAAGTTCGAATGATTTACTTTTCAAAAATGTATTCTTTTGATACCTTTTTCCTCAAGTAAAGCGAAAAAAGTGATTTAGATTGGGCAATATTTACATAAATTAAATAGAGCGAGGCGATTCAACGCCAACCATTTTTATTGGCTAGTGGGCTATGACGTCATACCGAAGTTCCCTATACTGGCACATTAACTACGAGGGGGGCGCACAATTTAGTTCGAAGGTTTAAGGACGATTTCGGGAGTACGTTCTTGCGCAATGTCTTTGCGCATCAAACTCTTCAAAAAGGAGTGTGCGCTCCAAATTTGCACTTATCTCGGACGTAACAAAAACACTACAAAAACCCTCTAATTTTCTAGATTTCGCGGAAAATGCTTTCATGAAGACGATTAATTAATCCTATCACTAAAACATGATTATATAAATTATTGCAGCCATTTTATTTTATAGAAATAAAGGATATGACGTCAGCGTCGTTTTGTAGGTATTTGTGACGTTAAACGGTTCCCGCGCATAATCAGACATCAAACAACGTTATCAGTCATATATCCGAAAGCTACATGGAACCGCCACATTTCATTTTGACGGGGTTAATTTTTGAAAGGTTGTGTATTTGAAATTTCATTGGGTGATGGGGGTGTGAGCGAGATAGATGACCTTCATCTGATCATATGACTTTGATCAGGGAATTTGATGATGCTTATTGGCAAGATCAATTATAATTCCATATGTGAGTAGGCCTATTCTATTTTCAACAGGCTTGAAGATTTTTGAAAACACTAGATTTTTTCGTGATCTATGTAACGTTGGCCTTGACATATGACCTTGACCTTATCATAAGATTTGACTTTGGGATTCGTTGACGCAAAACAAAGTGATACCCTTATTGTTGAAGAATTCGACTCCATAATCGATTAATTTAAGAAGGCTTGAATATCATTGATTTTGTACATTAAATTGGTACGAGAAAAAAATCTGGAGTGATTTTTTACTTAGCGTCATAACTGGGTGACCTAGAATTTTGCATTTTTCTCAAAAATTGGCACGGTGACCATATCTTTTTTATATCAATATCACAAGAACATATAATTATCTACAAAATATGGAAAAAATAAAATTTTCTATCTCAGAGTTTTTGAGAAATTTGATCAAAAGTTATAAATTTTGAAAATATTCTCGTTCATTTACAATCTACATGTTTTTTATCTCCTTCACTTTTGCGACAAAAAAATGAATAGGCTTATACATAATTTGATGTAATTTTCGTTTTTAGTAATTACCAATTAGTATTTCAGCGTTTTTTACAAGCTTTTCTGTTGAGTAAAGGAATTGAAATCATCTTCGTGCTGTTCTAATTTGTTGTTCTAAAAACTGTTTAATGTGATCAATGTCTATCCCTGAGGAGGGGATACATTGTGAAAAAGGGGAAACAACTTCTAATATTTCATAAAAGAAAAACAACAACAATTCCTAACCCTCCTTCCTCTCCGTTTTCCTTCGTCTCGAGTTCTTTCTTCATTTGTCGTCTGTTGGAATCGTCTGCTTCTATAGTTGACATGGTTTATTCCTAGTCTATTTTTAGCACATATTTCTATGCCATTGCGTTGATTTTGATCGGTTTATAAGGCTTTACGCCGTTTTCGACTGATGTGGTCATATTGACGGCTGGAGCACCTAACCATGGATTCCTATTGTTTCTCATACCAGTACTACCACAACACCCATACCCAGCCTCCAGCTGCTCCATCACATAGGTTCGCGATATCAAACCATTGTTGGGCGACATTTTTGTCTGAAAGGGTATTTGACGGGGCCGAACATCGAACCCGGGACCTTTCAAACGAGAGGCAGGTGCGTTACAAACTACGCTAAGGCCTAGGATTACCGTTACGTTTTGATAAACCGTCGGTATTGTTATAAAATATCGTAACTACGGCTTTACTCAAGCCATAGTTACAAGATTTTTTAACAACACCTACGAAATATTGTTTGTCCGATATTGCTTCATTGTTAACTGGATAAAATCGTTCCCCATTGTGTTCTAACTTTTAGCTCTCTGCGCGAAAAAGGGCTTTTCCAGTCCACTGGACCAAGGCTAAATAATTTTGTTGAAATTTCATGTGCAATTTGTGGCATCTCAACTGTTACGGTGCCAATACACTGCAGAGACATGACCGGGATTTGCCATTATCTACCTCTATATAAATGCTTCCCTCAGGCGTCAAATTGATGCCGGTTCTACCCCCTTGACGTCTAACCGTATAGCGCAGTTGGTAGCATGTTAGATAATCAATCTTAGTTGAACTGGCTTCAGTCCCAAGGTGAATGGAAATGTTTTGTGACATATCTCTCAAGTTGAGTGGATATAATTTGATGTCCTCGAAAAGATGGAGTGTTAAGACAAAAAACTCACAAATTTGGCAAATATTTTACTAACTTTTATTGTCCAAATTTGAGCTCTTTTGCTTGACAAACTATTACACTATCCCAGCCTCTCAATGTTGCCCGATTTACAGTGCTGACAGCACTTTGAATTATTATTATTATCATTATTTCAAGGAAATGCCTTTTTTCTGGATTTTTTTAATGAAATGGTCAGCCTTTGTGGCCGGTACCATACCCTCACAATCTTGAAGAGCATCACTAGTTGCTTTTGTTTTCTACCTTTTGCATTTTTCGCGTGTTTGATCATCCTTATACGCACTTGTACCAAACAAGAGGGCCATAGTGGCCCTAAATCGCTCAACTTAACCACATTTGACCCAAATTCAGACCAGAATGAGGTTTTATAAAGACAATCAATCTGACTAATTCTGAAGATTATTGGGTAAAAATTATGGCCTCTAGAGAGTCTACAAGGTTTTTCTAAGATCGGATCCTGTGACCTCATTTTGACCAGATTTGACCTAATTGCCGAGATGACCTAGATTTCATCAAGACAGTCATTCTGGAAATTTTCAAGTTGATTGAGAAAAAAATGGCTTAAAGAGAGTCTACAAGGATTTTAAAAGATTGATCACAATATCTAATTTTTGACCCCACTTGATCCAATGTCAAACTCTTCTGAGTTTTCATCAAGACAATTACACACAAATATTCTGACCAATTTCCAAGTTGATTGAGAAAAAATATAGCTTCTATAGTGTGTACAATGTTTTTCTAAGATTTGACCCCGTGACCTCATTTTTTACCCAATTTGACCCAATTTCAAACTTTGCCTAGATTTCATCAACACAAGCACTCTGACCAATTTCCAGGTTGATAGAGCCAGAAATACGGCTTCTAGAATGTCTACAATGTTTATCTAAGATTTCACCCCGTGACCTCGTTTTTACCCCACTTGACCAAAATTTGAACTTGACCTAGATTTCATCAAGCAATTTATTCTGACTAATTTTCAGGATGATTGAGCAAAAATTTATGGCTTCTAGAGTATCCACAAGGTTTTTCCAATATTTGACCCAGTGACCTCATTTTTCACCCCACTTGACCCAATTTCGAACTTGTCCGAGAATTCGTCAAGACAATCATTCTGACCAAATATCAGGTTAATCCGGCGAAAAATTGGCTCTTAGAGTATCTACAAGGTAAATATTGACGACACACGACACATGACGGACGACGGACATCAACGACCAAAAAAGCTCACCTTGAGCACTTTGTGCTCAGGTGAGCTTAAAAAAACATCGTTTCAAGTCAGTTTCATATCGATCACACAAAGACGAACATTTTCTAATGGCGGAAAATCCAAATCCGGTTGAGCGAAAGTTCCTAAGAAGAAAACATTTTTTGCTGCTGGTCCCAATCTTTGAACCAGATTGAACATGCGTTTTAAAACCTCGATTGGATTTATATTGTTAGACCAATAGAGCATAATTAGTAAATCTTAATTCCTAATTTTATGTGTACTAGATGTATACATTTTCTTGTTTGGTCATCTAATGCCAATCCATCACCTGAAAGGCACAGAATTCAACGATGTTAAACAATATACGTGTAATATATGAATTATTTAATTAAGAATTTTGATAGGCCTATTAGGTTATGTCCATTAATAGGATTTAAAGATGTGACGAATTCATACTGGTAAAAAAGAAATACACACACACATACAACATCATTGTTATATTATTAGAGGTAGACCAGACAATTGCACATTGAGGACTTTTCCTGTGATAACGGACAAAAATCAAGTCTAATAATAATTCAAGAAATAATCATTAAATGGTAATATTCCAGGCGATCTTAAATATACGCAAGCGAATACGTAAAGGAAGAGAACAGAAAATAGTGGAGCAGAACAGAACAACGAAAACATAGGAGAAAACATTTATTTAAAGTTGAAAGATACTGTAATAAAGGAGCCTGTTCACAGTCTAAGCTTTTTGGGCTGGATAAGAAGTAATTAATAGAAAGAGGGAGAAGAAACACCTTATTCTTTCACAAAATACTCGTTATCGATGACTTTTTGAGCATTTTGATTGGCTTTGCAAATGTTAACGCGCAAAATAACTTGAAACGATGTTATTATAGGATAAAAAAAAAAGAAAGAATATAGTATTTTTTCAAAGAGGAATTACGAAATATTTCATTAACCAAATTGTTTATACATTTGTTTTGCGTTTTAAGGGCGTTCACACTTGCAGACACCATAAAAATGGTTTTACACATGTGTGCCCTGGTTGAAATATTTTGAGAGGCTCTTCAAATGTTAGTGACCAAAGAGACGGTAACTGACGCCAATATTGCATGAAATGAAAAATCAGAGTGTTTACACAGAGATTGCAAAATAACTCTTGGAACACTTTAAAACCGGCTTCAATTCTTCTAATATGCAAAAACGTATGGTGTAAAATGCATTGTATCGTCTCTAATGTTAATGCCGACGGTGCTTGGTAAACTTCAAGACAACGCAATACTTAGCGTTGAAATTATTAAAAGCGTCTTTAGTTATGCCCAATATTGATAATAGGTATAAATTAATTTTACACATTTCGTAATCACTTCGAATACTCTTCAAAATACAACCTTTATCATTTTTAAGTCAGAGCGCATTTGTTGTATTTTGAGGGGAAACAGATAATGCAGAAAAAAGTGACATCGAAATTCTAGTAATAGATCGGGGAATATTTAAAAGAAAAAAAGCCGAGCGCTGACAGAACATGAATTTACTGATTAATCCACGTTTTCTCCCCGTTGACGCCCTGGTTTTGTCCGTAAACATACACCAATAACGATCTGAAAACGTACAATTTATGCAATATTACCTAATTCGACTTTGCTAGGTAAATTTTATGACGTCAAAAAATCAACCCAAGAATTGGATCAACGTCTTTTGTTATGTTCTTTATTAATACAATGATTAAATCTTGCGCAGTTTTCAACTCAATTCAATTACTCTTTAAAATCAAACCTCTATATTACTTTCGATAAAATGCATTTATCAATATTTTGGAGGTATAAGATAAAATCGATGAACTCTGAATAAGGTATATAGGATTAGATTTGGGATGAATTTCAGTAAAAGATATGACACGGCATTAACGGTGAATGGATTTTCTTATTAATCCACGCTTTTCTAAACAATAATGTCCGGGTTTGTCCGTTAACTTATACCTATGACGAACAGAAACCCTAACATTTTATGCAATAGCATACGGTATCGAATAGGGGTTTTAAGTGAACTAGATCGTCACATGTAACGTCAAAATACACTGGGATATTGGCATTTTTGTGAACACTTTATGCATAAATCATAGGCAATACTGCGGACACTTCTAACACGATACTGCAGTTGCTCAAAAACACTTCAAAACAGTCAGGAAACCGTCGCAGCTATAAGTAAAGTTCATATTCTCTAAATCCAAAGAGACTTAGTTTAATAGTTTGGGGGCATGTTGGCCAACGCCTTTCTGGTTAAAATTCCCGCACACCCGTTTGAAGAGATGCAAGAAAATGTATCGCTGATATTTTCACCAGCTGCTGTGACCAAATACCGGGCAAGTTATTTCAGACTAACGAAATTGTTTCAATGGACATACACCGAGTTTTAGTCAATAAAGGCGACAAGATTTCAAATGAGTAGGTCTCCTAAACTGTTTCTATCTTTGGCAAATTATTCATAAGGTTCATAAATAAAAAATTTAAGAAATTTATCAGAGGTCAAAAAAACTGACATACAAGTCTTTTAGTAGTTTATTAGTAGTCTACACAGGGGGCCTAGTTAGGTCTATATCTATTTATCTGTCTATCTACTCTATCTATCTACTCTATCTACTCTATCTACTCTATCTATCTATCTTATCTTATCTTATCTTATCTTATCTTATCTTATCTTATCTTATCTTATCTTATCTTATCTTATCTTATCTTATCTTATCTTATCTTATCTTATCTTATCTTATCTTATCTTATCTTATCTTATCTTACCTTACCTTACCTTACCTTACCTTACCTTACCTTACCTTACCTTACCTTACCCTACCTTACCCTACCCTACCCTACCTTACCTTACCTTACCTTACCTTACCTTACCCTACCCTACCCTACCCTACCCTACCCTACCCTACCCTACCCTACCTTACCCTACCCTACCCTACCCTACCCTACCCTACCCTACCCTACCCTACCCTACCCTACCCTACCCTACCCTACCCTACCCTACCCTACCCTACCCTACCCTACCCTACCCTACCCTACCCTACCCTACCCTACCCTACCCTACCCTACCCTACCCTACCCTACCCTACCCTATCTATCTATCTATCTATCTATCTATCTATCTATCTATCTATCTATCTATCTATCTATCTATCTATCTATCTATCTATCTATCTATCTATCTATCTATCTATCTATCTATCTATCTATCTATCTATCTATCTATCTATCTATCTATCTATCTATCTATCTATCTATCTATCTATCTATCTATCTATCTATCTATCTATCTATCTATCTATCTATCTATCTATCTATCTATCTATCTATCTATCTATCTATCTATCTATCTATCTATCTATCTATCTATCTATCTATCTATCTATCTATCTATCTATCTATCTATCTATCTATCTATCTATCTATCTATCTATCTATCTATCTATCTATCTATCTATCTATCTATCTATCTATCGCAATTTGGTTATTGTAACTTCAAGACTTGTCCGTTGAAAAAGGTTTTGAAATTTGAAATTCAACTTGTTTATTTTGAAAATACATTTAAAGATAAGAATATAGTGATTTTGTTAATCCGTCGATTATGATATTTAGTCCCACCGTCGACTTAAAAAAAGTTATAGGGGACTTCGGCACAGGTAGTGATGACGTCATCAAAATATGAGTGGTTGGCGTTTCCAACCATTTTACATACACAAAGAGCAAAAAATCCAATTTTCAAGTAGTAAAATTATACATTTGTAATGATTTATTCCAAGTGATGAAGGTGTCAAAATGTAGGTAAATCACCCCTTCTTCTGCTTATGCAGTTGTCATCATGTGACAATGTCATTGAAACGAATAATTTGTGTCGAAATATAACCACCCAGAGAGTCATACGAATCCAAATGATTCGTAGTTGAGCAACCAAAGTATCGGAAATGGGACACGAATAAAGCTGTAATTACGTCATTTTTTGCCACACAGCAATGAAATATGTTAGTTTGAATTTCAATGCTGTTTTTTTTTTTTTTTTTTTATCTCAGTAACGATATTCATCCCGTCTCAGAACATCCAAACTTAGATTTAAGTTTTGTATTTATCCTTAATGGTCTTTACAACATAAATCCAGTCATTTTAACCTAGGAATATTGAGAATCGTCCAAAGCTATCTAAATATTAAATCCAAATTGATAAAAATGAAAACACACACACGTTTAGAAATTAAGGTCATGTTAGATAATAAGCGAACGTTGCAAATCCAAGATATTCGGATGAAACTGCTTTTCGAACACATACTGTTAGGTACAAAAACCCTAACAGAGAGTTTACATTATGGGACATGAAAAACATTATCGGCACTCATCACACAAACATGTGTCATACAGATTGTCATTCCTAACCCAATGATCTATACTACACGGCGCATCTCTTTGATCTGACCATAACCGGATGCGCCAATCAATATTGTCAATGTCATAAAACGGTAGCCGCTTATCCCACACACGTGCACGGGTCATTAAGATCGCCCTTACTTACGCAACGTTTTATACCACATTCCTTATTTTCTTTGATCTGCATTAATCAAGCCATGTCATTTGCCACTGATTGGTTGCTTTCAGTATGACACAACTAGTCTTAGAGCCCGATGTGTGAAAGCTTGGTTTACACATCAAGTATTATGCTTAATCAGACATAGAAATAACATGCTGTCATATAAAAAGTCAAAATATTCCACATCTTCAAAACATTGCAACTATAGAATTGCAACATTTGACTGATTACAATCCTCCAAAGGCCATCTCGTTGATATTATAGAAATATTATTGTCACTCAAACACATACTTTTTGTAATCTTTGTAATAATTAGAAGAAGTGTAGAATTTCAACCAATCAAATTATTGACGGATCCTGAGGGGGATTGCTGTGAGGGGTCGAAGATGTGTCATTAAATTATCATAGAGAAATTCAATTAAAACTGGGCACTTATAGGAAAAGGCACCATCTATATTTTAAGTTCCAAACCTCTTTACAGAAATCCTGTATCCACCACTGCAAATGATAAAAATGTTTTCGAAATGATAAAATCAAATTCATTCATTCATTCATTCATTCATTCATTCATTCATTCATTCATTCATTCATTCATTCATTCATTCATTCATTCATTCATTCATTCATTCATTCATTCATTCATTCATTCATTCATTCATTCATTCATTCATTCATTCATCCGTCCAACCATTCCTCCATCCGTCCATACATCCATCCCTCCGTCCATCCATACATCCGTCCGTTTCCGCCGTCATAGCGCAGTTTGTAGCGCGTCGGACTGTCAATTTACAGGTCCCGGGTTCGATCCCCGACGGCGGCACTCATTCTTTCCGACTATTTGTCTCTCACCAATGGGTTGATAAATCGTAGACCTATGGGTGATAGCAGCTGGAGGCCTGGAAAAAATGTGAGGGTTGTACTGGTGAGAGAAATACCAGGAATCCATTGTTAGGTGCTCCAGCCGCCGCGATATAACTTAACTGAAATAATGTTGAAAGCGGCGTTAAACTCCATGCAATCAATCAATCAATCCACCATCCGTCCTTCCATACAGCAATCCATCCGTCCTTCTATCCGTCCATCCATCCATCTGTCCGTCCATCCGTCCGTCCTTCCGTCCATTCGTTTGTTTGTAATTTCGTTCGTTAGTTTCTTGGTCCGTCCGTCTGTTTGTCCGTCTGTCCGTCCGCCTGTCTTACTAGCCGACTTTGAATTCATACGTCAGTCGGTCATGGAACATTCTTAGTACCATAAAAAATCTTCAGTTTGAACACTTTGTATTTAAACAGGTCATTTAGCCCAAATCAAATACCTTTTCACTGTTTTCAACAAGGTGAAAGGGTTTGTCTAACAAATAATCGATAATGACACCACTTGTCATTCAAGAATCAATATTCCCTAATTAGGGAATGTCATTAGGCATCTAAGGAAAATTGTAACATGCCGAAATATTTTGTAATAGTGTGACAGATATTGTTTGGATAAATAATGGCTAAATTTTGAGTGATTGGGAAAGACTATCAATGCCGATTTACCGAACGATTTTGTTCGCATAAACAAACAAAACATAAACCTATTTTTCTTATAATAATAAGATATTAAAGAAAAAAAATCAGGATCAGATAAAATCAAGATAAATCAGCGGTGAAAATGATAAATGTTTGCAAAAAATCAACCAAATCGATGTTATTCCTTTTTGATAGTGGTGTTTTCAAAGCATGGTTATTAATTCTATATTCGTGTTATTTTCTTTATAAACATGTTTTCTGAAGAAAAGTTCGAATGATTTACTTTTCAAAAATGTATTGTTTTGATACCTTTTTCCTCAAGTAAAGCGAAAAAAGTGATTTAGATTGGGCAATATTTACATAAATTAAATAGAGCGAGGCGATTCAACGCCAACCATTTTTATTGGCTATTGGGCTATGACGTCATACCGAAGTTCCCTATATTGATAGTTGTCATCACTTGAAACCAGTAACGTTAGACCTTTTGATTAATTTTTAAACAAATTTCGCCTTCAACTTTCTGTCCCGGAGTATACCGGTTTTTAATAGGCCTAAAAGGTCAACCACCTGTTTTCCCATAATGCACCGTAATCATGGCTGAAAAATAACAGGTAGAACACGGAAACAAACAAAATTACTTAAATTTGAATGAAATCGTCTTTATTCAACTCATTTAACGCTTTAAAACAAACACAACGGGTAATATTCTACTGATCTAGGTAACTGACAATCGCCCATATCGTGGATCTTCACATCATTTGAGTGGTCATCGTTGTCCAATTTGACCGTCAACAAGTGACATTCCGAAGTTGTCAGTTTGAAGTTTTTACTCACTGATACGTCTCATTTACTCCGATTTGTGAATGAGTCGGTACTTCCAAGGAAGATCAGACAGACAAACCAAGCAAAATGAGCTGGTGAAGGGAGGATTAACACCAACTCTACAGAAGCGAAATCCATCTTCTCAAGTATCCTCTACAGGAGAGACATTAAGACATGCTAGAAGTTCAGTCAATAAACCCTCTGGATCCAGTTATGATTCATCTTCCAGGCCGCTGATGACTCAGCCATCGTCTCAGCTGCCCAGATGGGATGTCACACCAGGCCTTTTAGGAATCCACAACCATGGAAATACCTGTTTCATGAATACAATTTTACAATGTTTAAGTAACACTGATTTAGTTTCAGAATACTTTGTTCAAAGAAAGTACAAGGAACTTATAAATGTGAAAGGAGGAATAGCTAAGAGGCTGGTAGGCAATCTGAAAGCCGATGTTGCTGAGGGTTTAGGAAGTCTGCTAGAGAGCCTGTGGTCAGGAGAATACACTCCGGACATATCAAACCAATTCAAGAATGTAGTCAGCAAGTACAATGCACAATACAAAGGTTCTTCTCAACATGATGCACAAGAATTTTTGTCCTGGCTTTTACAACGGCTAAATGATGAACTTTATCACAATTTACACTCAACAAAAAAGAAAACCAAAGATGTTCAACCAAAATCAAAAAAGGAGAAGGTAAGAATCAAACATTTTATTAAAAGCTTCTAAAATTTCAAGAAATATACTTCTTTGCTAAAGTTTCTAGAATCAGAATCAGACAATTTCAACTTTCTATCCAGTATCAAGGTATAGGCAAAGTGTGACTAAGTTGCAACTACTGGTTTGTGAAACACCAGGCTCTAAAACTGTAGTTATGGTGTTTAGTTACATATTCACAGTATAATAGAAGAGATATTAATACAGATACAAAATCTTCATATTTTAAAATAATTGTGGTGTTGTCATGTCAGAATTATTTTCAAATCTTTTGTAATTTAAAAAATACTAAACTGTGTACTTGTACACCCCTGATGTTACTGTTGATTTCACTGAACATCAAAATATTACCGATTTTAGTATATTTCACTCTTTTGCCTTTGAAATCAGATTCAAGAGACCAGATACATGCATGATTCACAAGATTCAAATTTAGGGCATGTGCTATTGTATGAAATTGAGGAGTCATCGACTCCTTAATCACAAAGTTTCTTGGGAGTCTGAGTCAAAACTGAATTCAAAGGGGATCAAGACAACAGAAAGAGTATATAGTAGAATTTCGCAGGTTTAAGTGTCAATTTACTTTTTTTTAACAAGTAAAATTTAACATAGTACATGATCTTAATCACTGAAAAATTAAGGGGGAAAAATAGTTAGACCTTTAGAAATTTCTGCTAAGGGGGTCATTTTGAGCCCCTTTGGAAAAAAATATAAGAGTCACATTAAGATTTTTTGGGACTTTTGCAGGTCATACTTTAGTCCTGATATTGTTTCATCCTTTTCAGATCTTATTCACAGCTCAACCCAAAGTATACATACATTGACTGCCTTGGTGACCTAGGCTAGTGGTAAATGCACTGGACCCGTGACCATGAGGTCGGTGGCTCAAGCCCCACCATTGCCTAAGTGTGTTTATGAGCAAAGCTCTAAATAGCCAGCCCTAGTTCACCCAGATTTAAAATTGGGTAGCAGTGGGTTTAAACCACTGCCTCTCTTTCAGGGAGTCAAAATATCAGGATTGGATGGTTGAGAGCAACTCTTTGAGCTTAAGCTTTCGTCGCAATTGAACTACAACAAATTACTATTAACTAACTATACATAAGATTTATACATTTTAGTTATATATCATCAAATGACAATGTACTAATTTATCTTTAGTTTCAGGCGGCTGAAACAGACAGTAGTCCAGAGATGGTCATGGCCGCCCACCAAGGTTTTGAAGTCTACAACAGATTCCAAGCATTATACAGGTCCTCACTAACCTGTCCAAATTGTGGGGAACACAGCAACACTTATGAACCCTACGCTTTTCTCTCTTTACCAGTACCTCATAAAACATTGCGTCCAGTGTACATAACTGTTGTGTATTTAGATGATAATCCAAAACAGCTGAAAATTGCTCTTGAAATGAGCATTCTTGCTACCATAAGAGACCTCAGAGAAAAACTTGCCTATGAACTTGAAGTCCCACCAAAAAGAGTAAGCTTGTTTCATTTGTTTGTTACTGGTTAACTGATTTCTCAACATTCATGTATTTTTATTCTCCTTGAGAATGCAACTTAGAAAACATAGCGTAAAATGAAGACATTTCAATATGAATAATATTTTGTTTTTGAAAAGGCAAAGAAAAGGCGAAGATTTTCAAACCATCACTGAATTAGAAATACCCATCTTAGACATCTAGCACTTATTGCAGTTTATACAAGTTTTGAATTTTGTCTGCTTATTGTTAATAGACTGAAAGTTCAGTTTCTGAATGCTAGTGGCTTAGTATAAAAATCTTGTTTCATAAAAAAAATAATATTAAAATTCCTTAATACTGAAGCTACTGTAAATCAAGCATAAAATCTTGTAATAAGTGATTGTAGATGAATATCTATTTCCTATTATTGATATTATTCATTTAGAAGTAGGTTATAAGGTCACAGTTGTGTTTTAAGTAAATGATGAAAGCCTTGATAAGTTTTAATTAAACCTTTTCCATTATTAGAATTTGTAGACTGGTCTTATTTGATAACAGTTACAGATGACAATAAAAAGTGTGTGCAATTAGAAAAGAAAAAGAAATACAGAATAACATGTCAGTGTCTTAAAATATCAATGTAATCTTGTTGAGGTTGGGAGAATTTATCATGACAAGGCCTTGGGGAGCTATGATAATTTCTCACAGCCGAGACCAGATAACATTGATATTTTAAGACACTTACATGTTATTCTATTTATCATGCAATCATTTTTCAGCACTACAATGTAATAAACCCTTAAAAATTAAAGAAATTCAGGTGAAAATGTATGCAAATTGTTACTAGACTGCCTGATAATATCATGTTATATTATCAGACATGTGATATCAGGTCAATGCAGGCTTCATTGCATGATAAACCACCCTTTAATGTTGAAGCAGGGCTGGAAAATTCTTGGATACTCTACTTGTCTTGCTCAATGAAAAAGAAAATTAATATAGTGATACATAAATTTTATTAGTGAAATTTCATAAATTCAACTGGTCCTGCTTCTAAAGACAAAGAAAGAAAAAAATATGCAGGATGTAGCAAATATTGTGGAGAAAAAAAATTGCTTGTTACAAGCAATTAATTCTTTTTCCACAATGTTTTCTCTCATATGATACTGAATGAGCTAAAAACTGTGGAACTACAGTAAATGGTTAATTATTTTACAGTTAGTCCTGTGCCAGATATTTGATGACGGATTCAGAAACACTTTTGGAGATGAGCAGCATTTATCAGATATACATGAAAATGAGACGGTTTATGTATTTGAGACGTTTCCATTCAGTGATATCAATAAAACACAGGCTAGCGTTGAAATCATACAGATTATGCTGGTCCACATTGAAAAAGTTACTTCAACTAAAAGGTAGGTACAAATACCTAATTTCCTCTAAATTCCATTTCCACACTAGATAGCTGGGGAGCTATTTACACTATTTACTTACTAGGAATCACCCAATCCAATTGATTGAAATAACCTGAATTTTCAGAATCTTGATAGTTATGGGGAATTTTAATCTCAAATCAAAAAGGATAAAGGTAAAAAGACGTCAATTTGATTGAATAAGTTTGTACTAAATGAAAGCTCATGGTCCATGTTTTGTAAATCCCAAGAGCATTTTATAGGGAGATATATTGGTATATGATAGTGTTTTTAGCTCGAAATGCTCAAGGTGAGCTATTGTGATCGTACAATGTCAGTCGTTCATTGTGGGTCGTCTGTCGTCTTTCTGAACCAAGTTTGTTCAGTTCAAGACTCTGGGGTCATATTTAGGCTCCAAAATTTTAAAAGATAGCACAATCCCTGCTTAGGTTATTACATGTATATCTATATAAAATCTAAATATGTTTAATATTCTATTTCAGTTACAGGTTTTGCAATCCGCAGGTCATTCGTGTACATAGAGATACGGGTTATATTGAATTACAAAGACTTATATTGAAGAGTATGGGAATGTCTGTTTGTGAAGAAATTGTGGAAGAGAGCAAGGTAAACAGGGTTTCAAATTTGTGCTCACTCATAAGCACAGGTACAGATAGGAGGGGTAAAACAAGTCTAAAAAATTTATTTCCTCAATGAAACCTTATGTTGCGGTTACGATTTGAATACTCTTGGCAAGACAATTCCAATGAGTACCAACAACATAAGGTTTGTGTAATATTTATTTAAATACTTTGACCTTAAATCCAAAATACCCCTCTATATGTAGCTCTGCTCATAAGCAGATGTACCTTTTGAAAGAAAGTAAACACTTTTTAGACACTGTAAATATTTTGGGGACATTTAAGTTCAAGGAAGCAACATGTGTAAATTCTGATTCTTTTGATGAAGTACATGTAATGATATCATTCGGAACACCACTCGGCCAATCTCACGATCAACCTCTGATGTACATAGACAGACTATTTTTAGAAATTTCGGGAAACCTTGGAAAAACTCAATGACGTCAGCTAAAATGGCATTAGCCCTTGAAACTTTGAGTGAAAACATTCGACGTCGTCAATGCTACTCGTTTCAGTCACTGAAGTGAAACCATTGCATCCTTATATAAATATCTTTTGATTCTTGAAAAACGCGGCCAAAAAATCTTAATTTTTGAGAATGAATCGTCATTCTCAAAAATTAAGATTTTTCAGCCGTTATTTACTGTAAAAGATAAAAATCTTTGGTGCTAATTTTTCTTACACTCTTTCCGCCTAACAAAATGCACAATTTTGTTACATACCCATCCGCTTACATACATCCGAGGTCTGTTGCAGTTTACGGAAAGGGCCGAGTGATGTTCCGAATGGTAATGATATGCGTAGCCTAATCTGTTTGTGCTGTCTAACAATGCAGTGTGATCATAACAAAGGGTTTTGTCAAATTTAGTCAGTGAATTTTGCTATATACATAATTGAAATAAAGATTTCATTTGTTTTAAATCTCAATAATGTTTTTCATTTACACCTAGAACTACGATCATGCCATATTTAAAATCCGTGTGATAGATAGTGGAGTGAGAGATATATATCTACCCTATGATGTTGAGATGCCTTTATATACAGAAGCAGTTGACAGGTATGCAGATCTCCAAATAGAGAAAAATAATATCGCTTTCAAAATAAAAAAGATCCATTTATCCTTGTCATACTGAATAAATTTTGGCTAATATTTTCATCAAAATCAAAGGGCAAAAAGCACTGAAAGTACCAACTGTAGATCAATTTTTGTAGAACTAAATTTATTGACAATTCTGGTTTGAAAGTGAGAAACAGGTTGTGTAGACTAACATCAGACTGCACATATGTGCAGGCTGATGTTTGTCTATAGCTCCTGCCAAAGCAGGAATATTCTGGGTTCAGCATTACAAGGGTTAACTGTCATTCAAATCCTGTGTTGTGTGAGCTCATTTGATTTTTCTCATCGAGGAGATTCCAATGAGTACTGACAACATAGGGTGTGGATTAGTAATAACGGATTAAGATTTTCATCATTGATGGTCACTTGTTCTTATCTGGAGCCCTGGTATGGGACTTTGACTCTTTTATTATTTCTCCTTACTTTATGTAGATCCTCTTTGAAAATTTTATGCAATTATGAAGTAACTAATTAACCTTATGATGGGTTAACTGGTTATGATGTTCTTAGACTAGATAAGTAAAAGATTCAAGTATGATGTCAAGGTTCCCACTTATATTTGTAGCTTTTAGAACAATGCATGTGTCTATATAATTTATTACAACTTGTGGTTTAGCCCTTGACACTTTTTAAACTTTGACGTTTTTTTATATCTCTGGTTCTACTGAAGGCATTCACTTGAAACTTGGCACACATGTTCATATCAAAAGAGCAACCTATAATATCAAGAGGGATAACTCTAGATGCATTTTGTGCAAATTATGCCCCTTTTTAGACTTAGATTTTTTCCCACCATTCAGCACTCGACAGCCAAGCGTAGGCACCCGTAGGCGGTGCTCTTGTTGTATGAGTTATGCCCCTTTTTTCCAATTAGATTTTTTGCATTATCCAGCACTTGCAGTGGAAAGATGCTCCCATGGGGATGCTCTTGTTTTACTCTGATGATACAGTGTGCTCCAAAAAGCTGTTGAGAAGGACGCTAGAATTTTTCTACTTATTTTTCATTAACTAAAGGATGAAGCAATTAAAAGAAAAATAATTATAGCAATTATTTTTCGAAAAACAGCTTTTATTTATTTTCAGAGCCCTTTCCACATACTCAGAATCAGGGACCTATGGTCCACCTCATGTTAAATTTGTGATAGAATGGGGTCCTAGTACTAAAAATAGGTAAGTCCAAAACTTTTTAAGAGGTTCAAAAATTTCTTTATTCAAGTTGTATTGAATCAGACATTTCCAAGGTATTTAATTTAGATATAATTTATTAGCTCGCCCCGGACGAAAGTCTCGGAAGAGCTATTGTCATACCCTCGGATGTCAGCGTCGGCGTCAGAGTCGGCGTCGGTGTCGGCGTCCGCATTAGGTTAAAGTTTTTTAATTCTATCAATATTTATCCTAGAGACTTTATTTTTTGTACAGAAACACTCATTAGGGCAAAGGCTTTCATTTGAGACCAACATCCATGTCGAAATGACCTTTAGACTGTGACCTTGACCCTTTCAAAAAAACTTTAACCAAAAACTTTAACCAAAAACTTTAACCAAAAACTTTAACCTTGCTTATATTTTCTGTAAGCTTTAAACTAGAGACATCATTACTTCATATGCACACTCATTAGGTGATAGGCTTTCACCATAGACAAAGGTCCTTGACAATTTGACCTTGACCTTGACCCTTTGTGGGCTTAGAAAAACTTTAACCAAAAACTTTAACCTTGCATATATTTTTTTAATGCCCTAACATAGGGACATCATAGCTTCATATATATACTCACCAAGTGATAGGCTTTCACCAGAGACCAAGGTCCTTCACAATTTGACCTTGACTTTTACCATTTGTGGACTTAGAAAAACTTTAACTGAAAACTTTAACCAAAAACTTTAACCTGGCTTATATTTTCTGAATGCTTTAACCTAGGGACATCATTACTTCATATACATACTCATTAGGTGATAGGCTTTTGTGAGAGATCAAAGTCCTTGATAATTTGACCTTGACCTTTAATGAACTTAGAAATACTTTAACAAAAATTCTTTTACCAAAAACTTAAACCTTGCTTATTTTTTCTGAATGCTTTAACCTAGGGACATCATTACTTCATATACATAGTCACCAGATGAAAGGCTTTCACCAGAAACTAAGGGCCTTGACAATTTGACCTTGACATTGACCTTTTATGGACTTGGAAAAACTAAAACTGAAAAACTTTAAACAAAAATTTAACCTTGCTTATATTTTCTAAATGCTTTACTCAGGGACATTATTACTTCATACACATACTCGCTAGGTGATAGGCGTCTACAGAGACCAAGGTCCTTCACAATTTGACCTTGATCTTGACCTTTTGTGGACTTTTAAAGAAAAACTTCATGTTTGATACAAAGAAATTCCATTGGTAACCCCATCTGCTTGTAGGCTTTCACTTTACCCTAACCTTATACATGCAATTAAAACAAAAAAGTTTTTATATTTCTTAATTACTACTCAAACAGATATATATGAGATCATGGACTTTAACATTGAAAGAAACCACTTTGAACTTCGGTCTTCGATCAAGTGCTGTTTGTGACAAGCAGCTGTTTGGGCGAGCTACGTTGTCCGCGGACAACTCTTGTTTGAGTTAAACATTATCTTGGTCATATTAAGGACGCTGGAGCCATGAATTCCTGGTATTTCTCTCATAACTACAATCACTACATCCTTTACAAGCCTCCAGATGCTCATCCCACTTAGTTAAACCAATAGCCACCCATTGATTGTACCCAACTATTGGAAAGGAAATTCACATGGCCTAGATTGAATCCAAGGTTCATAAAGATCGATATGAAGTAATGTCTATAATCTGGCACAGGATATTTCCTACTGTTATTGCCAAGTTATGGAGTACTACCAGTATTTCTGCCAACACTTTAAGACAGGTCCCCAGATAGAGGCGGGTACTTTAATTTGAAAATGAACAGTTCCATGATCTGTCAAAGCCTATGTTGTAGGTACTCATTGGAATTTTTTCAGCAAGACAATTCTAATGAGTTCCCACAGTGTAGGGTTTGCATAAAAAGTAACAGCCCTGCATTCAGGATCACAAAAGGGCGCAAACAGTTTTCCAATTTTACCCCACTTTGCATGTGCACTTGCATGCATACTGGTAATTGGAAAATTGTTTGCACCGTTTTGTTATCCTTGAATGTTATCACCTCCCCTTGTCTGGGGCCTAGATTATAGCTCACTTCTGATAATAAGTCTAAAAGCATTTTCTCCACTTGTCCATGGATAAGTAAAAGTCAATTTCCTACTTGTCCAGAATCAGAATGGTCTTGTCCACAAAGCATGGATTGATAAATATTAGGAAATCATTGTCTTTAATGAAAAAAATGCTGTAACCCAGCATTTCTTCATTAAAGACAATGCTTTCTACCCTTGATACATACATAAAAATGATTTTTCTCCTAGATCTTTTAGTATTGTTCCAAGATTTGCTCCGCTGTTTACTTGTCCTCAGACAAGTGGCCTAGAAAAATGCACTTGCTCGCAAGTGGAAAAGTCTGTGTCGGGCATGGGAATTTTACACCTCTGGCATAAATACATATTCTAACAATGATCATTGTTTCAAAATAGAAGAATTCATTTTCCAAAGTGCTCTATATTCAGGAGATAAGAAAGTTAAAGTTCACAATTTCATTAACTTTAATTTATAGATCTGCAACTTTATTCAGATTGCAATAGTCAGAAAATTGTCTGTTTGGTAATGGCTTATATAACTATTATTTATTTATTTTTAGAGTGGTGATGGATGATGAAGATGAATGTGAGGAACATCAATCTGTCCACAAAGTGAGACTAAGTCAACAACAACCATCACAGGTCTCACTAGATGACTGTCTGAGACTCTTTACACAGGATGAAAAGGTATTTATACATCAATTGATCTGTCCACAAAGTGAGACTAAGTCAACAACAACCATCACAGGTCTCACTGGATGACTGTCTGAGACTCTTTACACAGGATGAAAAGGTATTTGTGCCAGGGTTTCAGATAGCGGAGGTATTATAGATTTCAAATTTAAACATTTCATTAGTCCTTGCTAAAACCCTATCTTGTGGGTACTGGTTGGAATTGTCAATTCAAATGAGTACCCACATCATAGGGTTTCATTGAGAAATAATGATTTTAAACTGGGGTTAACCCCCATTATCTGTACCAAGTCTCACTTTGTGGACAGATTAATTGATTTACAGTACATCAATTAATCTGTCCACAAAGTGAGACTTAGTCAACAATAACCACCTTCATAGATATCTCTTTACAACTGCCTGAGACTCTTGATATAATATGAAAAGATTTATGTTGTCTTTGTATGACCAAAACTAGTAAATACAGCTTGAATAAGCCGTGCCTACAAAAAATACACATTTAAGTGTAGCTATTGTTATTTTATTAGGTCTGACTTTTACTCGTCTTTTTACTCAAATGTGTATTCCATCTGCCATCTCCATCTTCCAGGTCAAAAATATTTTACATGTGCATGTTGGAATAAAGATGTTACTTTAGGAATTAGCAATTGATAATGGCATTATTTCTTGTTCACTTTAAATATCTACACGATAATACTTGATTTTATTATCCACACATTTAAACTTACCATTAAGTTATTGTATTCAACAGATAAATAATAGATTGAAGGATACACTTGCTAAATTATATTATACTTAGCTGAGCCTTGCCAAGTCAAAAATACCAGACAATACAAATAGGTGGTTATGTTATATTTCAGTTGGGTAAAGAAGAGTTATGGAATTGTCCTCACTGTGATAAAGTTCAGCCTTGTAAAAAGCTGGGATTGGTGTCTCTACCTGATATACTGGTGATTCATTTGAAGAGGTTTGGTCAGGTATGTGCACTTACAACTCGAGGGTTTAGGGGAAGAGTGTACTAAGTGTATATACAATGTATATACACTTAGTACAGTCTTGGACTGAACCCTCAAACTGATATACTGGTGATTCATTTGAAGAGTTTTGGTCAGGTATTAGAACTTACAACTCGAGGGTTTAGCCCAAGAGTGTACTAAGTGTATATACATTGTATATACACTTAGTACAGTCTTGCACTGAACCCTGGAACTACATTATTTATAACTGAGATTGTGAGTGACATTTCTGTCAGTTTCACATGTGGGAATAGCAGTCACAGGTTCAATTCCCGGCAGGGCCGCCGTCATAGCGCAGTTGGTAGTGCTTCAGAGTGTCAACCTAGAGGTCCCAGGTTTGATCCCCGACAACGGCACTCATTCTTTCCGACTATTTGTCTCTCACCAATGGGTTGATAATTGTAGACCTATGTGAGATAGCAGCTGGGGGCTAGGAAAGGATGTGGTGGTTGTACTGGCGAGAGAAATACAAGGAAACCATTGTTAATGCTCCAGCCGCCGCAGTATAACTGAAAAAAATGTTGATAGGGGCGTAAAACACCATTCAATCTATCAATCAATCCCCGGCTGCAGCACAAATCCTTTCCAACATTTGTTGCCCACCAATTGGAGGATAATTGAGTACCTAAATGAAAAAGCAGTTGGAGGCTAGATAAGGCTTTAATGAAAGTACTGGTGTGAGAAATTCAAAAATTCTATTGTTGGGTGGCTCCAGTTGCCTGAACCACAGCTAATAGTCCAGTCAAATTATGGTAGGACCCAAAACAAATTGCAACAAAACCAATGTTGTGTTTTTTGACATCCATAGACATATCATAAAGTAGGACAAAATCGGAAGATACGTATTTTGATTTTTTTCGCGATTTTATCATACATTTTTCCCAACTAGACCTGTAAAGACTTTTTGACAGAAAACATGTTCAAATCTAAATTAGAAATTGTTGGTATATCAAAAGCCATGTAGTGCATTGTAATAAGTAATTGGCTGATTGCAAATTAGGATATTATTTGTTATTTGGTCATCTTAAGAGATAATTTGTAAAACATCTTACCCCACCCTCAACTTTAACATTGCAAAGAAGTAGATAAAGATCGCTTTGGCAAAAAAGAGGCGTTAGCTTCAAGAAATAGATCCCATACAGTTTTAACAGTCCAAAGTCTTTTCAATGTCCAAGTCAAAGTAGATTTGAACCTTTTCTAGCCCCCGCCCCTCCCTCCCCCATGTACAAAATTTTAGCTGAGCAAGTGTAACTAAAAATATTTGTAGATACATTCACCAGTCTTATTTTAGCACATCAAAAAATAAATAATAAAGTAAATACAATAAAAAAGAAAAAGAAAAAAAAAGAATTCTTTCCAAAATTTAGATTTAATTTTATCTAAACCTTTAGATATGGTCTTGGGTTGATATGTTCTCTAGAATATTTGAAGAAAGACAAGAATGCCGCATTTCAAGGGTTGTCCGTCTGTTGTACATAAGAGTTTAATTTCATTTTGAAAATAAATCAATTCTCTCTCTCAGAAAATTTTTTACATAGCTCATTGACTTAGTTATATCTTACCAAGAGCCATGGATTTGTCTTATTGTCTCATTCTACTATGGAATTTGAGCTACGCCTAGTACTATACAAAACACAAAGACATTCATATATATGAAGTTTGGAGGGGAGAAGTAGCTAAATGATAAAAAAAAACTCCATGTTTTCACACCAAAAAGAACACGCTAGTTTGACGTTTATAAACAATTTCTAGATTTGATATGCTGAAACTGTCTGAATGTTTTAGATGAGATTTTTTTTTAAAAAAAATAATCTTAGTTGTTTTCACAAATTTTAACCTTGAAGCTGCTTTATATTTTCAAAAGCATAAGATTTACACAAATATGATACTTTTTTTTAATTCAAAGCCGATAAAAAAAAAATCACCTGTTTTATTTGGAAAGGATTTAACATCTGTTAAAGAGCACTTAACTATGGTTCTTGGTATTTTTCTCATCACTACTACCAGGAAATTCCTTTCTGGGCTACATCTTTCTAATCCCAGATATTTTCTACTAGTATCTACCCGTTGGTTGGAGACAAGTGTCAGACAGGGTGTGCTGCTGTCAGAGATCGAACCTTTAAACCCATAATCTGAATCCTAGCTCACAATCATCTGCGCTGTGACTACAGTGGAATTGTCTGGTACTGGTTCTTTCGAATGCACTGTGATTTTGGTCCAATTCAATGCTTATTTTAAAAGTTAATTGACAAACTAAGGTAAACTGTGAATGTTAAAAGTTTGCATTTTAGATTTTGTGCATAGGTATAAGATTCGAAATAGGTAAAAATGCTTTTATTTAAAAAAAAAGTTCAGGAAACCGCAATCTTAGTTTTGAATTAATTGACTTGATCATGGGCTAATAAATTTAACATGAATTAAACATGAATCAAGAAACAATTGAACAGGTATGTGAATTTGACCCCCTAGCCAATTTGCGTAGTATATTTCCACAAGATGAAAAAGAAGAGGTTTTTTTTTTAATTTTTTGAAAAATTTCAAGGACCCTAACCTTAACAATGCTCGATAATCTACCAGCTTTGTTTATAAAGTTATATTGATTTTGTAGTAGGCTGTAAGCTAAGAAAGGGTGTAATGGTGGTACTGGTGTGAGAATACCTGGGAATCCATTGTAAAGTGCTGCTGCCACCGCGATATAAATGAAAGATTATTGAAAACGACGTAAGGCCCATTCAAACAAACAAAACTTGAAATTACTTGTCTTGATATGAATGAAACGATGTTAAAGGAAACCAATTTCTACCATATTATTCATTGATTTTTATTAATGCAAGGAAAAAAGAGGGATAATTATGAAAATTTTAAGATTTTAACCAAAAATCATTCACTTAGAGAACCTGGAGAACAATTTGGGTTAAACGTTATTAGAATGCCATACATTTTACTCAAACCATTAATAAAAGTTGTGGTTAAATTTCTAGAGGTAATTCAAAGGATATTTGATAAGTTTTGCTTGCACAAATCAGTTTTATTCCAGGTATATTACACAATATTCACCTTAAATTGGTTGTACTACAGGCATTACTAGTGGGTATCAAAATGCATTGAAAAATCAAAATACGTATCTTCCGATTTTGTCCTACTTTTAGTATGTCATCTAGGGAGGGTCAAGCTACTCAAAAAACTCAAGAACGCTTTTGTTGCAATTTGTTTTGGGTTGAGGCCATATTTTGCTATTTTGACTGGACTATAAACAGTTACAAACAAGATTTGAACCCTTTTCACATTGATTAGTAAAATTAGTGAAAATTATTCATGTCCAACATTTCCATAGAGCATTCCTAAAGACATCGCTCTAAATCCTGCGTTAGATTGTGTGACGTCATAAATTTATCAAGTAATGTCGGTATAAACAAAATGGACAATGTAATGTATGACGCAATTGTTCCAGCATTTAGAAGGTATGAAACTGGTTTCATATGGTTTCTATGAAATTATTTTGCAATTTCTGTTTGAATTTTTATACTCTAATCTATCTTTTCATGCAATAACAGCGCATTTTCACGTTTTTGAGGGCATTTACATTTGCAGAGACCCTCAAAAAAGTTAAAGCATTTTTCGGGTCTCTGCAAATCTTAAAGCCCTCAAAAATCTTTATTAACCCTATATTCAAAATCATTACAGACTTTAAATCAATTCATATAAACTGCTATCTTTATTTGCGCAGTTTATTGCATGTTTTTTAGCTCACCTGAGCACGAAGTGCTCAAGGGAGCTATTGTGATCGATCGTTGTCCGGCGTCCGTCTGTCCATCTGTCCGTCTGTCCGTCACGGCGTCAACTTTTTCTTTAAACGACATCTCCTCCTAAACTTATGGGTCAAAATCAACCAAACTTGGCAGAAATATTCCTTGGGTGGTCCCTTATGAAAATTGCTCAAATGGAAAGGATCCATGCCATATCACGGGAAAAGGGGCCTTAATGACAAATTTCTTGTTTTCACTCTAGAAGCCACAAATATGGTCCAATCTTCATGAAACTTGGTCAGAATGTTTGTTAGGTCATGAGGATGAAGTCTTTTGAAAATGGGAAGGATCCGTGCCATTTCACAGAAAAAGCCGCCTTAATGACAATTTTGTCAACAATATCTTTAAACAACATCTTCTCCTAAACTTATGGGTTAAAATCAACCAAACTTGGCAGAAATATTCCTTGGGTGGTCCCTTATGAAAATTGCTCTAATGGAAAGGATCCGTGCCATATCACGGGAAAAGGGGCCTTAATGACAAATTTCTTGTTTTCACTCTAGAAGCCACAAAAACGGTCCAATCTTCATGAAACTTGGTCAGAATGTTTGTTAGGTCATGAGGATGGAGTCTATTGAAAATGGGAAGGATCCGTGCCATTTCACAGAAAAAGCCGCCTTAATGACAATTTTGTCAACAATATCTTTAAACGACATGTCCTCCTAAACTTATGAGTCAAAATCAACCAAACTTTGCAGAAATATTCCTTGGGTGGTCCCTTATGAAAATTGCTCAAATGGAAAGGATCTGTGCCATATCACAGGAAAAGGGGCCTTAATGACAAATTTCTTGTTTTCACTCTAGAAGCCACAAATACGGTCCAATCTTCATGAAACTTGATCAGAATGTTTGTTAGGTCATGAGGATGAAGTCTATTGAAAATGGGAAGGATCCATGCCATATCACGGAAAAGGCGCCTTAATGACAATTTTGTCAACAATATCTTGAAACGTCATCTCCTCCTAAACTTATGAGTCAAAATCAACCAAACTTGGCAGAAATATTCCTTGGGTGGTTCCTTATGAAAATTGCTCAAATGGAAAGGATCTGTGCCATATCACAGGAAAAGGGGCCTTAATGACAAATTTCTTGTTTTCACTCTAGAAGCCACAAATAGGGTCCAATCTTCATGAAACTTGGTCAGAATGTTTGTTAGGTCATGAGGATGAAGTCTATTGAAAATGGGAAGGATCCGTGCCATTTCACAGAAAAAGCCGCCTTAATGACAATTTTGTCAACAATATCTTTAAACAACATCTCCTCCTAATTTTATGGGTCAAAATCAACCAAACTTGGCAGAAATATTCCTTGGGTGGTCCCTTATGAAAATTGCTCAAATGGAAAGGATCCGTGCCATATCACGGGAAAAGGGGCCTTAATGACAAATTTCTTGTTTTCACTCTAGAAGCCACAAATATGGTCCAATCTTCATGAAACTTGGTCAGAATGTTTGTTAGGTCATGAGGATGGAGTCTATAGAAAATGGGAAGGATCCATGCCATATCACGGAAAAGGCGCCTTAATGACAATTTTGTCAACAATATCTTTAAACGACATGTCCTCCTAAACTTATGGGTCAAAATCAACCAAACTTGGCAGAAATATTCCTTGGTTGGTCCCTTATGAAAATTGCTCAAATGGAAAGGATCCGTGCCATATCACGAAAAAAAGGGACCTTAATGACAAATTTCTTGTTTACACTCTAGAAGCCACAAATATAGTCCAATCTTCATGAAACTTGGTCAGAATATTTGTTAGGTCATGAGGATGAAGTCTATTGAAAATGGGGAGGATCCAACCATTTCACAGAAAAAGCCGCCTAAATGACAATTTTGTCAACAATATCTTTAAACGACATCTCCTCCTAAACTTATGGGTTAAAATCAACCAACTTGGCAGAAATATTCCTTGGGTGGTCCCTTATGAAAATTGCTCAAATGGACAGGATCCGTGCCATATCACGGGAAAAGGGGCCTTAATGACAAATTTCTTGTTTTCACTCTAGAAGCCACAAAAACGGTCCAATCTTCATGAAACTTGGTCAGAATGTTTGTTAGGTCATGAGGATGGAGTCTATTGAAAATGGGAAGGATCCATGCCATATCACGGAACAGGCGCCTTAATGACAATTTTGTCAACAATATCTTTAAACAACATCTCCTCCTAAACTTATGGGTCAAAATCAACCAAACTTGGCAGAAATATTCCTTGGTTGGTCCCTTATGAAAATTGCTCAAATGGAAAGGATCCATGCCATATCACGGGAAAAGGGGCCTTAATGACAAATTTCTTGTTTACACTCTAGAAGCCACAAATATGGTCCAATCACATGAAACTTGGTCAGAATACTTGTTAGGTCATGAGGATGAAGTCTATTGAAAATGGGAAGGATCGGTGCCATATCACAGGAAAAGGCATCTTAATGACAATTTTTTTGTTAACTCTCTAGAAGCCACAAATATGGTCCAATCATCATGAAACTTTATCAGAATGTTTGTTATGTCATGAGGATGAACTTATTTGAAAATGGGAAGTATACGTGCCATATCACGGGAAAAGGGGCCTTAATGACAATTTTCTCGTAAGAGCTCCAAACGCCACAAAAATAGTCCAATCTTCATGAAACTTGATCAAAATGTTTGCCAGGTCACAAGAATGAACTCTGGGAAGGTTCATGCCATATCATAGGAAATGGAGTCTTAATGATAATTTACTTGAAATATCAGGTGGCGATTTAGGGCCCTCAGGGTCCTCTTGTTTTTGTATATGGGCATCTTAAAAACTGATTTTGTACTGAACCTTTGTATATTTGTCTAGTGTGGAGTTAGAAGAAACAAACTGAACATCCTTGTGAACTTTCCAATCAAAAACTTGGAAATGGGTCACCATGTATTACAGTCAGATAAACTGGAGGTCAAGGATGGGTCACAAGGTCAATTTTTGTCTGACCTCTATGACCTGTATGGGGTCTCTAATCACTATGGAAACATGAATGGAGGGCATTATACTGGTAAATATGATTTGCTTATTGAAATAGTAAAGCCTGCCTTGCATCCAGGATGACCAAACAGTGCAAACAGTTTTCCAATATATAATGGGCAAACTGTTTGCAACCTTTTGTCATCCTGAATGCTGGGCTGTTTGTGATGTTTCCAACATTTTCAAATGAGTACTAGGTAAAGACCATGGTCAGCCTATGCATGTGCACAGTCTTGCCAAAGTCTTCACTATGTGCTTTGTAAACAGGTGACCTCTCCATGTATCCTTAGACAGCTAGATAAGCGTCTAAATGTACGTTGTGGCTGTCTAGTCTAAAACACTTCATGTGAAAATACCTAATTATTGGAAAATCACACACTCACTCAAAATTCAGTTAGATAATAATTTAGCTCTAGACAATTAAGGTTGATAATTTGAATATGTGACCCATAACAAAAAAAGAGGAACAACCAGGAAATCTTATAAAAATTGTTTATGCTACAGAGGTCAAGCAGAGTTAACCTGCTGAAAGTAGATATATGGGAAGGTAGAGTGCTTATTTAAAAGAAAATATGCAGTAAGGGAATACTTTCTTCTCTTATTAGCCTAAGGAATATGGTCAGATTGACAAGGGCTAAGATCTTTTAATGTCTATCTACTTTGCTACTTAATGTTGGTTTTGTAATAATGTCCCAAAAGATAGAAGGTTTTGTTTCCAGTCTATTCTACCAACAAACAAATTAGTATCTTTTTCTTTGTATTTTGTATAGCAAATGCATTCATGTTATTTGCATATAACAACTTGTTATATTCCTGACTTTCTTCAATTTCAGCTTTCTGTAAGAACCCAATTGATAATCTTTGGTATGAATTTGATGACACAACTGTCAAACCTTTAAAACATCAGGACATTGTCTCTCGAGCTGCATATCTTCTGTTTTATCAACGTAAAAATTTAGCTAATGATACGAGAGATAGACTCTTGTCAGGATCCCATTGGGTGTTTAGTATTTATGGACCACCCCCTTTGATAAGTGCTAAAACGGAAGCTGACGATGTTGATGGGTATATAGATAGAATCAAGATTCATCAAGATTACGATTCAGATCGACCCAGACATTATAGGGCAAAGTCAGAACCTTATCGTGGTAGGGAAGATAACTCTAATAGTGATGAGGATTATCTAAGGAGAGAAATTAACTCCCCTAGAGGAGAAGATAGGACTCCACAAATTAACTCTCCCCGACAGAGACCAAATGAACTGCTAAAGGAATCTCTTTATGTAAATTTGGACCAGGCTCCAAATGTGAATAGGTCAAAAGCTGGTGAATCATCAGTGAAAAGTTCAACTCGTGTTAGTGTTGCTGAACAGATTGTGAATAGTAGAACTCGTCTTTCTCCTGATGGGATTGACGGTTGTAGAACTTACACAAAACAAACAGATAACCAGTCAAACTTCATACGGACAGAGGGTGTAGACTCGTCAAATAAAAGTCATGCTTACACCTCAAGTGGTGATTCTAGTGATGGAATATTGCGATCACAGGTTGGGGAACACAATACGAGATATGTTGGATCAAGTTACCAAAATGCTGTAAATAGTGCTAAAGTTGTGAATAAAGAATCTGATAATTTATTAAACAATGAAAGAGATGTATCTATACCACAAAGTGGTTTAACTAATGGTGTCAAATTAAAAATTCATTCAAATCAAATAACCAGTGAATCTTTGCGAGGTAGGAGAGAGGACCAAAGGCTCGATGGTGCAAATCATAATGTAAAAGTATCAAATACAAAAATACCTAATTTAGTATCCGCTGTAAATAGAAGTGATGACATTCCACCCCCTATCCCTGCAAGGCGTGATTTATTTTCAACTCCACAACAGGGACGAAAATCCCCATCTGGACCAGTTCAAAATGGGCGAGGCCCATGGTCCACTCCACAACCCCAAAGAAAACAATACAACAGCGATGTGTTCCGTCCACCCATGGACAGACAGGCTTCTGTGCCAGTTACAAGGGCTAGACCACAATCATCTTACGATGTTAAAGGACTGAAGGTTGAAGGTCATGGTTTATTTGATGACCAGCCAAGAAGTATGCCTGCTGATTTATTATCGTCTAAACCTCCATTACCAAAGTCAAGTGATCCTATTGTAAGACCTCAAACAGCTCATTTGGATAATCATGCTAGACCTACTAGCTCTAACAGGGTACCAGACATGCATGATAGAGGATATTCTACAGGGGACCAGCCAAGGTCAAGAAGGTCAGACATGGGTGAAGGTCATCATAGGACAGAACAGAGAGAGAGAACTTGGTCTTCAGAAAGACAAGGTAGGCGTCTAGGGTTACTTACACACACAATGCTGTGAAGCAAGTAATTTCCTAAAGATTCTGATTAATTGATTCATTCATACACAGTTGTGACATCTTTGTATTGTTTTTTTTTTTTATAATTATTAACAGCAGGGCTCATGTTTGACCCTTAAACCGGTGTTTTGACCTTCAAAAATCTGAAAATGTCTTTTTTGACCCTTATAAATTTCTCCCAAGGGGGCATTTTTGACCCCCTTTTGAATTTTTCAATGATGTATTTTGTATACTAATTAAAATTCTACTTATCAATTTTCCCCTTTATATTATTACAAGAAAAGGTAAATTCACACTGAAACCTGTAAAATTCTTCTCATAACTTGCCTTTTATCTTGTTTTGACCTCTTTAGAATGAGTTCTTACCCTCAGAACGTCATGGTTAAGAAGTCAATGACTCCTCAATTTCAAACACTAGCACGAGCCCTGAACTGGTTTATACTTCAACAACTGAAGCTGAACTGTATATATACACTGAATGTGGCCTCGCAATTTCCATTCATTGTTGGATTATTGTCCACCCTTCTTTAGTCTAAATCTTTATCCTGAATTAATATGACAATATTAGTTTATTAATGTTTTAGTGTGACAGAACCACAAGATCAGGGTTATCAGTGTTATCTATCAAAATCCAAAATTTAAAACAAGTTTTCATCAGAAAGTATTAACCCTTGTCATGTTGAGTAAATTTTGGCTAAAATATTTCATCAAAATCAAAGGCCAAAAAGCACTGAAAGTATCAGCTGGATGTCATTTTTTTTAATTGAAGAACTAAATCTATTGACAATCTGGTTGGAAAGTTAGGAACAGGTGGTGTAGACTAATATCAGACTGCACATATGTGCAGGCTGATGTTTGTCTATAGCTCCTGCCAAAGCAGGAATATTCCAGGTTCAACATGACAAGGGTTAATGGTTCAGAACAAAATAAAAGGACATTTTGTGTCAAATTCTTATGGATTTTAACATATTTTTTTTCACACTGTTTTTATCCAAAATTTGTAAATAAAGAACCCTTTTTCTGAAACGCTAACAATTTGCAATTTTATTGTAGATGTCCACAGGCGCAGTATGCATGTTAAAGTAGAACGCCCACAATCTTATCATCAAACAACATACAACGATTATCACGACCAGTATTACCTGTCTCAACCCATCGAGGATTACGGATTTACGCGATCAAATAAATACGCAACAATGCATCCAGTGGTACACTCTGAATCTCTTGCTAACCAATGCTCAGACGAGGATATGCAGTATTATTCTCGTCAGCTTGCTGATCAACAATATTCCTCGGACCTCAATCAAATTCATAAACCTCGTTCTAGAGCACCTGTAAGTTACAACCCACAACGATATCAGGATTACCCGCGCTATCAGCCTCATCTACATCCTGCCAAAATGTTGACTCGACTAGCGATGCAAGAAAAAGAGAGAGCTGCTAAATGGAAATCCAATTACCTGAAGGAGTCCAGTGTATAATGTAGAATCATTTATGTCATGTTATAATATTGCATTTCATACAGGGCTTGTGTTTGACCCTTCAACTAGGGTTTTGACCCAAAAAAAATCTGAAAATATCCTATTTTGACTGCTGAAATTTTCTTTCAATGGTTCAATTTTACCCCTTTCGTTTACAAAATTGCATCTTGATTCTGCTGCAAATGGTTAATGTGTTAGAATAATTTGTCTCTTTCATATTTTTATAAAAGATTCATATGAAATATGAATCTCAAATAAAAAAAATGAAAGAGAAAATTAAAGAAGTAAAACAGCAATAACGGGAAATAGTTACTTTTTGTCCCCTTTGTTATTGTTATGTCTTTGACCCCTTAAGCAGCAGTTTTAACCCTTAGGAATTTAGTGTCAAGGGGTCAATGACTCCTGAATTTAAAAAGCTATCTCAAGCCCTGTCACAAATGAGTCTGTGTGTGACATTTTCAAAATTTTTCCATGGGTGTAGGATTCAATACTTGAAGACAAAGGCTTTTCTACCTGCGGACAAGAAAGTTTTTCTGGGGGACTTGTCTGTGGGCAAGTAATTACCTAGGCAAAGTTTGGAATGAAACTAAAAAAATCTTAAGGATGATTTATCCTAATGTTTATATCAAAAAGTAGGAACCATTGTTTGTAATGAAGAAAATGCTGGATTCCAGCATTTTCTTCATTAAGTCAATTGTTTCTCAATATTTATCTTCTCAATTCTTTTTCAGACAAGTTAATGTCTGGTGGAAAAGTAAAAAATCATATCTTACTTGTTCAGGGACAAAAAAAGAAAGTCTGTATTTCCAAACCCCTGATTTTCCTATGTGCACATGAAGGCTGTATATTGACCTGTTAAGATGAACTAGGCGTGCTAATGAAATACTGTAAAAATCTGTATTTCCAATATGTTTGCTTGAACTTTGAGCTGGTTTTACTTTTACAGTGCACATAGTAATAACTCTGATTTGACTGCTTGCATGCAAAGTCTGACCTAACTACTTTGGACACTTATGAAGTTGAAAATGTCACATACTGGCTTAAATACTGTGGAGTCAATTTAAACAGTAGTCATGAATATCATTGCATTTTTTGAATTTCATCCATTTATGACACAAAGATTGTAAATGATATTAGAAATCTAGTTATAAATGGCAATGTCAGTTCTTGCCAACTACGTCACCCTATGCTGTTATCAAATATATCTTGCTGTCTGCTTCGATCATTTGGACCGGTGGCTGTCTAAATAAATAGGAAATTCATTAACCAACTTCTACTTTTGATAATGTTGTAAAAATTTAAGACTACCAGAATTCTTAATTGAAAGAAGTTGTTTTTAAACAGCTTTGTAATTAAGATCAAAGTGCAAAAATATGCTAGAAAAATTGTGGCAAAAAAAAGCTGCTTGTAACAAGTAGGGGTGTAACAATAGGTCGAACTATCGCTGTATCGTGATAGTTAACCTTACAATAGCAATAGGTCGATAGCATTTTTTCAAGTCAATAGATATCTCAATAGTTCTTCTGACTATCGATAGTTTACAATAGTTTTTTTTTTGAAAATGAAAGTAGAACTAAATGTAGTAATATTGCTGCCTTTCTGCATGTTTTTATCAGAGAATGAGTAGAAATCCAATTCTTTTTAAGGGAGTATCTGTAATTAACTGATTGGACCATTTACTGGCTATTGACAAGGTAAACAGTATCTTACAAGACCAATATAAAGTTAATGTCTAAAAAAAGATGGACACTTTAACATTGATTTTTATCTATTTTTTCTGTAGAAACAACTATTCTGATAGTATTGCAATAGTTTTCTGACTATTGCAATACTATCACGATAGCAACTTTACTATCGCAATACTATCGTGATACTAATTTAGAACTCAATAGTCACCCCCAGTAACAAGGACCAAAGTTCAATAAATAACTGACTTTGAAGGTAAAAGAGGTCTCTTTATGCAATCCAGTATCTGGGCCTGAGATAATAACACTTTTCTCATCCTCAACTGAGAATTTTCCCCAATTTAGAATAGAAAAAAATGTATGAATATAAAAAGATAATAAATAGTATCAATCAGTTATCATCTATGTAACAACTTTTTTTTGTTTTTTTTTATGTCCATACATGTATCATAGTATTTCATCAGAATTGAAGCTCTTATCTCAAGATAGAAATTTAGAAGATTCTAAGTTAAGCATGAGTTTTATAATCCTGGGCCCAGGGGCTTGTTTTACTCAACTATTTACGAAAAAATTAATTGTAAGTCAAAATCACAAGTCGTACTTGGTGTTTTCGTTCATTGTTAGAATCTGACTTGCAAATCTCATTGGAATCGTCTTTAGAAGACGATTCGAATGAGAATGTTGCATGGCAGTATTCCATATTTAATTACTTCTGTAGGAGCAACTTAAATTTTTGACTTACACAAAAAATGATTGTAAGATGTTTCGTAAAACTGACCCCTGATGGTTAAATGTCATTTTCTGTTGTGATGGAAGTACGCAACATGGTAGATTTTCTGATAAAGGGGAAATTTGGTTGAACAAGTATTTTTGTTCTTTAAGAGGAGCATTCACAGTGAAAATAAGAATTCTTATGAGTTTCTGTCAAAATGAATCGTATATCATGACGGTTGGCCATTAGATCCTTGACCGGTTTGTCTGGTTGTATTTTTATTTATTAATTCAATTTCTCTCATACATTCCCAAATTCTATGAACTCTGTGATATGACATCTATTTACAGATGAAATTGTCTTAAGAAGAGAAGAAACTTCTTGTCACAAGTAATTTCTCATATTTATAGAATGTAGGAAACTTCCATATTTTTTGAGTATCAAGGGGTCAGTGCAATACTACTGTAAGTGTCTATTACTATAAAGGCATTAACAATAGTTTTGCACTTACTGCTTGGTATGTATTCTTAAATTTAATGTCTATCAAAATGTTATTTTTTGCTTGATGATCGATTTAACATGACTAGGATTTTTTTGTCTGAATCAAGTTTTTATACCCCCCTTCGAAGAAGAGGGGGTATATTGCTCTGCACTTATGGTTTGGTCCGGCATTCGGGCGGGAGCATATCTCAGAAAGTATGCAAGCTGGAATCATGAAACTTCACAGGTGGATAGATCTAATCGGGGAGAAGTGCAGTGCACAAGAACCATAACTCTACTCATATTTTGTGAGTTATTGCCCTTTGTTGATTGACAAAGAATAGGCTATTGACCTGCTTTTATGGGGGGCATATATGTTCTACAAACACCTCTTGTTTATGAGTTTAAAAAACTTTTAAAAATCATGAAAAAATCGAAGTACATACTTTTTTCATTCACAAGAATTCTCAGCAGCGTTTTAAATATCAAAATTCATATTTAGACATGTTTGTATGTAAACAATTTGTTAAAAATCCTTTTGTTTCATTGATCATTTTGGAAGGTTATAGTGCAAAATTATTTTGAGTGATTTTACATCGTTTTTGCACTCGGAATCATTTTACACTAAGCTCTCAACATGTTAAGAATTATATGAAGAATTTGGAGCTTCCATTTCCAATGACCAGAGGTAAAGATAGGGGGGGGGGTTGTAAAGTAAGGCTTGAATTATTTAAAAAAGAAAAAAAACGTCAACAGAGAAAAAAGTTGTCGTTACTAATTTGAATTGTCTCAATGAGATCATTTGGATGAGTACTCACATCATACGGTTTGTATTATTGTTCTCCCCAACTCCCACCAACACCCCTCTTTGAAGTAGAGGGGGTATACTGGTTTCACCATGTCTTTCTGTCTGTCTATTCATCCAGCCTTCTTTAGACCATTTCCATATACTGGCTCTAACTCAAGGAAGAAGTAAATCAGAATAATGAAACTTTATACAATTGTTGCCCGTAAGTACCCTACTAGTTTCGGGGTCACAAAGGTCAAAAGTCAAGGTTATAATTGAACTATGTCTGAAAAACCTTTCCGTAAAAAGCCGTGGTGGGAGGTATTAGTGCTTTTGACAACAGATATAGTTTGAATTTGAAGTCCAAAAGACTGCCCCCTGTATCTGTACTGATGGTCATACCCTCTCTTGTCTTCTTGTAACTCATCTTGGTGAAAAGCATTTTGTTGATGGGAAATCAAATTGACATTTTGGTCACTCATTGAAAAAATTATATTGTATAAAAGCACAAGTTTGAGTGATCAAATGTCAAACTTGTCTATACAGGTATAGAAAAAACTGACATTAGAACACTAACTTTAACTTCTAAACCGGCATTGTCTTGGCAAAATATTGTATTAATTGACCCTCTGTAAAAGGTCTAAAAAAATGAAATCAATGATTATCAAGATAAAAATCTTCATAACCACAGCTATCAGTTAATTATGGATTTTCTGCTAAAACCTTGTACTTGTAACTACTGCTTTATACAAGCTGCAGTTACAAGGTTTTAGCAGAACACTGATGTTATATGAATTACAAGTAGATAAGAGGGGGGGGGGGCAGGTTATTGTTACATGTTATCTGTTGTTTGTTAAGATGTTTAATGTATGAATGTTTCACCCTGGTGCAGAGGCTTATTATACAAGCTGAAACTTTTATCTGATTATGAGCTTGTATGTACTGCTGTGTTAAAAGAGTATCAATCAAAAGGAACTTTTGAATAGTTTTTAAAGGGTAATAATTTTGTGAATTGTTAGTGATTGTTATTTGAAATTATGTATATAAAACTGTCTTCACTAGTTTAATAATTCAAAGATATCAAAAATACGAATAATTTTTAATGTCAATGATTAAAGTTTGAAGAACTCATCAAATATTGTCACATGATTATCTGGATTTGTCAGTGATCAATGTGTCAGTGATTTGATGGGCTGTTCAATCCCTGTCTCAGCCAATTTTCACCAGATATTTCACTCAAGTCATTGATAAATTATCTATAAAATTTGGGTAGGAAAATAAGGGAGCATAAATCAGATGATCAGTTTGTGGCTCAGATGGAATGTTTAAGTCACGCTAGCATGAGAAATGACTGAAATCAATTGTTATGTACATTAATCACCATGCTACAACTGTATCTAAACATGAAAATGAACTTAAAGAAACTGCTTTTAATCCCCATGCCTAATCAAGAACATAGATATAACCTAACCGAGGAAACAATTCTAACACAAAGTGGAATTAACATACAAGTACCATATGCAATCAAGTAAATTTTGAAAGTCTGCTTGTGAAATTAAAAAAATGATAATACATGTAATTATATAAATGGAAAAAGCTTTATTCTGATTAGGAATATCTTTCAAAGTATCTTTCAAAGTATTTAATCATACGTTCTTTGAACGATCTTAGGACTGTTTGTAAATTCATGACGTCACAAAATTAAATGTGGGAATAGGATTGACATATTTTTCTTATGCTCTATATTAATGTTTAACAAAGAAACGGATACAGTCTATAGGCCCAGATCGAGGATATTTAAGTTAAGAAAAAGCAGGACGTTAATTGCATGTTAATTGACTTATTTATCCATGTTTTCTCCCATAAACGCCCTGGTTTTGTCCGTTAATATATGCCTACAATGACCTGAAAACGTACATTTTGTGTAATAATTCATTTTAATTCTTTCCGGAGATGGTTTGATTGCATCAAATGGTCAGTGCAAGATTGCTCTAAATGTACATACAAATGATTTGTACTTAACTACAATGTAATACAGTGTTGAAATCACCTACTGACTTGAATAATTTTTTACTAACAAATAAGTGGTTAAGTTGGGAATTGAAATAACGGTAAATTTTTCATGTGATTGCTTTGATTGTCAATTGCTTTGGGTAAAATAGGTTTGTACTATTCTATAGGATAAAGGTATTTGGCGTAATATTTTCGCAACATTTCAGAACTCATCTTTCCCAATGGTAATAAAGGTTTTCTAAGAAAATTCTTAGGAAACCTTGGTTAAAACTGTTAACGTTCATGACTTCTGAAATGTTGCCGAAATATTACAGCTTCACTACCTTAAGTCTCCAATACACAATCAATATTATTGGCAATATGGAAAATATTCAATCAGCATATCTATACAATCTTCAATATTGCCCATATACAGTCAATGATATTGTCAATATATGGGATATATATTGGCCATGTATTGGCAATGATATTGTAGATTGAATCAATATTATAGAAAATAATTTGAGCCTGTGCATGTCATTTTCACCAATTGCAAATTTGCTCCAATAGAAGACTCTGACCAGCCTGTGCATTTGCACAGGCTGTCCAGAGTCTTCACTTTGTGTTTTACAGACACAAAAAAAGTCTTCACTTTGCAGTTTATAGACACAAATAGAGTCTTGACTTTGTGTTTTATAGTCACAAAAAGAGTCTTTGCTTTGTGTTTTATAGACACAAAAATAGTTTTCACTTTGTGTTTTATAGACACAAAAAGAGTCTTCACTTTGTGTTTTATAGACAAAAAAAGAGTCTTCACTTTGTGTTTTATAGACACAAAAAGAGTCTTCACTTTGTGTTTTATAGACACAAAAAGAGTCTTCACTTTGGCTTTTTTAGACACAAAAAGAGTCTTCACTTTGTGTTTTATAGACCCATAAAGAGTCTTCACTTTGTGTTTAATAGACACAAAAAGAGTCTTCACTTTGTGTTTTACAGACACAAAAAGAGTCTTCACTATGGGTTTTATGGACACAAAAACAGTCTTCACTTAAGGTTTTATATAACAAAAAGAGTCTTCACTTTGTGTTTTACAGACACAAAAAGAGTCTTCTCTCTGGGTTTTATAGACACAAAAAGAGTCTTCACTTTGGGTTTTATATAACAAAAAGAGTCTTCACTTTGGGTTTTATAGACACAAAAAGAGTCTTCACTTTGTGTTTTATAGACACAAAAAGAGTCTTCACTTTGTGTTTTATAGACACGAAAAGAGTCTTCACTTTGTGTTTTATAGACACAAAAAGAGTCTTCACTTTGGGTTTTATAGACACAAAAAGAGTCTTCACTATTGGTTTTATAGACACAAAAAGAGTCTTCACTTTGGGTTTTATATAACAAAAAGAGTCTTCACTATGGGTTTTATAGACACAAAAAGAAGGCAATTACATCTTTAGACAGACAGGTAGTCATCTAATGGGCTGTCTAGGCTGCTCAATGTTTGCAACTCACACACATATGTCAAATTGTTGGAAATGTCACACACAGGCTCATTTATGATTGAAAATGATATTGATTATGTATATTTATGATAGGTTTTAGATGATGATAGGTTTTGCTAGGTACAGCTAGGTTAATGTAGATACCATAAGGTTGTAGAATTTCAAGTTACTGTGACATAAATAGGGCATTTTCTTATATTGTTGTCTCATTTTGAAAAATTGTAAGTGAACAAATATGCATGTGCATCTTCCTTCAATGAGACTTAAGGTTGAATTTGGCCCGTAGAAGAAAATGTGGTTGTTTATATGAATTTTAAAGAACCAAGTAATAAACTGCAAAGGTTGTATAACAATATTTTCTATCACAAATGATGTTTCAATCACAGCATGTCCAATTTGGACATGAGGAATTTTGGGAAATGTCATCATTTTAAGGTCCAATTTTGTAAACTTACTATGATTATTAATCCTTTGATAATTTCTATTCTTTATTAGCTCCTTTGGCTGAAAGCCACTGGGGCTATTGTCATGGCGCTGTGTCCGTCATGCGTGCGTCGATGCGTCTGGTCGTAAACTTTTTCGTTAAAAAATCTTCTCCTCAGAAACTACTGGATGAATTTCAATCGAACTTCACAAGAAAGATCCTTGGGTGACCCTCTTTCAAAGTTGTTTAAGAAATTTTGATCCAATGAAAAACATGGATTTAATGGGCGTGGCTAATTTCCAAATATGGTAAAAAGTGAGTTTTCTCAGATTCTAACAGATGGATACAAATGAAATTTTACATGAATGATCCTTGTGTGACCCTTTATCAGTCTACAAAAGATTATTGAGATTGGATGAAAAATATGTATTTTATGGGCGGAGGTCATTTTTCTATATGTTATATAGTGGAAGCTTTCAAAATCATTTTCTCAGAATGTAAGTGATAGATATCAACCAAATTTATCTGGAATGATCCTTGAGTGACCCTTTATCAGTCCACCAAAACTTATAGTGATCGGATGAAAAATATTTTATAGGTGGAGGTCATTTCTCTATATGATATATAGTGGAAATTTTGGAAATCATTTTCTCAGAATCTAAATAATGGACATCAACCAAATTTCACTGGAATAATCCTTGAGTGACCCTCCATCAGTCTACCAAGAATTGTTGTGATCGGATGAAAATTATGCATTTTTTGGGCCGAGGTAATTTCTCTATGTGTTATATAGTGGAAACTTTGGAAATCATTTCCTAAGAATCTAAATGATGGATACCAATGAAATTTCACATTAATGATCCTTGAGTGACCCTCTATCAGTCTACTAAAAATTATTGTGATCTGATGAAAATATGCATTTTATGGGCGGAGGTCATTTCTCTATATGTTATATAGTCGAAACTTTGAAAATCATTTTCAACATCAGTAGAATCCAATATATCTAAAAATGTAGTCAAAACTTTTATTGCTTTACAAGAATTTCAAGCCTGTGGAGTAACTCAAGCCATTCATGGCTTTCTAGTTTATAGGTAGTTTTCAGACATACTTGTTTTGGGGGAAGTAGGGTTATTGACTGGTAGTAGGCTAATGACTTTGTTAAAAATATCAATCTCATCTTTTAAATTAAGTTCTATTCCATTACATGCAAAATCAAACCAATGTTAGAAAGGATTTTTAGTAAATTTTTATATAGATTTTTCATGAAAAAGATTGGTTAATAACAGGTGAAGTAGGGTTAGTTCATAGTGTAGTCTATAAGTGATAGCTTTGAAATTTAAAATCAGAATTGTTCAATTGAAAGTTGAAACCCTAGTCGTCGTATGAAAACCTTCCAATCAGACTAGCCCTCAGTCAGGATGATAAAACTGTTTGCAAATTATACCCAGCTTTGCATGTGCACTTGCATGCAAAGCAGGTTATAATTTTCAAAAACATTTTTGTCACCCTGAACGCAGGGCAGGGTTGATACCTTTTGCACTTCCATGATGAACCTTTTACGAAATCTCCTAAATTATGGAAAAAATATTTTCTTGCTTTTTTCTATAAAATGAAACTTCTATAAAGTGATAAGAGCATCGACAAATTATTTGTTTTAATTGATATTAAATGATAGAATGAATATGTATTTTTTTTCTTTCATTTCAAAGTTTTACGCCATTATTTGATTTTCAATATTCCCCCAGTCAGTTGTGCTTGAAAGAACTTTGATTGCAAATTGCCACAAAATACCTACAATGGGATATGCATATGCCTCTCAGTGCAAAAAAAAATGTAACTACCTATAGACATTTAGACAGTTACAATTGTTTTGAGCCGAGTCATTGATAGGGGATCATCTATGACTCGATGGAGAGATGTCCACTCAAAAATTAGATAGACAGCTGTGACCATTTTTCTTTTCTAGTTAAGAAATTAACTAAGCCATTATTTTTAGTTCAGTTGTTATCAGAGAAAACCTAGGATATTGCTATAGCCTTGGTCTCATCATTTGTGGCTTTTTTTGTTGTGATCAGCATCGGCCTTGTGCTAAAAACTTTTATATTTTGTGATATATCTCTGGTATTATTAAACTTTGTCATGATGAATAAATTTTGGCTGAAAATTTTCATCAAAATCAAATGGCAAAAAGCACTCAAAGTACCAACTGTAGGTCAATTTCTATTTGAATAATTAAATCTAAAGACAATTCTGGTTTGAAAGTGAGAAACAGGTGGTATAGAATAACATCAGACTGCGCATATGTGCAGGCTGATGTTGGTCTATAGCTCCTTCCAAAGCAGGAATATTTTGGGTTCAGCGTGACAAGGGTTAAAGGCATTTTACTGTAAACTTAGCACACATGTTCAATACCAAAAGAGAAAACTATACTTTCAAGGGGTACAACTCTAGATGCATTTTGTACAAATTGTGCCCCTTTTTGACTTTGACATTTTGTAAACCATCCAGTACCCAACTGCCGAGGGCAGGCATCTGTTGGCGTTTATTTAGGTTTACTGTCATTCGGAACATCACTCGGCCATTTCCACAAACTCTAACAGACTTCAGATGTATATAAGGCGGATTAGAATGTAACAAAATTGTGCATTTTGTTAGGCGGAAACAGTGTAAGAAAAACGAGCGCGGAAACAATTGGAGCTATCTGAAGATTGCTATTTGTTATACTAAATAAAGGCTTAAAAATCTTGATTTTTGAGAATGATTCGTCATTCTCAAAAATTAAGATTTTTCAACCGTTATTTAGGATCTTAAGATATTTATACACGGAAACGCTTGTTTCACGTCAATGACTTAAACAAGTAGCGTTGATGATGTCGAATGTTTTCACTCAGAGTCATTGAGTTTTTCCAAGTTTTTTCCGTAATTTTTAAAAATAGTCCATCTTTGTACATCATAGGTTGATCGTGAGGTTGGGCAAGTGTTGTTCCGAATGGGTTGTCTGCATAAGGAAAAAAATCTTGGTAGGCCCTATAGATTATATAGACTTGCTGTTAATGGCGTTATTGGGGATCTCTGTCTGGCTAAACCTGTAATGCTTTGAGTCATCACTAGTATTACTTAAGGCTGCCAGTTGAAAGAGCAGTCCATACTTTAAAGAGGTATAACTCTTTAATGTATTTTGTATAAAAAAGCCATTTTTCAACTTGAAGATAAATCCACTATCGGGCACGAGCAGTCTATTTGCAAATATAGATTCTTAGAATGCAGAGAAAAGAAAGGTAATGCCCAAGAAAAACACACATACTGTTATTTCAAAGGAACTTTACTTTGGTATAAGACTTAAAAGTTCATTTCAAACCTCTTTCTATATATTTTTCCTGATAACAGCCTCTATCCAATGTTTGTATTCAGACACCCTAGTGTAAACATTCGGATATCCCTCGGTCTGACAACCATTGTAGCCCCAGGACGTCAAGCCAGCAACCTGCCATCGGCTTTCCCCTGCTTTAATACATGACAATGGTCCTCCGGAGTCGCCCTGATAAAAAATGAAAAAAGGTGAAAGTGATAGATCGGGGCACGACGAGGGGTCAGCGCTACACTATTTTAAGTGCCTATAAATATATAGACACTTAAAATAGTGTTGTACTGAATTTATCATCGTGATTGTCTTATTGGTGTCCCTATGACTGTCTCCTCCGTACGTTCGCCTTTTTGTCTGCCTGTAAAAACTTAATCGACGAACTTTATTTTTCCCTATATGAATTTCAAAACTCATTTAGATACAATGCCCATATTTGGCATGAAATGAATTTATCTCTTATTGATACACATTATTGAATGTCAAGGTCATCCAACGAGGTCGATGTCAATTATCAAGGTCAAACTTAAAAAAAAATCGTTTCGAGGCTATTCCTTTTTCACGAACGCATCTTGTTACATGTATAAATGTATAAAATATGATTCCATTAAGCATGTTCCTCCAAAGAAAATCCTTCGATTGTAGCAAGTGATCGGATATGACTACTGATTATCTTTAATGTGCCTTAATTAAAAAAAAGAATACATGTACCCTGCTTATAGAAAAAAAAAAAAAAACACGTGCGATCTTGGACTCAGTTTTTGGACGAACATGCTCTTGTAAAGTAGGACACCGTGCCATCTTGCACCCGGTTGTATAAAAATTGGTTATCTTCAACAAATTGGTTGAACCGATGTTTTCGTTACTGTTCTGGTTAAAATGTCCGGAACCGGTTGCATCTATCTATCAATGTTTTATAAACTGTAACCGATGTCGGATTTCGATTAAATTTTACCCAGCTCCGAAATTCGGCTATCGAAGTTTACTACAAAGATGGTGAAATCCGCCCTAGTTATATAAGCAAAAAAAGAGGTTTTATAAAGACCTGTACACGTGCAAAGCGAGGTAAAATTTTCACACGTTTCTCAAACGTTTTCATCCTGAACTCAGAGCAAACTCACATTGCAGGCGCCCGTTTCGCCATTGCCTATGCAGATATTGGTCTCCAGAATGCAGCCTTCACCCCATTTCTCTAGACAAACATCGTTTGGGGTTACCGTCTTGCGGATTTCATTTAGCATCGACTCGTCACCAGTACCTTTTGAATAGATGGAAACCACGTTCAGTATCTTGTTCATCTACCTTCTAATCAGGGGCCCAGTTTTACTTAACATCTTACGACCATTTTTTACGTAAGTCAAAAATTAAAGTTAGTTGCTTCTTCAGTAGAAACTAAATATAAAATCATGCAATGCGACACCTCCTTGGAATCGTCTTCTAAAGACATTTCCAATGGGATATAGCAAGGCAGAATCTCACAATGAATAAAAACATCAGGTAAGATTTGTGATTTTGACTAACGATCAATTTGTTTGTAAGAAGTTTAGTAAAACGCGCCCTTGGAGACGACAACGTCTGCGAACGTTTAGAAATTATAACCCGCGTTGCCGACTCAAACATGATGGCACGTGCAAAGCTGGATATTACTTCTCAAACGTTTCGCGAACGTTTTCATCTTGAATGCACGTGGTGGGCTGGGGTCGGGGCTGGATTTAATATTTTAGTCCAGAGCTTGTAGAAGGTATAAATTGTTTACACCTTTTGTTGCATTTTAAGAATAAGGGAACAATGTATGTCATATAATTTTCGAAGTTATCTTTAAAAAACAACAATGAAGTTTAAAGTCGTTTAAGGGAACTTGCGAAAATGTTAATAATACATGTCTATGGCCATTTTATAATAAAAAAACCTGTAACTGAAGGTTGCATGCAGTTGGTAGCGCGTCGGACTGTCAATCAAGAGGTCCCGGATTCGAACCCAAACGGCGGCACTCATCCTTTCCGACTATTTGTCTCTCACTAATAGGTCGATAATCGTAGACCTATGTGAGATAGCAGCTTAAAGCTAGGAAAATATGTAAGTATAGTACTGGTGTGCGATATACTAGGATTCCATTGTAAGGTGCTTCAGTCGCCGAATTATTACTGAAAAATTGTTGAAAGCGGCGTAAAACCCCATTTAAACAAACAAACAAACAGAACTGAATGTTGCATATACTTATAATACACGTATATTTATTGGTATACTAACTATTTTATAATCTTTTTGACGATTTATCGTAAACAGAGCGACCAAAATATCATTGCTGTAGGTGTGACAATTTGGTCGAAAACTAAGGATATACAAGGAAATGGTTTTATCATAAAAAAAAACCTGATGCCGTATTTGCTCAAATAAAAATGCCCTTCCTGCCCCCTTACAATATTCACACTCTACAACATTCGTGAATTACCTTATTTCAATATTTGTATCCCTAAGTTAAGGCTAAATCTTTCTGATTGCTTATAAAAGATAACATCAAATTTAAGGAGAAAAATCAGCGATTTTATAGGTATTTTGATTTAGAAACTGGTTTTCTTTAAATAGTAGCTCCATGTCCGTATCTGTGGTGTTTAGCTCCCGGGAGCGTTTATTAGATTATATGAGGCTGTGCGTAACATTTCCAACAAGTTCACACCTGCGCGAGGTACAAACCTAGAGTAGCGTTGACAACGACAGAAAGCAGCCATAATATATGCCGACCACATGAAGATGGATGGAGACCTTATCTATCTATATAGCAAAGTGAAGTTTCTGGTCAGACTGTGCGGCTGCACAGGCTGGCCAGAAGCTTTGCTTTGGCACATTTGAAATTGTTTGATATGTCACGCACAGGCTCAGATACGTTACCTTTAGTATCACCCCAGCCGGACAACCAGCATTCATCAACAGAGGTATCAAATTCTGTCCCTGGTTCTGGAACACAGGCAGGAAATATAATGGACGATAACTCCACAGGTTCGTTCAGCTTCAGAAGCGCAATGTCGTTTGGGTAGGGTGCACCTGACTTATAATCTTCATGCTGCAAGAAAATTAACAATCGCTCAAAAAGCTTTTTTTTAAACCCATTGCCCCTGTATTTTAAATCGCTTTAATCTTTAACTTGAGAAACTTGACTGGTAAATGAAGACAAAACCTGTTTACGTGAATATCATACGTGACCTATACGATTTATTGAAAAAAGACTTTCCAATCCGCTATTTAATCTATATTGAAATATTCCACTCCAGAAAAGTAAACCCTTCACTCGTTTTAAGGGAGTGAAAAGAGGGATATTGAGAATCTGTCCAAGTCGACCATTTGGACAAGAGCACTCCACCCCGTGCTTAGGAATTATTGTATCTTATTGGCTAGAGATGAGATTTTCAGAATCTCATTCTATCATTATATAATAATCATATGCGTTGAAAGGGACAATGTCCATGCACAACAAAGTAAAGACGATTCCATAAAAGGTGATTATTGAACCTCTAAATTCCTACCACAAAAACTTCGCCTTGTCTGTAGACCTCCCGGCCACTGTCCTCATTCCTGTCATGTTCACCGAGAACCACATTGTACACTGTCGATTGGCTGGAACAAATTTAACAACAAAAAAGAAAACAGTTAAAACATCGGGATATTGACAAGGGGGATAATTTAATGAAGATAATTTTATTGAAATTCGTTAGAGATAATACGACATAGGGCATCGCAAATTACGTTAATACATTTTATGTTTTAACTATATGAATATCCGTGCGATAACATCCCATGTGGTATTTTTTATTTTCGCATGATATCACATGGTTATTTTTAAAACAATAGAATAATGAAGTCATTTTTAGAAACTTGCATTTCTGTTAGAAACATCGACGAAAACAATGCGAATAGAAGTTTTAAGATGGATATATTGCGTACTTAGTGTATTGTATGAAAAAATATCTAACTCGGTTGTGGGCATTGAGCCCCGACAGAGCCTCGACAATTATCAATTCTCCCAACCTCATTAAATAATTTATTCATATAAAACACCAAGCACGTATTATGTATATCACCTCCCTTTGATAAAAATCAACTAACTATTCTATTAATAAAGTCATATGCATTCACGGACGAATATGACCAGAAGTCATTGAACCTACCAGTAATCATATTTGTTGTTTCACGTGTGTTTCATGAAATAGTTATTTGATTTATCATTTCCTTGGATAATTTACCTATCCATTCATACCATAACGAGTAAAATCGGCTGGATTTTATAAGTTAACACTATAGTCCGTTTGACTTCTATATGGACCAACCTTTTCATCAATTACATTGAATAGTGTTTGAATGAAGGATTTGTTTATGGTTAAATCTTAATTTCAGTTTTCAAAAGATATATTTTGAAAATAAAAAATCATTTCAAAATAATGATTTTGTCTATCTTGTTAATGATAATATTTTCGCATTTCCGCTCTTAAAAAAGAGGGGTGATGGAGGCTGTTTAGTAGTAAGAAAATGTAAACATATAGTAATCACACGTGGTTTTATACTACACAATTGACATTGACAGATGAATTTTTTCGTAAAAAAGTTTAGTAAAAAGGGCCCCTGATGACTACTGGTCCTGTGTATCAGGCGAAAGAGTTGGATACCTTTAAAATATCTTGTTCAATAAGCAAATGACAAATGAACAATGGAACAATTGCTAATGACACGGGTCTTAAGCCTATTATAGGTTAATCATAAAATATTCCATCGGCTAAAACTTACCCTTCCACACAATGAGCTGCTGTCAGTACCCACTGGTCTGTTATAAGAACCCCTCCACAATAATGAAACTCCTCTATGTTTTGAAGCGACACCTGCCAGGGCCAAGAATGGGCCTCTGCTTCACTGCCTCCCACAATTCTCGCTGAACCACGTGACGAATATAGGCTACGTGACAAATACGGATTTCCACAGAATTCTGGTACTGAAACATTAATCAAATCGGGAACCTTCGGCGATTCTACGAAATAGACCTAGTGAAAAATTCGGGCGCAGCCATGAAAGCGCGCCATTTCGCACGTGAGCTTATATGACGCCACAAACATCAACGATCCCGCTAATGATGACATTGCATTAAACAAAATCAACGAAAGAATAAAAGTGGGCATATTGTAATTTGATAATAAACACAGTGTTGTTTCTTTATGGTTTGTAAATTGGTAAGATCGACATTTTTTACCATCGATTTATTCCAGCGACTTGGCAATTGACGTATTTTGGTTTCCTAAATAGGCCACTTTCTTCCTCTATTTTCAATGTTATTTTCCCATTTACCGAAGCGTCTACGCCAAAAATATAAATACGATAACTTTTTCTTGAAATTGTCGTGAGCGGACACTTGCATTTTTTGGATGGCTTCTGTAAGTATCTGCCTAAACGATTAATGCCAACATGTAAAGTAATTATATTAACATCTATCAAGGTCCAAATAAGTAAATTATTCAATAGACCAACAAAGAGTTAACAAATAAATCTTTCTTTCTAGATTTTTTTTTTAAAAAAAGTTCAAAGTTTGAAATGTGTATAGTGGATTGGGAAAATCCATACATTAAACCAAGCAGAATATTTCAGAAATACACAATTTTGTCTGAAAACAAAAAAAGAAATGTTCAGATGTAAAGACAACTAACCATGTAAATTTTGCGCCAATTATCTTTAGCGCCTTGATGCTTACAGACTTACAGACGAGTTGATAATTTAGCGAGATCACGTCGAAGCACATAAAGGTCTTTCGTCGCTGGAACGTAGATTTGTTCTTTGTTTTTTTACAATGTACCACATCAATTATAATGATTTTCTTGATCGAGCTTGTTTAATAAGTCACAAATATTAGTGAAAATAAAACAAGCGCTAAAAACGCCCAATATATATTTAAAAGATACCGTCAGAACATTCATGACTTTTTCTGTGCATAGGCACTTTCGATCTTTTTTAACTTTGACGTTCATTTGTTCTTATTTTTGTTGTTTTTGTTTTTGTTTTTTTGTTTGGTCACACAAAAAATAGCGACTTTCTTCATATAAACTGTATGAACAGTCGAAGAAATTCAGCGAATATTAATATCTCGCTAATAAAAGTCGATTCATATTTATACGCACAGACTGGTATCAAGCAGCAGATCTGACCGTCAGAGCATTCCAGACTTTCATCTGTGTCCTCCCAAACCTCACAACTCGTCATGCACTGACCCCCGTTACCAACACACGTCATGTCTACAAGAGAAAATACAAATGAGCCAGTGCGTGACATTTCCAACAATTTGAAATATAAGTGAGGTGCAAACCTAAAGCAATGTAGACAGCCACATACTGTAAATGTAGCCACATACTGTAAATGTAAAGTTACCTGGTTGTCTACAGAGATTTTGAGACATCATATATCTACAAAACGCATATTAAGGACTCTGGTCAGACGGTGCGGATGCACAGACTGGCCAGAGTCTTTGCTCAACGCATATTTGAAGTTGTTGGAAATGTCACGCACAGGCTTAAATGTAATCCGTCAAGATAAAATGGACCATCTGGGAATTCTGTGACATAAAATATCTGAAAAGATGGGTTTCATTAGAGATAAATCAGTTAAAGGTTGCATTTCAAAATTTCTTATACTTAAAGGACAAATTATTTTTGTACATTAAAGAAAATCACCTAAGAGTGAAAAAGAATCGCCTAGCCTGCGAAAAATGTGGACACTAAACGCACTACCTACATGGCCTGTTTTTACTTGACGGGTCTTTGAGACTTGGTGTCTGATGGGCTTTCAAATGCGCTATGGCGGCGATGAGGCAGCATTATTCCACGCTGCACAGTTTCAATCGTTACGTTTTTTGTCGTTGTTTTTGTTTTATTTAAATACGGTTTTATAAAGTGTCTTCGATTTTCAAAATCTCCAAAACTTATCATGGTGAATCGTCACACAATTTATGAATTACCCCTTGGAGAAAGACGGATATTCGCCAACCTCCATGTGGCTTTTTATAGAAATGTTATCAATATAAATCAACCGTTATTAAAAATTTGTCTTTTGACGAATTTTCAACACAATTATTGGTTTAAACGATAAGCCATCAGGTATTACACGGGTAGTTTTGAAAGTCGAATAAAAATCTTTGGCAAAATCGAATTAAAAGGAGGCGCTGAAAGTGCTATCAAGGGGGCTGTTTTACTAAACCTCTTACAAAAAAATGCTTAAGTCAAAAATACAAATCGTACCGGATGTTTGCATTCTTAAGAAGACGATTCCAATGAGGTGATGCATGGCAGAATTTTATATTCAATTACTACTTTAGAAGCAACTTTATCTTTTTACTTACGCTAAAAATGATCGTAATATGTTTAGTCAAACGGGCCCCTGATCCACTTAGTGCGAGCTAGAATTTATTTTTAAATTATAACTTTTAAAAACTTTTTTCGTTCACATGGAAACTCAGGTTGTAAAGACAAATACC